>OX101753.1:71807558-72158385 GCA_944452675.1 Tachina lurida
AAATTTGATGAAAGTTAAACATGCATGTACAAGACATGAAATTTAAACATGCATGTGCAAGACACATGGTCATATGTATATGTATGCATTACAATGTTTTTTTAATTTTTTTTTATTTTTATATGTATTTTTTCCATAAGACATGCGTATGCATGCTTTTTCATGTCACAGCACCTAGATGTACTTTGCTTTACTCTAATTTTCATTTTAAGAGAAAAAAAGGATAGGACATTTAAAAATTTTATGAAAGGTAAACATGCACATGCAAGACACATGATATTAAGTATTAAAGTATTAAGAACGAGAGACATGCGTATGCATGCTTTTTTGTGCGTGTAGATTTACGTGGGTGCGTTGGTTAAATTTACATTTTATTTGTTCTGAGAAAAAGGGTACACGAAAAAAAACGTGAAGGACAAACAAATATTTTTCCTTTATTGCTTAAACTCACTAGTTTACAAGATCATAAATGCAGATAAATATGAAGATTTTCCAATCACAGGTAATTTTCTATAGATGAATGTATGCATATATTGTCTGCACAAAAAAAGTATAAAATAAAACATTTTTCTGAACAAAATTCTAGTCTTGTGACATTATTCAAAAACGAAGTGTTGTGTGAAAAAAACTAAAATAATATTAAAAATGAACAATAACAATTTATTTTGCCATATATGTGAAATAATTACTTTTTCTAGTAATTCAAATAAGAAACGCCATTATCTGAAGCAACACGGTATTAAATTAAAAACAAAAAAATTTTGCGATACTCCTTTATATAGGAGAATAATTAAAAAAAATAAGGATATTAGAGAAGCTGAAGCATTATCATCTATAGAAGCCACAACACCAACTACAGTAACATATACTGAGCCCGCAACATCAACATCAACATCTACTGTCCAAGTCGCAACACCTATTACGTCAATTACAGAAGCATCAACACCAACAACACACGAGTGGTACCATCATCTATTAGAAGGAGATGAAGATGTATTTTTAAGCATCAAAGAGCCCATAGATATTAGGGAGGTAATAGTTTTCCCATCGGTGGATATAGCAGCATATTTATTGTTACATGATGGGCAGGATGATATTCTTTTAGACGTATTAAGAAGGGTTGAAAATATGGGTTAAGAGAATCATGTAAAATATTTTTCTTATATTTTTATTATTAAATAAATAAATATGTTTTTTTTTTTAATAAATATTTTTATTATCTAAACTTTTTGAAAATTACAGTTTTTACATTTACTGACATTATATATGTTATAATAGAATTTCATTAGTTTGTTTGCTTCTTCCTCTATTCTCATATTTTGTCTTCTTTTGTATGGACATGAACAAGTGTCGGGTCCACAAGTTTCATTATCATTAGACCATGAACAATCTTCATAATGCTCTCCACATTTGTTTTTCGTTGTTTTTAAGTTATTTACTTCTTCGAGATGTGATTGAATATTAATCAGTTTATATCTATCTTCGTTGGAGACAATGTGTGAACATCTTTTTAAAAACTCATATATATCGTTGAGTAACATCCTTACAAATAAGTGTGACTGAGTATGTAGACCAAATGTTTGTGAATAAACAATAATGTTATTACAGTTAACATTTATATAAATTGTATACAATTACTTTTTAGTTTATGTTTATCTATAATTATTAGTCTCTTAAAATAACTAAAAATAAAGTTATATCAATTTTCTAATTTCGTTTGTTAGTAGAATATATTCAAATATTTTAACAATACGCAGATGTATTAGGTAATAAATATATTTTTTAAAGTCTTCAGTTCAATTCTAATATCGATTGGTCCAGTTTTGACTAATTCATTTTGATGTGTAACATCCAAGACAGCTATTGGCGCCATAGTTTTGAAGTTTTCTGGTGTTAATAATGGTTGGGTGTTGCGTGAATAATAACTTTGTTGAAATTTTAAGTACATGTCATATAGAATAGCAAAACGATTTCTATCAAACTTAAGATTTAGATCATTATAAGGATATGTATCAGAGTTAAGATGTACTTTTACATCACTTAAATCACAATGTTGAAACTTGTTGCCATTATTTCGAAGACCTAACAATAGGAGGCGTGGTCTTTCGTTGTGAGTAGCTAGCTTAACATTCCACAAAACTGTTGTACTTTCTGGAAGTGAAGGATAATAATACATATCCCAACTTCTAAAATATATACTTAATGGATGACGGTTATTTATTGTTTTATATATCTGCAATTTGTATGCATCAGCAAGTTGAATGTGTGGTACTTTCCAAGTTATATTTAAAATTGTTAACTTGGTTTTTACAGTTGATAGTTGAGATTTAAAAACTTGCTTATCATCTTTAGATCGTAACAGAATCAATTCATGCTTAGAGTTAACTATTATTTTGTGAAAATCTTCGGCAAATCCAAGTAGTAATTTTAGTGGTACACAAAAATTAAAATATCCATTTTCGGGTATAAGACCATCATTGTTAAATGGTGACCATCCTGCATTTAGTAGACTATCACTTTCAAATTTATTCAACGAAACATAGTTTTTTAATTCTGTTGCAATACCTAAATGACGTGTGCGATCAATTTCTATACCATTAATTTCATAACGAATTTCATCAAATAGCTGTGCCATACAATTGTTTAAGAGACGTATGGATGTAGAAACTGATGAATCTTCCTTTGTTGCAAGACCTTCGATATATAGAAAACTTTCACTTGGTAAAATATACAAATCTTGATTTTGAATTGATATACGAATTTCCTCATTATCCTTGATAATTGAATTATCCACTTGAGGCTTTTGCAATATATTAATTATACTACTCATTTGTTTGTTTTCCTTGGTTGTAACTACGTGATTAATTTTATTATTTTAATTTAAATCCAAAACTGTTGGAAAAATGCTGATTAGTTTTATTTAAAACGTTTGCTTTTTTAGGCTTTCGATGTTTATATTTGTATTTTAACTTTTTGCAAAAATTTGATGAATTTTCACCTTCGTCTTCGGCTGATGGTGATTGAATAAATGTTAAATCATTCGATAGATCACTTTTGTTGTATATTATAATTCTTTCAGAGGCTTTAAATGCAATCGTATTGTTATTTTTTCGCCGCGAAAGTTTATTAAGTTTCCGTCTTGGTCAACCACTTTCAAAATTATATTATTTATTGTTCTTGAATTTACAGGTAAATATATTACAGTGGTTGGAGTCTCTGTTATTTTATATCCAGGACTAACGTTAGCGAAAACTGATGTAAAATATGCGTAGACATGTTGTTTATATACGAACCGCATACAATATTGCATTCAACGATTACTGTATTAATTTTGGTTATATCTATCGTTTTATCGGAGTAATGTTCTATTCCAGGTGCTAGTACTTTTCTACTAAAGCCTAATAATGATCCACTTGAGGATTTTTTTATTAAAATAAATTAAAGCAGAAGTGCTTTTTATACATGTTTGTAGTGTATTATAATTTGCTCGTACATCAAGAGATCCGGTTGGATTCATATCATGATATTTAATTTTTAGTAGTTCAGCTATATCAGTTAATTCATATGACCCAACTGGAACTGTTATTTCATGATTTCCAATATGAAATAAATTGTTTTCAACATCTACATTTGGAATTGAATGATATGTATCAAAACTTATTAAGCCGCAAACATAATTTTCATTTAGTTCAATTGGAGGAAAATAGTTTGCAACAAGATGCGAAGAGTCTCCGTTTAAAGTTAATGTAATTGACATTTTAGTGGTTCATGAATGATTAAGTTAATTATTAAATTTTTCACAGTTTTTATTATTAATCATAATTTATATTAATCCAAGAATTATGTCCTGAAGAAAAACCAAGCCATTTAACATAAATTTTGTTGCTTTTCCTTTTCAAAACCTTTTCAACCAAATAATCAGGAAATCTAGTTTTCATTAATTCAGACTCATAAAACCCTCCTTTAATTTCATGTCCTTGATAATCTTTTAATATATATGTATTTGGATTAGTATTTTTTATAGTTTTAACCGTAAATACTTCAGTAGTCCAATTTGGTGTATAACCTTTTTCAAATATATGTTTATATTTACTTATTCTAACATTATCATTCACTTTAAACTTTGGTTTTGTAAATACTTTTAAATTGTTGTAAGCTGTATCCAATAAAATTTTTTCGTTTGATGAATTTACTTCATTGGGCGACATTTTTATTGTTCTGTGATAAGTATTATTATATTTCTCTACAAGGTTCTTATATATGTTTAACCATTTATATGTTCCTTGATAACTAAACTCCTTCCACATCATTCCTTTAAGAGTTCTGTTAAATATTTCTATGATGGATGCTTTCAGAACATTATATGTTGAATAGTGGTTGATTTGATTCAATTGCATTAAGTGACGAAACTGATTATTGAAGAACTCCTTACCATCATCTGTTTGTAAATTTTTTGGTTTACGATTGCTTTTTATGAAAATGTTTTTCATGGAGTTCGTTATGTTGAGTGCAGTTTTATTTTTCACTGCTATAGCCCAAGCTTTTTTTTGAAAAAGAATCTATTACTGTTAAGAGATAACGGTGACCGTTATTATATGTTGCGTAGTTGCCCATCTCAACCAAATCCGCTTGCCATAAATCATCGATTCCTTTTATGATAACCCGTCTTCTTTTAAAATTTTTTCGCGCTTGCTTATGAAGTTTATCAACTATTTCTCTTTTATCTAAGTTCATTTTGAAATAAGATTCTTTACTGTTAAGCATTCAGATATGAGTGTCAAATATTTATATAAAATTTGTATCCTTTAATTTTAGGAAATTCAAGTTTTCGTTTTTTCACCTCAACGTTTACATCATTTCTCTTCATCGATTTAAATATAAAATCCTCAAGTGTATTGAATCTCTCTTCGATATTCTTTGAAAAGTCTTCATTTGCATAACTTATTTGATTCCTCACTATTTTTTCAATAGCTTCAACATTTTCATTGATTCCTTTTGTAATTAATTCTTGTAATACTTTAACATCCCTTTTGATAATGTTTAATTGAGAATTATAATCGTTTTTAAGCTCTTCACGTTGTTTGTTAATAGTTTTAATTATATTATCCAGTTTTTCTATATCTTTTGTTATGTTATTCAATTGCAAATTATATTTATATAATTTTAACTTTGAGTCATTTAGATTATGTCGGAAGGACGTTTCTCCAAACTTATTTATATAAGTCATTTTTAGTTTAATATATTATATCAGCTTCTTTCAATTCTTCAATAATAGAAATTATTTCGTTATTGTGATTATTATGACCAACACTTTCTGATGAAATAAGTAAACGTAATCTGTCAACTAATTCATTTGTGTCATTCCAATATATATAACTAGATCTACGATTATCAATAGTCTTTAACGAGAATCCACTACCTTTCGTTAGAATATTTGGTTTAGTATTAAATAAATTTTTTATTATACGAATATATTTATAAGCTCGTGTACCTTTAATTTGACTTTTTGATTGATATTGACGTTTGTGAGCATTGGTACTTATTAAAATTTCTTTATATTTTCTTAAATCATTTTTATTATAATGTAGAGGCTTTGAATGGAAAACTAATTCAAATAATCCTGGAGTCATTTTCCACGTTGAATTCCCTATTTGAATGGAGTTATCAGCATTAAAATTTAATTCATTATTTGCATATCGCCAATTTCCGCTTTCATCTATGTTGAAACCATACATTTTATCTATTGTTTTATTATTGAGGAGTAATTCTATATTTTCAGCTAATGGATATTTTTTCAAATCAGTTTCAGTAACTTGGTTATAATCTATTGCATCATCAAAATTGTTTGAACTGTCGTCGGATGGTAGTGGTGGAAGTTGTGGATCTGTTATGTTATCATTAGATTGATAATCATCTGTGTTATAATCATCATCTTTTTTTATTATTTTATTCAAAGGTTTGGTTATGGACTTAGATGTATCATTCAATATATCATCAGTTTGATATTCATTAATTTTTCCAATTATCGTATTTAAAGGTTTAGTTATTGGTTTGAATGTATCTTCTAAAACATTAACTCGTTCTATATTGTCTAATTTGAGATTTTTTAATTTTGCTTTCAATACTCCTCTTGTCTTAACAATATCCTTTAACAATTTATTATCCATAGTTATTGTTTTTATATGTGCTTGAAATCTGCTTTATATTTGATAATGATCTGCCTGATATCTGCTTAAGCAACTGATATTTATCTGCTAATGATCTGTTTTATGTCTGATTGCAATCTGCATTATAACTACTTAAGATCTGCTTACTTATAGTTCTATGAATTCATCAAAACCTTTTCTATATCGCCCTTTATTTATCAAATTATCCTTACTGATAACAAGAAAGCCATATTTATTTTTCCAACATTCACTACATATATTTGTAAATTCTTTAAATGACATATCACCAATTACATGATCATTATATATATGTCGTAAATTCATTTCATCCTGTTTAAATATTATAATCATATTCGCATTATCACGTATAAGATGTTTAGGGATTTTTGTGTACGTTTGACATAAATAAAAACAATCTATATTCTTATGTCTGCCCATACAAAAGTAATCTCTTATAGTGTCTTGTTTTCCACAAATAACATCATCAAATATTATGATAGAATGTGAGTTCGCTTCTGTAGGACTAATAACTTTCTCGTTTTCCGCAAATGTAAAAATATTTATTCTTTTTATTGGGTGTATCAATTCCTTGAGATAACAGTATTTTGGTTGATATAAAGATTTTGAATATATGTAAATGTTTTTAAAACTTAAACCGTTGGGGCTCTCTATTAGACTAATCATAACATTAGTTTTGCCACAATTTGAAGGACCTACAATTAATGCTCGTATTGAATTTGGTAAAAGTGTACTATGTTTAATTTTCGGTTCGTTTTCTTGTGCTTCATCCGCATTTCTTACTACAATTTGTTTAGCTTGTTTTACTAATCGCATTTTTATAACTAACTTGGTTTTGATATAAATTTCTTATTATATAGCGAAACCTCATCATTTAAGTTTGTAGTGTCAATCCCATTACACATAGCATATAATTAATAAAAAAAAAAAATGAATATAAACTATAAAAAGGGAGTTAAAGATAATCAGTATAATATTGGTAGTGGATTAGTAAACAACTTAATAAACAAATTACCTGTTGAACTACATTTACCTGGTTATCAGTTTTGTGGACCTGGAACAAAACTTGAAAAACGTTTAGCAAGAGGTGATAAGGGAATAAATTCATTGGATGCAGCTTGTAGGGAACACGATATTACATATTCAGAAACAAACGATATTAATAAGAGACATAAAGCGGATAAAATTTTAGTTGAAAAAGCTTGGCAACAAGTGCAATCTAAAGATAGTGATTTCAAAGAAAAGGCTAACGCTTGGTTCGTAACAAACGCTATGAAATCAAAACTTAAATTCGGATTAGGTATGAACAATATAAAAATTCATAAATCTAAAAAGTCACAGAAAAAAAAGAGTCAAATGAAAAAAACATGTGATAGAAAATTGTTTTCAAAAGCTGTTAAAAATACTCTTAACCTCTTGAGAAATGAAAAACCAGACAATTTAAAGGCTGCTGTTAAAATTGCGTTAAAATCCATTACTTCGAACTTCAAAGGGAAGAAGAGGGCTAATATTGTGATACCGAGAGTTATACCAATGCCCAAAATCGGTGGATTTCTTCCACTAATTCCAATCCTAACAGCTTTATCCGCACTTGGTGGTTTGGCTACGGGTGGATCGTCTATTATTAAGGCTGTAAATGATATTAAAAATGGAAAAGAACAAATAGCCGAGGCTACTCGGCATAATAGACACATGGAATCAATTGCTATGGGAAAAGGCTTATATCTTAAACCATATAAATCTGGATATGGACTGTATTATAAACCGATTCCAAAAAACTTTTAGATAACCTACCCAATCGACCATTAACTGATCTAGATTTAATAAAATATGGTAAAAAACTCGAAAATTTTAGAGGTGTGTTTATGCGAGATCGTTTGCCTAAAAAACCATTAGTTCAAGAATGTGGTATTGTTAATCTAGATAACTCTCGTGGTGCTGGAACTCACTGGGTAGCCTATTATAAAAATCATAACTATAAAGAATATTTTGATAGCTTTGGAAACTTACAACCTCCAATTGAACTTGTTAATTATTTAAAGATACCCATTGAATATAATTATGAACGAAAACAACACTTTAATACATTTAATTGTGGTCACCTATGTTTAAAATTTTTATTCAATAAATGTAACTTGAAATAAATAAAACAAATATTTATACATATACATATGATTTACACGTGTGTTGCATTTTATTTATTTTTTTTTACTTAATCAAGCTTTTGGTTTAAATTATGTCACAATATTGTTATTAATTGTAAAAATAGATATTCTAGTTATATACAAACTAATATTTAATTTTCTTAAAAATATCGTCATCCTCATCATTTAGAAATATATTCTTAAATTATTTATTCTTTGTTCATCTATGTAATCAATTTCCATTAGAGAATCATCGTTAGTATCATTCATAAATTGTTCTTCATAATGTCCCCAAGCAAGGGTATCTACATTATTTTTGCGAACATATCTTTTCTCATCTACATAGCTTAAAGATATTTTATTTATTAAGGAAGTATACAGATTGTGTAGCTTTGACTTAAATATATACATATTCGCATAGTAAATTTGTTTATTGTATAAACAATTTTTATAATCACTTAAGCTTAACTTAGCACAACAATTATTTTTTACACCTTTTGCTTTTTTTATTTCTCTCCCTTCTTCAGTACTAAAAGAATACATTTTAGATCTTAAACCAATGAATTCCCTCATGACGACTCCATTATTTTCATCCTTCATCATTCCCAAAATTTTTTTATTTTTCTGGGGAATATTAAATTTATTATCACTTTCATAATCAGACGTATCGAATCTATCATCAATGTCATTGTAAATATCTCTATAAAAATCCTCAGTATAGATTGTATAAATAAAGGAGTCTGTATCCATATAATTAAGTTCTACATTAGATTCATATTTAGGAAGCATATAATCATAATGGAAATTATACATTTTCCACTTAGATATCTCTAAAACACAAAATCCAAGATATATTGGTTTATTATATATAGAATGCATTTTATTTAATTCAATTGCAATCATATTGTCATCAAAAATACTTAAAGAACTGAATTCTGGTTTGGCAATTAGAGCTCGAGCTCCAAGCTTTTTCCCAACATTATCCCAAGAGTTAACAATTTTTATATTTTTCCGTTTGTCTACGTTCTCCATTGTTTTTCCGTATATTGCGTTATTTAATAACTTAAAGAAATTTTGTTCAAATTTATTCTTAGCATTCATCCTATGAAATGTATTTAAAGATATGTAACTTTTTAACCAATCGGACTGCTTAAATTTCAATATTCTATGTATTTTGTTTAACTTCAAACCATGTGTTAGACACTGTTGCAAGTTTTTATAATATATAACATATTTAGTTTTGTTAGTCAAATCCAATATAAGCTTTGAATCTTTAGCCATTGGAGGTACTTTGTTTTCGCAACAAAATGGTAAGAAGTTATGTCGATCATGAATCTCTGTGGGATATGTCAAATCCACTTCTAGAATATATCCAACAGATGAATCGTCGGGAATGGAATGTAAGGAGAAACCGTCAATGTCACTAACCCATTCAAATCCACTTTCTGGTAAATATTGTGACATAGCCCACCCATATAAATTATTTGCATCTAAATACATTAGATACTTAGATTGAAGCTTATTGTTGAAATCTGTCATATATTTATTATTAGCTTTTGAATGTCTTTTCGAACATTGAACAATTCCTCCTCTTATTCCCTTTTGGATGAATGTAATCATGTCAATATCAGTCAAAAGTTGTAATTTTATTTTCGTAATTTTAAGCATTGCGTCCCATGAAAGCCCTGGCGCTGTATAATAATGACATGGATCTAATTTATATATGTTTTTACATAATAGTCTGAAATTCTCAAAAACGTCTGTCAGAAGTAAAACATCAGTTTTGAGGTAAAGCATTAGATAATCTTCTAGTGTCTCACAATTAAAAGCATTCCACACTTGCTTGGCATGGTTGTAATCGTCTACTGAAAATTCTGTCTCTGTAAGTATATTGAAAAATTGTTCCCTCGTTGGTAAATTCCGTTCTTTAAGTTTGTCAACTGAATTTAAATAATTATATGGAAAAACTCCTTTTCTCATTAGTAAAGAAAATTGTTTTTCATCTTCAAAACTTGACTTTAATGTAGTAAAATCAGTTCTTGATAAATTATGTGCTAATGAGTCTAAAGTTGACTGCATAAATCTGTATGAGTCTAAAAATCTAATTTCAATATTGATATTATCTATACTGATAATTTTTGAAATGGATATGTACAATTCCTTATTTAATGGGAGAATATTTATTGAACCATTATTAATATGATTAAGTTCCTTTATAAACAAATGTGAATCATACGAAGAAAGATTATGAAAGACAACAGGAATAAAACGTGGAACTTTGAAATTTAAATTACAGTTTTGATGTGCAGGTCCTCTATATTTCCCACTTAAATGACAATGGTCTTTAACTTTATCTTCATTAACAATAGGTTTTAAACAAATATGACAAATAGTGGACTTCCTAAAGTGTAATTCTTCGTCTTCATTCAAAGGGATCATTGGTTTTATATCTTTTAAATAATTTGTATATAAGAAGACTACATCCTTCACTAGTTCACTTATAAATTCTTTGGGTGAATCTTCCCCCTTAAAATACTTAAACTTATCTAAATTCTTATCATAACTACATTTTAAATAATATGAGAAAGCATATGGGATATGTTTGTTTATAAATGTTGTTGATGATCTATTTGGATTCGGAATGCATGTTTCAAAATTCTGAAATATGCATTCAGAATCCGCATAAATAACAAATGGTACGTCCATTGCTTTCTCATGATCTTTAAATTCTAAAATTACCTTATCTTCATTTGGAAGATATACTACCCGCTTTCTACATTCTGACATGTGTTTTGTTAATCTGTAAAGTGCTGCAAACAAAAGTTGCATAGATAATTTCTCCCCTTAAACTTGCTAGTTTGGTTCCTAATTAATCTATATAATATATTATAACAAACAAAATAATCAATTGAAAGGAATTTATAAAAAATTTATGTTTTATATTACCTTGTTGTTGAGCTAATTTCCTTTTGAAGAAAGAGAAGATTGATATGATGTGATTTAACTTCTTTTGTTTTATAATATGGTCCGATAATAATATTATGTTCCTCATCATATCCGAAAACATTTACACTTATCCATTCGTTAAGCACTTCAAACAGCTCTACATCTTTTATCTGTAGAGGGAAGCATAAACCTTCAAAATTCAAGAGTCCTCTATGTGTATTTATTTGGGTTAAATTTATGTTGACTGGATATGATGATATACGATTCGCATTTTTGCTAAAATTATACATTGAGGAAACTACAGCCCATTTAAAACAAAATTGGTCATTGTTCTGCACATTTACACAAGCTTTTCTACTCCTCAGCTTCTGTGGTAGTGGAAAATATGTAGAACCTTTCAATGGTTGATATTTATTAAGGTTTGTCTCCAATTTTATAATTTGAACCAACGTCCATCCACTGTCTCTTTCCTGGAACTCCTCCATTTTATTTATAACTTCTTTTATTTTATGGATAAAGACTTCATTAAGGCTATTTTCATTAAAAATTGGTTCCATTTTCGTTTGAAATGTTTTAATCTCTAATGAAGTATTTTCCATATCTTCTGTAGAAAGCTCAATAAATAAATTTAAATAAATTTTTTTTATTACTGAAAAATTTTCCACATTCAATACAACTATATAAGTTTTCCATTTTTATACAATTTAAAGTTTTGGGAATTGAACTTATCACTGGTAAAATAATTTTTATATAATTTAAAATTGTTGAAAGTCTTCTTATTTTTCGTTGTTAATTTTAAAGAAAATTATTTATTTTTAATGAATACACTTATCACTGCAAAAATAATATTCATATAATTCAACAGTTTTTAAATATTGTTTTAGTTTTTTGAATGATGTTGTAAGACTAGAATTTTGTTTGAAAAAACATTCTGTTTTATACTTTTTCTCAGAACAAATAAAATGTAAATTTCACCAAGGCACCCACGTAAATCTACACGCACAAAAAAAGCATGCATACGCATGTCCCTCGTTCTTAATACTTTAATACTTAATATCATGTGTCTTGCATGTGCATGTCCTATCCTTTTTTTTTCTTAAAATGAAAATTAGAGTAAAGCAAAGTACATCTAGGTGCTGTGACATGAAAAAGCATGCAAAAGCATGCATACGCATGTCTTATGGAAAAATACATATATTGGAATATCCTTCCTTATGGGAAAATACATGTATTGGAAATATCCTTCCTTATAGGAATATTTTTTCATGTAATTTTTTGGTAAGAATTTTGAAAATTTCCATATAAATGAAAAAAGTAATAAAACATTGTAAAGCATACATATACATATGACTATGTGTCTTGCACATGCATGTTTAAATTTCATGTCTTGTACATGCATGTTTAACTTTCATTAAATAGATAACTTATTTTAAACATAAACTCTCATTTTCATAAAATTTAAATGAATTTGAAATATATGCATTTTATTTTAATTTTTTCAAACAAAATTTTCCTGAAATGGATTTCAAATTCACTTTGTTAACGTGCATGTGCATGTTTAACATAAAACCAAAAATCAATAAATAATAGAGGCTCACTTCACTTTACTAAATATATTTATTGTTTTAAAAATTGTGTAACTACATAAAATTTCTTATGACAAATGAAAAAATTTAGCTATAGTTTAGTTCGAATATTGCTGAACCATTTGGTGATTGACGTCCTTTGTAAATAATTGTCCAAATTTTGTAATTCATTTTTGATAAGTAAGGATCCTCTCTGTTTAAATATTTAACGATTCTTTGCGGAAGATAAAACCACTTATTGTTGTTTAAATATACAATAACTTTGGATCCATATTGTGTAACCTTCCATTCAAAATTTAAAATCTTGTAAGGTTCATTTAAGGGAATATCATCAATTTTTGTGTATTCAGATTTTATTCCTTGCGCAATGTTAATTATTTGTTGATAGATCTAAAAACAAACAAAAAAATTAGTTAAATTTTATATGTATTTCTTAAACTTTCATATAATAAATAAAAAAATTCTAATGTTATGTTAAACTTCATGCTTACCATTGTTGTTGAACGTAATTTCAAGGATCTTTGAATAACAATAACTAAAACTAAATTATAATTGGTGTTTTATATACATATTTTTGAGTCAATCGAACTCTCATTTTTTATATAATTACTCAAATGAGAATCTCATTCGAATTGTTCCATTTACAAAAATGTCTTCGTTAAACTTTTTATGAGAAAAATATATTCTCATTTGAAGTTAACTTTGTTGTAGGAATATATGTATGTATTAGAATATCATTCCTTATGGAAAAAATACATTGAGCCAGTATCCCTACATTTATACTACTACGGAATATCCTTCCTAATGGGAAAAAAATACATGTATTGGAATGCACATATACTAATTAGAATGATCCTTATGGAAAAAATACATTGAGCCAGTATCCCTACATGTATTTTGATCCTTATGGAAAAAATACATTGAGCCAGTATCCCTACATTTATACTACTAATTTAACCCAAATAAATACACATAGAGGACTGTTGAATTTTGAAGGTTTATGCTTCCCTCTACAGATAAAAGATGTAGAGCTGTTTGAAGTGCTTAACGAATGGATAAGTGTAAATGTTTTCGGATATGATGAGGAACATAATATTATTATCGGACCATATTATAAAACAAAAGAAGTTAAATCACATCATATCAATCTTCTCTTTCTTCAAAAGGAAATTAGCTCAACAACAAGGTAATATAAAACATAAATTTTTTATAAATTCCTTTCAATTGATTATTTTGTTTGTTATAATATATTATATAGATTAATTAGGAACCAAACTAGCAAGTTTAAGGGGAGAAATTATCTATGCAACTTTTGTTTGCAGCACTTTACAGATTAACAAAACACATGTCAGAATGTAGAAAGCGGGTAGTATATCTTCCAAATGAAGATAAGGTAATTTTAGAATTTAAAGATCATGAGAAAGCAATGGACGTACCATTTGTTATTTATGCGGATTCTGAATGCATATTTCAGAATTTTGAAACATGCATTCCGAATCCAAATAGATCATCAACAACATTTATAAACAAACATATCCCATATGCTTTCTCATATTATTTAAAATGTAGTTATGATAAGAATTTAGATAAGTTTAAGTATTTTAAGGGGGAAGATTCACCCAAAGAATTTATAAGTGAACTAGTGAAGGATGTAGTCTTCTTATATACAAATTATTTAAAAGATATAAAACCAATGATCCCTTTGAATGAAGACGAAGAATTACACTTTAGGAAGTCCACTATTTGTCATATTTGTTTAAAACCTATTGTTAATGAAGATAAAGTTAAAGACCATTGTCATTTAAGTGGGAAATATAGAGGACCTGCACATCAAAACTGTAATTTAAATTTCAAAGTTCCACGTTTTATTCCTGTTGTCTTTCATAATCTTTCTTCGTATGATTCACATTTGTTTATAAAGGAACTTAATCATATTAATAATGGTTCAATAAATATTCTCCCATTAAATAAGGAATTGTACATATCCATTTCAAAAATTATCAGTATAGATAATATCAATATTGAAATTAGATTTTTAGACTCATACAGATTTATGCAGTCAACTTTAGACTCATTAGCACATAATTTATCAAGAACTGATTTTACTACATTAAAGTCAAGTTTTGAAGATGAAAAACAATTTTCTTTACTAATGAGAAAAGGAGTTTTTCCATATAATTATTTAAATTCAGTTGACAAACTTAAAGAACGGAATTTACCAACGAGGGAACAATTTTTCAATATACTTACAGAGACAGAATTTTCAGTAGACGATTACAACCATGCCAAGCAAGTGTGGAATGCTTTTAATTGTGAGACACTAGAAGATTATCTAATGCTTTACCTCAAAACTGATGTTTTACTTCTGACAGACGTTTTTGAGAATTTCAGACTATTATGTAAAAACATATATAAATTAGATCCATGTCATTATTATACAGCGCCAGGGCTTTCATGGGACGCAATGCTTAAAATTACGAAAATAAAATTACAACTTTTGACTGATATTGACATGATTACGTTCATCCAAAAGCGAATAAGAGGAGGAATTGTTCAATGTTCGAAAAGACATTCAAAAGCTAATAATAAATATATGACAGATTTCAACAATAAGCTTCAATCTAAGTATCTAATGTATTTAGATGCAAATAATTTATATGGGTGGGCTATGTCACAATATTTACCAGAAAGTGGATTTGAATGGGTTAGTGACATTGACGGTTTCTCGTTACATTCCATTCCCGACGATTCATCTGTTGGATATATTCTAGAAGTGGATTTGACATATCCAACAGAGTTTCATAATCGTCATAACTTCTTACCATTTTGTTGCGAAAACAAAGTACCTCCAATGGCTAAAGATTTAAAGCTTATATTGGATTTGACTAACAAAACTAAATATGTTATATATTATAAAAACTTGCAACAGTGTCTAACACATGGTTTAAAGTTAAACAAAATACATAGAATATTGAAATTTAAGCAGTCCGATTGGTTAAAAAGTTACATATCTTTAAATACATTTCATAGGATGAATGCTAAGAATAAATTTTAACAAAATTTCTTTAAGTTATTAAATAACGCAATATACGGAAAAACAATGGAGAACGTAGACAAACGGAAAAATATAAAAATTGTTAACTCTTGGGATAATGTTGGGAAAAAGCTTGGAGCTCGAGCTCTAATTGCCAAACCAGAATTCAGTTCTTTAAGTATTTTTGATGACAATATGATTGCAATTGAATTAAATAAAACGCATTCTATATATAATAAACCAATATATCTTGGATTTTGTGTTTTAGAGATATCTAAGTGGAAAATGTATAATTTCCATTATGATTATATGCTTCCTAAATATGAATCTAATGTAGAACTTAATTATATGGATACAGACTCCTTTATTTATACAATCTATACTGAGGATTTTTATAGAGATATTTACAATGACATTGATGATAGATTCGATACGTCTGATTATGAAAGTGATAATAAATTTAATATTCTCCAGAAAAATAAAAAAATTTTGGGAATGATGAAGGATGAAAATAATGGAGTCGTCATGAGGGAATTCATTGGTTTAAGATCTAAAATGTATTCTTTTAGTACTGAAGAAGGGAGAGAAATAAAAAAAGCAAAAGGTGTAAAAAATAATTGTTGTGCTAAGTTAAGCTTAAGTGATTATAAAAATTGTTTATACAATAAACAAATTTACTATGCGAATATGTATATATTTAAGTCAAAGCTACACAATCTGTATACTTCCTTAATAAATAAAATATCTTTAAGCTATGTAGATGAGAAAAGATATGTTCGCAAAAATAATGTAGATACCCTTGCTTGGGGACATTATGAAGAACAATTTATGAATGATACTAACGATGATTCTCTAATGGAAATTGATTACATAGATGAACAAAGAATAAATAATTTAAGAATATATTTCTAAATGATGAGGATGACGATATTTTTAAGAAAATTAAATATTAGTTTGTATATAACTAGAATATCTATTTTTACAATTAATAACAATATTGTGACATAATTTAAACCAAAAGCTTGATTAAGTAAAAAAAAATAAATAAAATGCAACATACGTGTAAATCATATGTATATGTATAAATATTTGTTTTATTTATTTCAAGTTACATTTATTGAATAAAAATTTTAAACATAGGTGACCACAATTAAATGTATTAAAGTGTTGTTTTCGTTCATAATTATATTCAATGGGTATCTTTAAATAATTAACAAGTTCAATTGGAGGTTGTAAGTTTCCAAAGCTATCAAAATATTCTTTATAGTTATGATTTTTATAATAGGCTACCCAGTGAGTTCCAGCACCACGAGAGTTATCTAGATTAACAATACCACATTCTTGAACTAATGGTTTTTAGGCAAACGATCTCGCATAATCACACCTCTAACATTTTCGAGTTTTTTACCATATTTTATTAAATCTAGATCAGTTAATGGTCGATTGGGTAGGTTATCTAAAAGTTTTTTTGGAATCGGTTTATAATACAGTCCATATCCAGATTTATATGGTTTAAGATATAAGCCTTTTCCCATAGAAATTGATTCCATGTGTCTATTATGCCGAGTAGCCTCGGCTAGTTGTTCTTTTCCATTTTTAATATCATTTACAGCCTTAATAATAGACGATCCACCCGTAGCCAAACCACCAAGTGCGGATAAAGCTGTTAGGATTGGAATTAGTGGAAGAAATCCACCAATTTTGGGCATTGGTATAACTCTCGGTATATCACAATATTAGCCCTCTTCTTCCCTTTGAAGTTCGAAGTAATGGATTTTAACGCAATTTTAACAGCAGCCTTTAAATTGTCTGGTTTTTCATTTCTCAAGAGGTTAAGAGTATTTTTAACAGCTTTTGAAAACAATTTTCTATCACATGTTTTTTTCATTTGACTCTTTTTTTTCAGTGACTTTTTATATTTATGAATTTTTATATTGTTCATACCTAATCCGAATTTAAGTTTTGATTTCATAGCGTTTGTTACGAACCAAGCGTTAGCCTTTTCTTTGAAATCACTATCTTTAGATTGCACTTGTTGCCAAGCTTTTTCAACTAAAATTTTATCCGCTTTATGTCTCTTATTAATATCGTTTGTTTCTGAATATGTAATATCGTGTTCCCTACAAGCTGCATCCAATGAATTTATTCCCTTATCACCTCTTGCTAAACGTTTTTCAAGTTTTGTTCCAGGTCCACAAAACTGATAACCAGGTAAATGTAGTTCAACAGGTAATTTGTTTATTAAGTTGTTTACTAATCCACTACCAATACTATACTGATTATCTTTAACTCCCTTTTTATAGTTTATATTCATTTTTATTAATTATATGCTATGTGTAATGGGATTGACACTATAAACTTAAATGATGAGGTTTCGCTATATAATAAGAAATTTATATCAAAACCAAGTTAGTTATAAAAATGCGATTAGTAAAACAAGCTAAACAAATTGTAGTAAGAAATGCGGATGAAGCACAAGAAAACGAACCGAAAATTAAACATAGTACACTTTTACCAAATTCAATACGAGCATTAATTGTTGGTCCTTCAAATTGTGGCAAAACTAATGTTATGATTAGTCTAATAGAGAGCCCCAACGGTTTAAGTTTTAAAAACATTTACATATATTCAAAATCTTTATATCAATCAAAATACTGTTATCTCAAGGAATTGATACACCCAATAAAAGGAATAAATATTTTACATTTGCGGAAAACGAGAAAGTTATTAGTCCTACAGAAGCGAACTCACATTCTATCATAATATTTGATGATGTTAGTTGTGGAAAACAAGACACTATAAGGATTACTTTTGTATGGGTAGACATAAGAATATAGATTGTTTTTATTTATGTCAAACGTACACAAAAATCCCTAAACATCTTATACGTGATAATGCGAATATGATTATAATATTTAAACAGGATGAAATGAATTTACGACATATATATAATGATCATGTAATTGGTGATATGTCATTTAAAGAATTTACAAATATATGTAGTGAATGTTGGAAAAATAAATATGGCTTTCTTGTTATCAGTAAGGATAATTTGATAAATAAAGGGCGATATAGAAAAGGTTTTGATGAATTCATAGAACTATAAGTAAGCAGATCTTAAGTAGTTATAATGCAGATTGCAATCAGACATAAAACAGATCATTAGCAGATAAATATCAGTTGCTTAAGCAGATATCAGGCAGATCATTATCAAATATAAAGCAGATTTCAAGCACATATAAATACAATAACTATGGATAATAAATTGTTAAAGGATATTGTTAAGACAAGAGGAGTATTGAAAGCCAAATTAAAAAATCTCAAATTAGACAATATAGAACGAGCTAATATTTTAGAAGATACATTCAAACCAATAACTAAACCTTTAAATACGATAATTGGAAAAATTAATGAATATCAAACTGATGATATATTGAATGATACATCTAAGTCCATAACCAAACCTTTGAATAAAATAATAAAAAAAAGATGATGATTATAACTCAGATGATTATCAATCTAATGATAACATAACAGATCCACAACTTCCACCACTACCATCCGACGACAGTTCAAACAATTTTGATGATGCAATAGATTATAATCAAGTTACTGAAACTGATTTGAAAAAATATCCATTAGCTGAAAATATAGAATTACTCCTCAATAATAAAACAATAGATACAATTTATGGTTTCAACATAGATGAAAGCGGAAATTGGCGATATGCAAATAATGAATTAAGTTTTAATGCTGATAACTCTATTCAAATAGGGAATTCAACGTGGAAAATGACTCCAGGATTATTTGAATTAGTTTTCCATTCAAAGCCTCTACATTATAATAAAAATGATTTAAGAAAATATAAAGAAATTTTAATAAGTACCAATGCTCACAAACGTCAATATCAATCAAAAAGTCAAATTAAAGGTACACGAGCTTATAAATATATTCGTATAATAAAAAATTTATTTAATACTAAACCAAATATTCTAACGAAAGGTAGTGGATTCTCGTTAAAGACTATTGATAATCGTAGATCTAGTTATATATACTGGAATGACACAAATGAATTAGTTGACAGATTACGTTTACTTATTTCATCAGAAAGTGTTGGTCATAATAATCACAATAACGAAATAATTTCCATTATTGAAGAATTGAAAGAAGCTGATATAATATATTAAACTAAAAGTGACTTATATAAATAAGTTTGGAGAAATTTCTTTCCGACATAATCTAAATGACTCAAAGTTAAAATTATACAAATATAATTTGCAATTGAATAACATAACAAAAGATATGGAAAAACTGGATAATATAATTAAAACTATTAACGAACAACGTGAAGAACTTAAAAACGATTATAATTCTCAATTAAACATTATCAAAAGGGATGTTAAAGTATTACAAGAATTAATTACAAAAGGAATCAATGAAAATGTTGAAGCTATTGAAAAAATAGTGAGGAATCAAATAAGTTATGCAAATGAAGACTTTTCAAAGAATATCGAAGAGAGATTCAATACACTTGAGGATTTTATATTTAAATCGATGAAGAGAAATGATGTAAACGTTGAGGTGAAAAAACGAAAACTTGAATTTCCTAAAATTAAAGGATACAAATTTTATATAAATATTTGACACTCATATCTGAATGCTTAACAGTAAAGAATCTTATTTCAAAATGAACTTAGATAAAAGAGAAATAGTTGATAAACTTCATAAGCAAGCGCGAAAAAATTTTAAAAGAAGACGGGTTATCATAAAAGGAATCGATGATTTATGGCAAGCGGATTTGGTTGAGATGGGCAACTACGCAACATATAATAACGGTCACCGTTATCTCTTAACAGTAATAGATTCTTTTTGAAAAAAAAGCTTGGGCTATAGCAGTGAAAAATAAAACTGCACTCAACATAACGAACTCCATGAAAAACATTTTCATAAAAAGCAATCGTAAACCAAAAAATTTACAAACAGATGATGGTAAGGAGTTCTTCAATAATCAGTTTCGTCACTTAATGCAATTGAATCAAATCAACCACTATTCAACATATAATGTTCTGAAAGCATCCATCATAGAAATATTTAACAGAACTCTTAAAGGAATGATGTGGAAGGAGTTTAGTTATCAAGGAACATATAAATGGTTAAACATATATAAGAACCTTGTAGAGAAATATAATAATACTTATCACAGAACAATAAAAATGTCGCCCAATGAAGTAAATTCATCAAACGAAAAAATTTTATTGGATACAGCTTACAACAATTTAAAAGTATTTACAAAACCAAAGTTTAAAGTGAATGATAATGTTAGAATAAGTAAATATAAACATATATTTGAAAAAGGTTATACACCAAATTGGACTACTGAAGTATTTACGGTTAAAACTATAAAAAATACTAATCCAAATACATATATATTAAAAGATTATCAAGGACATGAAATTAAAGGAGGGTTTTATGAGTCTGAATTAATGAAAACTAGATTTCCTGATTATTTGGTTGAAAAGGTTTTGAAAAGGAAAAGCAACAAAATTTATGTTAAATGGCTTGGTTTTTCTTCAGGACATAATTCTTGGATTAATATAAATTATGATTAATAATAAAAACTGTGAAAAATTTAATAATTAACTTAATCATTCATGAACCACTAAAATGTCAATTACATTAACTTTAAACGGAGACTCTTCGCATCTTGTTGCAAACTATTTTCCTCCAATTGAACTAAATGAAAATTATGTTTGCGGCTTAATAAGTTTTGATACATATCATTCAATTCCAAATGTAGATGTTGAAAACAATTTATTTCATATTGGAAATCATGAAATAACAGTTCCAGTTGGGTCATATGAATTAACTGATATAGCTGAACTACTAAAAATTAAATATCATGATATGAATCCAACCGGATCTCTTGATGTACGAGCAAATTATAATACACTACAAACATGTATAAAAAGCACTTCTGCTTTAATTTATTTTAATAAAAAAATCCTCAAGTGGATCATTATTAGGCTTTAGTAGAAAAGTACTAGCACCTGGAATAGAACATTACTCCGATAAAACGATAGATATAACCAAAATTAATACAGTAATCGTTGAATGCAATATTGTATGCGGTTCGTATATAAACAACATGTCTACGCATATTTTACATCAGTTTTCGCTTAACGTTAGTCCTGGATATAAAATAACAGAGACTCCAACCACTGTAATATATTTACCTGTAAATTCAAGAACAATAAATAATATAATTTTGAAAGTGGTTGACCAAGACGGAAACTTAATAAACTTTCGCGGCGAAAAAATAACAATACGATTGCATTTAAAGCCTCTGAAAGAATTATAATATACAACAAAAGTGATCTATCGAATGATTTAACATTTATTCAATCACCATCAGCCGAAGACGAAGGTGAAAATTCATCAAATTTTTGCAAAAAGTTAAAATACAAATATAAACATCGAAAGCCTAAAAAAGCAAACGTTTTAAATATAACTAATCAGCATTTTTCCAACAGTTTTGGATTTAAATTAAAATAATAAAATTAATCACGTAGTTACAACCAAGGAAAACAAACAAATGAGTAGTATAATTAATATATTGCAAAAGCCTCAAGTGGATAATTCAATTATCAAGAAAGAGTACCACAGTTATACATCATATTTACAGTCATTTAAAAATAATGAGGAAATTCGTATATCAATTCAAAATCAAGATTTGTATATTTTACCAAGTGAAAGTTTTCTATATATCGAAGGTCTTGCAACAAAGGAAGATTCATCAGTTTCTACATCCATACGTCTCTTAAACAATTGTATGGCACAGCTATTTGATGAAATTCGTTATGAAATTAATGGTATAGAAATTGATCGCACACGTCATTTAGGTATTGCAACAGAATTAAAAAACTATGTTTCGTTGAATAAATTTGAAAGTGATAGTCTACTAAATGCAGGATGGTCACCATTTAACAATGATGGTCTTATACCCGAAAATGGATATTTTAATTTTTGTGTACCACTAAAATTACTACTTGGATTTGCCGAAGATTTTCACAAAATAATAGTTAACTCTAAGCATGAATTGATTCTGTTACGATCTAAAGATGATAAGCAAGTTTTTAAATCTCAACTATCAACTGTAAAAACCAAGTTAACAATTTTAAATATAACTTAGAAAGTACCACACATTCAACTTGCTGATGCATACAAATTGCAGATATATAAAACAATAAATAACCGTCATCCATTAAGTATATATTTTAGAAGTTGGGATATGTATTATTATCCTTCACTTCCAGAAAGTACAACAGTTTTGTGGAATGTTAAGCTAGCTACTCACAACGAAAGACCACGCCTCCTATTGTTAGGTCTTCGAAATAATGGCAACAAGTTTCAACATTGTGATTTAAGTGATGTAAAAGTACATCTTAACTCTGATACATATCCTTATGATGATCTAAATCTTAAGTTTGATAGAAATCGTTTTGCTATTCTATATGACATGTACTTAAAATTTCAACAAAGTTATTATTCACGCAACACCCAACCATTATTAACACCAGAAAACTTCAAAACTATGGCGCCAATAGCTGTCTTGGATGTTACACATCAAAATGAATTAGTCAAAACTGGACCAATCGATATTAGAATTGAACTGAAGACTTTAAAAAATATATTTATTACCTAATACATCTGCGTATTGTTAAAATATTTGAATATATTCTACTAACAAACGAAATTAGAAAATTGATATAACTTTATTTTTAGTTAGTTTAAGAGACTAATAATTATAGATAAACATAAACTAAAAAGTAATTGTATACAATTTATATAAATGTTAACTGTAATAACATTATTGTTTATTCACAAACATTTGGTCTACATACTCAGTCACACTTATTTGTAAGGATGTTACTCAACGATATATATGAGTTTTTAAAAAGATGTTCACACATTGTCTCCAACGAAGATAGATATAAACTGATTAATATTCAATCACATCTCGAAGAAGTAAATAACTTAAAAACAACGAAAAACAAATGTGGAGAGCATTATGAAGATTGTTCATGGTCTAATGATAATGAAACTTGTGGACCCGACACTTGTTCATGTCCATACAAAAGAAGACAAAATATGAGAATAGAGGAAGAAGCAAACAAACTAATGAAATTCTATTATAACATATATAATGTCAGTAAATGTAAAAACTGTAATTTTCAAAAAGTTTAGATAATAAAAATATTTATTAAAAAAAAAACATATTTATTTATTTAATAATAAAAATATAAGAAAAATATTTTACATGATTCTCTTAACCCATATTTTCAACCCTTCTTAATACGTCTAAAAGAATATCATCCTGCCCATCATGTAACAATAAATATGCTGCTATATCCACCGATGGGAAAACTATTACCTCCCTAATATCTATGGGCTCTTTGATGCTTAAAAATACATCTTCATCTCCTTTTAATAGATGATGGTACCACTCGTGTGTTGTTGGTGTTGATGCTTCTGTAATTGACGTAATAGGTGTTGCGACTTGGACAGTAGATGTTGATGTTGATGTTGCGGGCTCAGTATATGTTACTGTAGTTGGTGTTGTGGCTTCTATAGATGATAATGCTTCAGCTTCTCTAATATCCTTATTTTTTTTAATTATTCTCCTATATAAAGGAGTATCCCAAAATTTTTTTGTTTTTAATTTAATACCGTGTTGCTTCAGATAATGGCGTTTCTTATTTGAATTACTAGAAAAAGTAATTATTTCACATATATGGCAAAATAAATTGTTATTGTTCATTTTTAATATTATTTTAGTTTTTTTCACACAACACTTCGTTTTTGAATAATGTCACAAGACTAGAATTTTGTTCAGAAAAATGTTTTATTTTATACTTTTTTTGTGCAGACAATATATGCATACATTCATCTATAGAAAATTACCTGTGATTGGAAAATCTTCATATTTATCTGCATTTATGATCTTGTAAACTAGTGAGTTTAAGCAATAAAGGAAAAATATTTGTTTGTCCTTCACGTTTTTTTTCGTGTACCCTTTTTCTCAGAACAAATAAAATGTAAATTTAACCAACGCACCCACGTAAATCTACACGCACAAAAAAGCATGCATACGCATGTCTCTCGTTCTTAATACTTTAATACTTAATATCATGTGTCTTGCATGTGCATGTTTACCTTTCATAAAATTTTTAAATGTCCTATCCTTTTTTTCTCTTAAAATGAAAATTAGAGTAAAGCAAAGTACATCTAGGTGCTGTGACATGAAAAAGCATGCATACGCATGTCTTATGGAAAAAATACATATAAAAATAAAAAAAAATTAAAAAAACATTGTAATGCATACATATACATATGACCATGTGTCTTGCACATGCATGTTTAAATTTCATGTCTTGTACATGCATGTTTAACTTTCATCAAATTTTTAAATGTCCTATCCTTTTTCTTAAAATGAAAATAAATAAGATAACTTATTTTAAACATAAACTCTCATTTTCATAAAATTAAAATAAAATGCATATATTTCAAATTCGTTTTAAATTTTTCAAACAAAATTTTCCTGAAATGGATTTCAAATTCACTTTGTTAACGTGCATGTGCATGTTTAACATAAAAACAAAAATCAATAAATAATAGGGGCTCACTTCACTTTACTAAATATATTTATTGTTTTAAAAATTGTGTAACTACATAAAATTTCTTATAACAAATAAAAAATTTAGCTATAGTTTAGTTCGAATATTGCTGAACCATTTGGTGATTGACGTCCTTTGTAAATAATTGTCCAAATTTTGTCATTCATTTTTGATAAGTAAGGATCCTCTCTGTTTAAATATTTAACGATTCTTTGCGGAAGATAAAACCACTTATTGTTGTTTAAATATGCAATAACTTTGGATCCATATTGTGTAACCTTCCATTCAAAGTTTAAAATCTTGTAAGGTTCATTTAAGGGAATATCATCAATTTTTGTGTATTCTGATTTTATTCCTTGCGCAATGTTAATTATTTGTTAATAGATCTAAAAACAAACAAAAATTAGTTAAATTTTATATGTATTTCTTAAACTTTCATATAATAAATAAAAAAATTCTAATGTTATGTTAAACTTCATTCTTACCATTGTTGTTGAACGTAATTTCAAGGATCTTTGAATAACAATAACTAAAACTAAATTATAATTGGTCTTTTATATACATATTTTTGAGTCAATCGAACTCTCATTTTTATATAATTACTCAAATGAGAATCTCATTCGAATTGTTCCATTTACAAAAATGTCGTCGTTAAACTTTTTATGAGAAAAATATATTCTCATTTGAAGTTAATTTTGTTGTAGGAATATATGTATGTATTAGAATATCCTTCCTTATGGAGAAAATACATGTAATGCACATATATACTAATTAGAATGATTCTTATGGTAAAAATACATTGAGCCAGTATCCCTCTATTTATACTACTTATTAAAGAAAAATTAATTTTGAAGAATGAGACATTATTAGATTTAATTGAACTATAGTGAATTTTTAATCAGAAATAATTTCTTAATTAGGCTTGAGTTCAGTAATTTCAATTCTTATGAATGAAATATTTTTATTAATTAATGTGAGTATCTAAAGAATAGAAGAAAAATTAAACTAGACACTATTAGCTGGGGGAAATACCGATATTTTTCTGTGCAGCCACGCACTTCATCAGCACCCATGTCTATCTACTGGGGTAGAGATTATTATTAACATCAGCTATTAAACTTAAATTTCTATGAAATGGAATATGAGAATTGATTGTGTATACAATTATTGATTTGCCTTTGGCAAACACATTTGTAAGTATCACTATTCATTTTCTGTTTTTCCATTTTCTATTTAGGTTAGCACGAAGTTATATCACTCTACCTATGTATGTTTAACTATTCTTACTTATCTTTTACGATTATCACATTAATTATTTTTACTTATTCGATGCACCATCGGTACATACATATAAGTATTATTGTAGTGGCTTTATGTTACTTTGTTTGTGCTTTCTACAGTTGACTTAGCTTTCCAGCATTCTGAAGCAGTTCTGGCCAAGTGAACAGTGATCGCCAAGTGAACATATTTTTGTCACATGCCCATGATGAATTAAATGAGACATTATTAGATTTAATTGAACTATAGTGAATTTTTAATCAGAAATAATTTCTTAATCAGGCTTGAGTTCAGTAATTTCAATTCTTATGAATGAAATATTTTTATTAATTAATGTGAGTATATTTCATTCATAAGAATTGAAATTACAGACCATCAAGTTTAGAGAATTGTAGTATATTAAGCTATTTATCTTCCCTGAGACCTAACATTCCGAATCAATCCTTCAAAAAACCAATACAAATTAGATTTTTCCTTTTTAATTTTATTTATATTTTCATTGAATTTCAACGTTTTCTACCTCTTCAAATTACTGTATATATTTTTCACCTTTTTCTCATTCGTTGAGTTAACTTTAATCGCAAATATTTTAATGATGAGATGAACTTTTCTATTGTAGGCATTAAGTAAATCTTTGTGTATATCAATCCACTTATATGAACCATTATAGCTAAATTCTTAACACATAATTCCTTTTAATGATCTATTTATTTATTCTACTATTGATGCTTTCATATTATAAAATTTTTAATCCTCTGTTTATACATGAATTTTGCAGTGTTTATTAAAAATTCTTTACCAACATCTATTTGTATTTTTTTGTTTTGATACTCATATCATTGCAAAAATATTTTCCATTACCTTGGTTTTTTTTCGAGTGCAGCTTTTATTTTCAACGATACTCACCATATAAATTTTGAGAATGTGTCAGTTACAGTCAGCAAAAATCAATAATTTCTATTTTCTCTAGAATAGCTACCCACTTCACCTAAATCAGCTCCATAAAAGATCATCTATTCCATTCATTACATCACCACAATACACAAACAATTTTATAAATTTATTATGGATTACGTTTACTAAATTTCTTTTTAAGGACATTGAGTTGTTTTACAGTTTTTCGGAGAGTGTTGTGATCTACTTGATACATTTTCAGCTATTTATACTAAAATGTAGTTAATTTTCCAATCTATAAATTTTATCGCTCAGCTGTTCAATTTGTTTGTCAAAAGATGATTTAATTTTTAGAATGTCTTTTTCAATTTTATACCTATCTTCTATCGATAATTTTATTTCACACCCCACTCCATCGATTTGCATTTGAATATATCCTTGAATTATATTAATGCCTTAAGCTTTATTATTAATTCATCCTTTAGTTTCTCGATTTGAGTTTCCAGAAACAATTTACTGATAACATTATTCTCCGTCAGTAAATGATGATGATTCTCTATGTATGCATCTGTAGAAATTATATATTTTATTTAACTTTCAAAATCAAATTTGTCATAGTATTTACACGTTTTATTAATCATTAAAGAAAATAAACCCACTTTTAACCCCCTTATTTGACCATCAAATTGTATTTTATCTTCATACAGTTTTAGATTTCTATCATCAAATTTCCATTCATTATTGAAATCTTTAGGTGACCCATAGTTTGTATCTAATTCATTTCTTCTTTCCAAGACTAATAAGTCAATATAAGTGTCTTCGGAATTGGAAGTCTGTGAGTAAAAATCACCTTCATAATAGTCACCACCATTTTCAGTATTAACATCATTAAATAAGATGGTATTATCAAATATTGTTCCTTATGCTAGGTTCTTTGGTATACTTGTCTCTATCTTGACTAATGGTTTTTCAGGTCTTAAACTTGTATTATTTTCAACTTCTGTCTTCATTTTATTTTCTTCTTTAATGGGAATTCTTTAAATTTTTTTAGAACTATTTATGAATTTGAGTGGTTCTGTTATAGGTTTAAATGTATCTCTTAGTTGTTCATGTGTATCTATTTCACCAGTTCTTATACTACGATGCTTTTTCTTCCAGACATTTCTTGTCAACACCAACTGTTTTAAAATTTTCTCATCCATGTTTAATAAATAAAAGGTATCAGCTATTAGATCAGCTTATCAGCTATTAGATTAGATATCAGCTATTAGATCAGCTTATCAGGAGCTGGTCTGGTTTTCAGATCAGCTTTTCAGGACCTGGTCTGGTTTTCAGATCAGCTTTTCAGGACCTGTTCTGGATTTCAGATCAGCTTTTCAGGACCTGGTCTGGTTTTCAGATCAGCTTTTCAGGACCTGGTCTGGTTTTCAGGACCTGGTCTGGTTTTCAGATCAGCTTTTCAGGACCTGGTCTGGTTTTCAGATCAGCTTTTCAGGACCTGGTCTGGTTTTCAGATCAGCTTATCAGGACCTGGTTTTCAGATCAGCTTTTCAGGACCTGGTCTGGTTTTCAGATCAGCTTTTTAGGACCTGGTCTGGTTTTCAGATCAGCTTATCAGGACCTGGTCTGGTTTTCAGATCAGCCTATCAGGTATCAGATGAGGTTATAGCAAATAGATGTATCAAGTTTCAGGTCAGATGAAATAACTAAAGTCAATCCTTTATGAGCAGTAATTTATATAGTTATGAAATAGCCAAATTGTTTTCTAAAACGAACATCATTTAATTTATCATCAAAAATCCATATTTATCCTTCCAACACTATACAAATTTCTTGAAACTTTTCAAAATTCATATTACTGACAACATGATCCCTATAGACGAGCTTAATATTTTTCTCATCTTGCTTAAACATTATAATAGCATTTGCATTGTCTCTTGTTAAATGCTTACAGCCGTATTCATAAAAATTTTAAACAGCATTTTGAATGTTGTTTAAGCAAAATTCGCTAAATTTTAGCTTAAAAACGTTTTTTAATTTAAACCTTGTTTAATTCACCAAATCCTAAAAATTAACTGCACCCATACTTAAAATAATTTTGAGTTAACGTCGTTGTAATTTTGCTTCATGTTTATTTGCATTTTTAACTTTGCCTATATGTATGTATGTACATATGTATGCATGTATGTATTTATGTATGTTTTATGTTATACGTTGGAAGAATGATGTCTGTCGCCCCATACAAAAATATACACGTACATATGTATGTATATTATTCTGCTTTTCACATGCAGCATCAGCAAATATCATACTTGAAATTCTTTAAGCTTCAATACGTCAAAAAAAAAATAAATGTATAATATACTATTCTTTTAATTATGAAATTAACTTCTTCAGATAATCATATTCGACTTGGTATAGATAATTTTGGTATAAATACCCTGCAGTCAGACTGGGGCCAAATGTCTCTATGTCAACACTAAATTTCTAGTAGTAGGTACATTGTCTACAATTTCTTTTCTATTCGTCAGTATAAAAGAAAGAGAGACAACAAATGTGGTCTATTTCTGGTGGCTTTTGCAACAACTTGTCAGTATTCATATAATTGTATGTACGTAAGGTATAGAAATGTACCACTAAATGTCTGGTTGGTATGTCTCCATGTTCCCATAAGAACTATGTAGTCACTACCTAGTCAATTGTTTTAGTGTTACTAGTAGATTTTCAATGACAAGCACATGCTAAATGTCTATAGCATAAAGTATTGTATGGGGATTGATTAGAGAGTAGTACTGGTGACAAAGTCAAAAGCGACTCAGTACATTTTCACCATCGACATTTCCTTCAGGGTATGTATATGTTTTTAAACCTGAGATAGTAGTAGTGAACTGTCACTCCGGGCGCCGATTAAAATTTGAAATTTGGGTAATTAAAATTTTAAAATTTTAAAATTCTTGGAAATTTGTGAAATTTGATACCCTACGAGGGTGGATCAATAAGACCGTCCAATTTTTTTTATTTTTTTTTTTTTTTTGTTTACATTAATTTTTTTTATTTTGTTTTTGTTTTTTTTTTTTTGTTTTCTACATACGAGGGTGGATTAATAAGTCCGTTTTATGTGAAAATGATTTTTCGTAAGGTGGACTGTAAAAATGTGAAAATAAATATTTATGTAAATCTGACGGGTAAAACGTGGAAATAAATATTTTTGTAATGTCTACGGGAAAATCATGAAAATGATTTTTCATAATTCCAACGGAAAATCATGAAATTGATTTTTCATAATGTGGACGGGAAAAACGTGAAAATAAAATGTTTCTAAAGCCGACGAAAAATTTGTTCATGTCTGTCTGTCTATGGGAATTCGAGTCTGTCAGGAAATTGGGGGTTTGTAATAATTTGTGGGGGTCCTTTGTCGGTCTTTAAAATTTTAATCTACGCAGGAGCCCCAGTTCACTATATTTTTCAGCCAATAGCAATGAATTATGCGTCAACAAGTACCGTAAAATAGGGGTTGGTGATAAAAGGGTAAAAATTTAGGGTTGTATGTATTTTTTAATGCGACATAATAAAAAAAATAAAGAAATTAAAAAAATGTCTAAATATTAAAGAAAAATTAATTTTGAAGAATTTCTAAAATAATATTTCTTCTGATTTTTATTTATTTTTTTAACGCATTTCACTATCGTTTTTCTTTAAGTGTAGCTCCTAATTATCATCTTCAACATAAAAGGCAAAATACAAATAACGTATGAGTATTATTATATCACTAGATATACCAAACGGACGACACAATCGTCCGCATTCTAAACAGAAACAAAATCTCTTTATTAAACGTAATTCAATTTATTGAACTCTCGTCCTATAAGTTTTATGCAGCGTGACCGTTTGACCGACTAAAGTGGCAAATTGCCACTTTTTCGACTGCCTTGCCACTTTTTCCCCCTTTTTTAGAGTGAATTATATAATAATACATTAAAAATAAAAAATTTTGTGTAGTTTTCACGTCTTTTTTTAATTTTGCCCCTTTTTTTTTTTTGATAAATCCCCTATTTGGTGCAACTTTTTGAAAAATATCATCGGCCACCCTGGTTTTATGGCTTTCATACAATAACAAATAAGAGAAGAAAAAAAATGGAATAGCATGAAAAATAGTACACAAATACACACACACACATACACAGTGTAAACTAACAAATGAGTGTGTACTATGTTTGCATGTAGTAGTAGCAACTTTAAACGCTTATAGCTCCCAAAATACTAAACCGATTTCAATAAAATATAGATTCTGCACATCTGTGCAGAAATTCCTTTAAAATGACATAAATCTTTCCAAAATCGGTGCAATAGTTCCGGCGTAAAAGGGATTACAAAAAACGTGTTCGCCTATTAATTATATAGATTGTTGAATTTCACAAGTTAAGTATACGTACTCGAAATTAAAAAAATGTCTAAAAATTAAAGAAAAATGTTAATGGTGGACAACCCTTGTCACTAAGGGGTATGAAAAATAGATGTTACCCGATTCTCAGACCTACTCAATATGTTCACAAAATTTCATGAGAATCGGTCAAGCCGTTTCGGAGGAGTATAAAGTCGAAAATTGTGACACGAGAATTTTATTTATAAGATTACTAAGCTTATGTCCGACACTGGTCGGGCCTAATTATATTTTTAGATTTAAGATTTGAATACTTATTATTACTTCATATATGAAGATACAATAAATAAAAATAATGTATTAAAAAAAAAGCGTATCTGTGTGTCTGTGTTTTTATTATTTTATTAAAGTTATTTGTTTTTTGCTTTGCTTAAAAGTTTTAATAAATTGAATTTATGACTTAGCCAAGTTTCAGATATGAATTTAAAAGTCTTTATTTTCATGTACATTATCCATAATAAATACCAGTAATAATATTTATTGACTATATATTATTAATAATAATAATAACAAAAATTAAAAATTTTAAAAATCCCCGATATATCTAGAAAAGATGTGATATCTTCTAAACGGCTAGACCAATCTTCTTCAAACATAGTTAGAACCTTCTCGATCAAGTCACCTTTCAAACAAAAAAAAAACTAAATCAAAATCGGTCCAGCCGTTTGAGCTGTACGTGGACACGGACAGACACACAGATACACAGACACACACTACAAACTTATCACACCCCTTTTTTGTTCGGAGGTTAAAAAGTAATAATAATATTATTTATCTCAGATCAAATCAAAACATGCAAAATCCAAATTTGATCACTTTAAAAACAGAAATGTCCAATTGGTTAGACCAAACACAGTTATGTCCAATTTTCTTATTAACGCCATTAGTAAGCCCCTGCATCAATTTAGATGAAATTTGCACTATACTTTTATATTTTTCTAATTTACTGAATAGCAAAACAAGCAAACAATAAAATTGAATTTCATTGCAGTTACAGGTTGTTACCATATTTTACAAAAAGTATAAAAGTGTAGATTACCGCCTTTGATTCTATACCCCTCACTTGTAGTTTTTCATATTGTGTGTATGTTTTTACATCTGTTACAAGTGAATATTTAGAATAATCGAAGTTCTTTTGGTAGCTTTATAAAACCTATGTAAAACAAGTAAGAGGCTATACTCGGCTGTGCCGAATCTTATATATCCTTTACCAACGTACGTACACCCAGAAAAAAGATTGGTTGGAAAATGGTTAGGCCAACAAAATATCATTTGCATAAACTATATTTCAGTTCACACAATCAATTTTCTGTTAATCCAAAAAACAATCCATGTTTATTGCCATAAGGGCATAATTGTAATAAAGATATGATTCTGACAATTCTTAAATTGATTGCATCAACCGAGCGTATGCTTTTGCCATGACTAATTCATTGATTGGTTAACACAACCGAATAAAATATTATGAATTGGATGTTACTACCAACTTTTGGTATTGGCAACTAAAAAATTGTCGTTCTATATTAAGGTTAAAATAAACACTATCTATCAGTTGCTGCAACTAACTATAGGTTGAGCTTACTATCATAGTTTATATTCGTTGCAGCAAATTAAAAATTAACTTTTGTGACTTTCAAAGATATTATGATTTATGAATTCTCAAATGGTTTTTGAAAGTCTGTGCATAAGATAACAGGTTTGTGGCTGTTCAAAATGTGTGGTTGAAATAAATAAATTTCAATTAAAAATAACTTATGACAATATGTTAAATAATAAATTTCTTAAATTGTATATTTTTATTTGCGTTTATTGCTTATTTTATTTCAGCAAGGACGGCCAATTTTTCTTTCACAGGTACCAATTATGATATTGTTTCAGTTATACTAACAACATTTTCGGTAGCAAGAATAACTTTTTTTTCAAATTCCATACTGTTAACCAATTTTTTCTGTTGCTGCAACTATTTGTTTAAGGGTTATAATTAAAATATAGTGGTACCACAAGAAAATTGCAGTCGTTATACCAGAAATCTATATAGTTGGTGCAACCACCAAAATTCGATTGGCAACAAATTCGGTTGTCTCAACGAATCTGTTTTCTCTGTGTACATATATATAGTATACATACACATACATACATACATATTTGTTTTTTGAAAAAATTTATAATATTTTTTTCTCTAAAGCAATTAATAGTAACTGACCTTTGAGTATTTTTCGATTAAAGAATTTGATTACTTTATTTTCGATATTAGCAATAGTTCAATATTTCACTCTACACTCTGTGGTTAAGAAATATTTTACGTTCAGTCTTATTTCAGTCAACATCGACGTCACGTCAATACAATACCAAACAAGTAAGAGTGTTATATGCGGCTGTGCCGAATCTTATATACCCTTCACCGACGTACGTATCAGAGAATAACAAAAGTATCGTTTTAAGGAAATTGCTGTCCGTCAAACAACTACGAATACGTGCAGCTACAAATAAAAAACACTCAAAATACAAATACATACACCCATTAATTTTAAACCGAGTACACAAAGTTCATATTCGAACACCCTCAACTTAAAAAAAAACTATTGTAATTAAGTAAATAACTATAATATTTTAATTTTTCTTGTACGAATTTATAAAAAGAGGCTCTATTTAACAAATCAAATATTAAATTATATTTCGAACAATAATTTTATAAAAAACAGGGTTTCGTACACCAAAGGTGAAAAGAAACCCTATTCGGGTCTGTTCTGTAAACCGAATCGTTTTTAAAAACGAACAATTTTCAAAAACGAGTAAATTTCTATTTGGTGTTCTACAAATCACTCGATTTGGTGATATTCGAAATTAAGTTCGAATAAAATAATTGAACGTCAGAGTCAGCTGTTAGTAAAATAAATGAACAACTAAACATATTTTAAACTTTTAAACATTGTTAAAATGCCCGGATCATTTATTTTAAGTTGTAATTACATTAAAAAACATAAAATACGGAAGTTAAACATATTTAAAATGCAATTAAGGGATGCATCAAATCCTATGAGTGCTACAGATGAAAGGTTAGTGAACACAAACAAAATTGGTTGGGATGTAAATTATGTTGTCTTCTTTAAGATTCATCGAACTTTATCGCATAAATAAGGAAGCTTTTGTTATGGTTTTAGACAGCATTGCTCGTTTGATAAGAGGAGGATCGATTTCGGGAAAAATTCAGCTAGCAGCAACACTTAGATTTTTAGCAGTAGGTTCATTTCAAGGCGTTCTTGCAAATGAAACCAATATTAGTATTGGACGTAGTACTTTTTCAAAGGTGTTATGGACAACAATGGAGGCATTAGAAAATGTTTTGTGTCCATTGTGGATTAGCTTAGATCTAACAAGAGATGAAATCAGAGAATTGAAATTACATTTCTACACAAAATTTGGGTTACCCGGTGTTGACGAATCGTTATTTTACAACCGAAAAGGTTATTTTAGTTTAAACGTAATGATTGTAAGTATGTGCATAGTTATCTTAAAATTATTGATATATTCAGTTTCCAATATACACTTCATTACAGATCTGTGACTTTAAAATGAGGATTCGTGCTGTTGATGCATGCAGACCGGGATCTACGCACGACTCTTTTATTTGGCGTGTGTCCGATGAAATTTTGTCAAAGAAAAGTATGATAATGGTGAGAAAAATTCGTGGCTGCTAGGAGATGCGGGTTATCCTGTCGAACCATTTCTTATGACCCCATATAGGAGTCCACAGTATGGTTCTAAAGAACACATTTTCAATAAAAAGCATTGCTCTGCTCAAAATGTTATCGAAAGAACTATCGGCAATCTTAAAAGTCGATTCCCCAGCCTTCAATGTACAACCCTTCACTATGTGCCACAAAAAGTTGTGAAAATAGTCAATGTTTGCTCAGCACTACATAATATTTGCAAAAGCTTCAATATTGAAATGGAAGATTACTTCATAGAATGCGACGATGAAAATAATGAATACGATTGGGAAAATGTTATTGTTGAAGAGCATGTTTCTAGAAACGAAGGCATGCGAGTAAGAGATGCTATTGCGCTATACACATTTTTTAAAACACGTACATTAGGCCGGGTCAAAAACATTTTTGGTTTCATTGAGTTTAGCAAATTCTTTTCCGTTTTTTTTTCTAAATTTGTATTTTCTGTTTCCATGAGCTCATTTAAGGACAATTTTCTTTTTCTATTTTGACTACAAACTGGCGTGGGTGATGGTGAAGATGACGATGAAGATGATGATGTCGATGGCGATGGTGGAGTAGGGGATGAAGTTGTTGCAGTTTCCATAATTGTTTGGCTTTTATTTACTCCATAGTTTTTGGAGCCTTCAAATCCCTTCACAAAAGTTTGTAAGCTGCATAAATTTGCAACATCCTGGTCAGCTGGAGTTAAAATGTATTGGTTATACTGCCCACCTCCGGTAGCTCTGACTTCGCTTTTGTTGTGACTTAATTTTTGCTTTATGTTCGCTTTCCAGTCAATCCAAACCTATGTGTATAAAGAGTTAATTGTTAAATTGGCTACAGCCAGCCATACTACATACATATGTATGTATGTCCATGCGTGCATATGCATATTCACATATACTATGTATGCATTTATATACATACGTATTGTCAGTTCCTACCTTTTTCCACGAACGTACGTCTTTAATAGGCGGTTCAGCAGCATTTAGTTCAACTTCAAGTTGCGACCATAAATGATCAACTTCCACTTTATCGCCTTTAGTAAATCCTTTAGCTATACTCGGATGACTGGTCATAAATCCAATGAATATTTCTTCCTGTCTTTGGTTTCTATGCTTTCTCCTAAAAAAGTATTAACTTTACGTCAGTATCTGCTTAAAATTGTGTTAAAATTTACTTACATCTTTATTATGTTGTATTTTAGTTTCCTTTTTATTTTACTATTTGCTTGTTTATTTTTAACAACCATATGGTACACATTTGTAGAGTTGCCAAGTACACTATTGTAAAGTATTTCTTAAAAGTGGTTCGCAACAAAAACTAAATGTTTTAATTAAAGCTTTACAAATATTATTTCCCTTTATATTTGTTTCAGATATTACTTTATTTATTTAATTTTGTTGGTCAATTACTGCATTTTAATGAAAAAAAGTTTGACACATATATTTCCATAAAAAGTGGTGACTCTAACTTTTTCGAAGATAAACAATTTGTGATCGCCATATTGAATTATATTTTATCATTTTACAAAAATTTTGTGATTTACACAAATATTTAATTAAACGTTGTTTTTTTTTTTAATTAAAATTAAAATAGGTTCAAAAGTATTTATGAAAAAAAATTGTGCACGTTGTTTACTATTATTTTAATGTGGTTTTTTGATGATGGCTCTAAACATTTGGCAGAAAAAGTGTTTTTAATCATCAAGCCCATTTTTCCTCATTCTTGGAGCAAAACTACAAACAAATTTTAGAGTGTTTTTAAAACTAATTTTCTTAAACTTAAATTTATTAAAATCCTTGTAATTTGATCATAATTAGTAATAAAAGACTTCAAATTTTAGATGCTAATTGTTTTTTTATTGAAGAAACAGTGATTTATGGGAAAAATAGCACATTCGTTATACTTTCGACCAGGTATATTTGCTCGATTTAAAAACGAGTAAAACTATGTGAATTCGGTTTAGAGAACACCAAAATTTTTTTCTCGTTTTAAAAACGAGAAATTTGCTCGAATTCGGTTTACAGAACAGGGCCGATTGTTTTCGCTACGCTGTCCTTGTTTTCTCGAGAACCGTAAGAGCTACGGACCTGAAATTTGGACAGAATATGTAGACCCTTGGCCGCTACAATAACAAATACATGAGAGTTGGAAATTAAAGGGTGTGCCAAAACGAGCAACGAAAAATGTTAAAACCCCATGTAATATACATACAATTATATGTACATATATGCACTTGAAATTTGTAAAGCTTGTGTATTTTTATACAGACTACAATAATTAACACTAAAATTTAAAAAATATTAATTATAGGGTGTACCATCAGTTAATGTAATTTTGACTATGTAATTTTGATAACTTGCTGTATCTTGGAAACCGTAAGAGCAAACTTCTTGAAATTTTCAAAAACGGTAAAACAAAAAATATCAAAATTATAAAATCGCCAAACCGAAAAAAATCACCAAAATAAAAAAAAAATCGCCAAAACGAAAAAAAACACCAAATTAAAAAAAATTCTAAATCGAAAATAAGTCGCGAAAAACCGGAAAAATCGCCAAAATGAAAAAAAATCGCCAAAATTAAAAAAATTGCCAAAATGAAAAAATGCCAAAATGAAAAAAAATTGCCAAAATGAAAAAAATCTCTAAAATGAAAAAATCGCCACAATGAAAAAAATCGCCAAAATTAAAAAAATTGCCAAAACGAGAAAAAGCGAAAGAAAAACAAAAAAAATTATTTCAGCTGAAAAAACGTAAAAAAGCACTATTAAAAAATGCTCAAAGCCCAACGTACGGAACCCTTCGTGCGCGAGTCAAAGCCGCACTTTACTGAATTAATTTAAAAGTAGTTTTAGTATAAAAAATGGCTTAATTTATCTTTTGTAATTAAATCAATTTCTAATCTCATTTTTTTTTATTTAAGGTGCACGAATATGAATTTTGTTTTTAAAAATAGTAATTTCTGCCTTTCTTTAAATAATGTTTAATAAAATATATGTTTATTTAACCGTTTTTTTTATTAAATACCACCTCTTTAACCAAAATCTTGCAAGAAATAAGTAATTTAAAATATTACAAGGCAGTGGGTTTTTTTGATTGAGGGTGTACGAATTAAAGGGCTGCAAGGATGTATCTGTTCGCATCAGTTTTGCGTGTGTATTGGTTCTGATATATTTAGCTATGTTAATTAGCGTTTCTGTTACTAGTTGTTATTGTTGGTTTTTTAAAATTGTTTTTGTGTGGTTGTATAATGAGCAAATGAGAATAACACGTTTGTTTGTATCTGTTTTTCTGAAACAAATTAAATACGTAAAACTGCTTTTACCATAAGTAACACATGGTGTGTTGAAAAAATAAACACGGTTGATGAATGAAAGACTGCTTTGTTTTTGATTACGTTTATTTAATATAATTTATTAAAAAAAACTAATTGAGTGCTTAGAAGTTAAACATTTGTTAAAAAAAATAAAAAAAGTATTTACTTTTTACTTAAAAATTTGTTTTAAAACCTAATATATTTAGGTACTTATGTATGTGTTTTTTTAAATTTAATTAAGAAGCAAATGCTTTTTCATAAATCGTAGTGTGTGATTGTTCCTAACGCATGATCTCTGGAACTATACAAGCTATGGAACTGAAATTTTCAACACAGGTTCGGGTCAATACCCGGTGGGTTTTCGTTTTATTTTTGACACAACAAGTGACCATTGTGTGGAGTAATTTGTAGTTAAAAAATAATTGAGGGTAAGGCAACGTTTGCCGGGGTCAACTAGTAATTTAATAAAAATAAGGTCCCAGCTAAAAAAATAATTTATGGTCCATATATGTTTAATATATATATTCATACATTTTCATACATGTTCATATGTGTAAATACATATTCATATTTATTAAAATTACTTTTTTTAAGATTTTAAACATCAAGGTTCTATTTGATGAAACATTTGTTTGAATAAATAATTAAAAACGAGCCAAAAGACATTTTATTCATCATTTTAAGAGAAAATGTGCATGGATTATTTAAAAAACACAAAACTCATCTTTGTAAACAAAATTTAATTTAATAAGAATTTAGATTAAAAACTAAAGCTATGTACACACGGTTGTCGGATCTTACAATATTGCTAGTAAAATGTGCTCAAAAAGTATTGTCAGTCCATTGCAAGACTAGCAGCTGACAACAAATTGTCAGACATCTTACAATCGTGTGAACACATTGCAGAATTATTGCCAGATATTTGTCAGGTATTTTAATATTGTCAGATGCGCGAAGTTTATGCATCTAACAATGGCGTCATTGTAAGAGAATTGTTTCTATGGCCAACACTGTACACGCTTTTAAAGAAAAAATATATAATAAAATATATGCAGCCAAAATCATTGCAGTTGCTTCTTTGTGGTCCATAAAAATTTATATTTTCACTTTTTACATTTAACACTACCACAAACGATTGATATTTAACAATTTCTAACAAGGGCTTTGAGTCTGGCAACGCATAACCACATGTCGGGCAATTTTTGCGTATGACAACCGTGTGAACTGACAAATTTTCCACTGGCGATTTTGTTAGATGAATTTATTGTCATACAACCGTCTCGCAATAAATTGTTAGATTTTCTGACAAATTTGATACACATTGCCAGATCTGACAATATTGTAAGATCTGAAAATCGTCTATACATAGCAATTAATCGTTAAAAAAAATTATCAATTTTATTTCAACACTAGTTTTCAATACAATTTTTCGCAGTAATATGAACCCTGTTTCTTAAAAATATCTAGAGTATTCCGATATTTTCTATAAAATTAATGACTGAAATATCCTTTTGATTATTTCATTTATTTAATACGGCCGCTATGTAAAAAATCGTACAAGAAATGGGTTTATTTTTTAAACGCTGAGGCTGCACGAATATAAACTTAGCAAACCGTTTGTATTTTCTAATAGATTTATCACCAGTGATAAAAAAGAGAGAGAAAAAGATCGAGTTAATAAAATGCAACCTTTTTTGATTGCAAAAACAATCTTATGTGAGATATCATTTATGCATACATTTTTATATCGCTCCATATATTATATCTTATTTCTATACTAGCTGACCCCGGTCCGCGTTGCTGGCCCTAAGCAAACATTAGTATTGTATATGGCATTGGTGGTACAATATGAAAATTGGATTTTCCCCACGAATAAACTAAATATTGCGCCATCTGCCGGACGAACTTCAAACTACACAGAAACACTCCTCACGCCCCATAGAGCATGTATATAAAGTTTGGTCTAAATCGGTGAGTAGTTCTTGAGTTACGGTGCAAAATCACAAAAAAAAACTAAATATGGCGCCATCTGCCGGACGAACTTCAAACTACACATAAATACTCCTCACGCCTCAAAGAGCATGTATATAAAGTTCTGTCAACATCGGTGCAGTAGTTCTTGAGTTACGGTGCAAAAACACAAAAAAACTAAATATGGCGCCATCTGTCGGACGAACTTCAAACTACACAGAAACACTACTCACTTTCTACAGAGCATGTATATGAAGTGTAGTCAAAATCGGTGAAGTAGTTCTTGAGTTACGGTGCAAAAACACAAAAAAACTAAAAATTGCGCCATCTGTCGGTCGAATCACTATTTCTGAAAGGGGCGTAGCATTTGCCGGGATAGAATATATATATAAACACGCACAGGTCTTTTACGAATATTTTGCGGGGTGGAAGTCGAAAATCTGTTGGGGCATTGAAGAGTTTACCCATAACAAATAAACGTGTTTTTGTATTATATATAATAAGATATATGAAGAGCTTCATAATTAAATTTTCATATATGACCTCATACATTATAATACATTTCATATATTAGTCCATATATCAATACATATATACTACTTTTGCAATGTATAATACATTTCCATACATGGATTCATACATATTCATATTTATTTATATACATTCATATATTAAACATATATGTATTGAGCATAAATTTTTTTTAGCTGGGTGGGTACAACATACTTGCATGTCATGTATTTAAATTACAAAATACTTCTTCGTCATGTATTGAAAATACAAATACAAAATACGTATTTGTATTTTAGATACGTATTTAAAATACTGCCCAACCCTGGTTGTAGTTCATCCAAAACTTCAAAAATACAATTTTTTTTTTGGATGAACTTTAATTTGCATTTCCGCTACTAGCTTGTGAATGTGCCTTGGTTAATACCATGTATAAGTTATTAAAATTACTGACTAAATCCAATTAACTTGAATTTTCTCTGCATATTTTAAAAAATTAGTCCCATTTTCCTTTGGCATATACTACATAAAATATTATGTGTACAAAAAAGTGTCATTCCAGATAGCAAATGTATGTTCATAATGTGAACAAAGCGTAAGAAATATTTCTTGTGGGTCCTCAGCTTTCTGCTGGTCATTTATTTGTTTCATCAGTGGTTTTTTTCATATACTTGTGTTACAATTAGAGTTTTTCTTTTCCCGGACTTTTTCATTTCCCGGGAAAGCGGGAAAGATTTTTCAGTTTCCCGGGAAATCCCGGGAATTCCCGCTCAGCACAAAACAGTACAAAATATTTTTAAATTTAATTTATTTCAACAAAAACAAATCATAATTCATGAGATCGATTAAATAATAACATTAGTCAAAAAATAATACCGTTTCCGTTCTTTATATAATAGTAATACATAGATACCAATATTATAAAAAAGAAATAATGCCCGTAATTTCTACACACAGGTAATTTACCTAAGGTTTTTACCCAAGAGTTTGCCTTATAAAATTCAACTTACACGATAGATATGTACGCATTATTAGATATCTACTTGTAGAAATTACGGACATTATACGATTATTATTAAAAAAAAATATTACTTAAAGTTGGTTTAACAAACGAATTTTTTATGGCAAAACCAGTTTTAACGCATGCTTTAACTTTAACAATCGTTTTTGCATAAGGGCATATTTCTTTGGAAACAGGACTTTAGTACAGAATAAGCTGTTAATGCTGTTAACCGCACTATTTACCAAATAGAATCTGTCATTATTTGTATTTTTTTATTTCCTTGCTTATTTCTGTTTTTTACTTATATGAATTGTTGTAGCATTAAATTTTGAACGTTGCGTTCTGCTTTTTACAAAAAATGCATCTAAATCTCAGAGCGCATGCGTGCCAGATGTAAGCTCGGCCTTAGTTGTTGTAAAGCTTTAGCTATTGTGATATTGCACCATCGCATACATAAAGTGAATAACGACACTTATCAAGGAATGTGTAAATACATATTAAGTTGCCATAACAAAATCAAAAAATCCCGGGAATTCCCGCACAAATTTCCCGGTACTTCTTTCCCGGAAAATGTGCGGGAAATCCCGTATGAAAAACACTAGTTACAATATGTTTTTGTGAGCAAAAACACATACAAACAGTTCCTAAGCAGCAATACAATAAGCAATTGTTACCTATTTTAATTGTATTGCCATTTCGAAGAGCAAACACACACAAAAACTGTTACACAAGTTCTCTCGCTCTCACCACAATAACATGGTACATACCATGGTGTATGTGGTTTGTCTATACTTATAAGTATACAAATGCAATCCTTTAGTACGAACACGAACTTTGCATAGTGTATAACTAACTATAAGCATCCAACAACTATGTGTATACACATTTTTTAAATTACCCGGCACAAACGACAACAACTAAAATTTATAGCAGGGTAAGAAAAAATTCTGCTCGCGAGCACAATTTTTATTAACTCTTTCGTTTTTGGGAAAAGTACTTTGTAGTACCATTTTCGAAAAAGTACTTTCTCAAAAAGCACCTTATCCCAAAAAGTACCTTATCCCAAAAATTAAATTTTTCTAAAAAGTACTTTTCCCAAAAAGTAGCTTTTTCTAAAAAGTACTTTTCCCAAAAACCACCTTTTTCTAAAAAGTACTTTTCCAAAAGGTATCTGTCCCAAAAAGGTCCTTTTTCAAAAAAGTACTTTTCCCAAAAGGTATATTTTTCTGAAAAGTACTTTTTAACTCTTTAATGCCAATGCTACGTTCAATAATTTAAAAGATATGTCAAATGCAAAAAAGTTACCAAAATTCAGTTTTTACACCCTTTTAACCCCTAAAAGTACACATATTAAAAAAGTACCAAACACATGTCGGCTTGCTTTTTGCCAGCATTCTTATGATTTTTGAATTTTTAGTCTATCTAGTGTAGTTTCCGAGATATAAAAATATAAATTTTAGCTTTTTTACTCCCTTAGCACTTTTTGGGCAGTTCAAAAAAAAACTAATTTTATTATCCCAGCTGCTACTACCGGTAAAAAGTCAAATTAAATTATTTTTACATGTATGTACATGTGTACATTATCATTAACGTAAAGGTACCGAAAACGTTTAAAATCTTCCCCTTTTAAGTGCAAATTTTTAGAACGTGTCAAACCCATTCAAGATTCTGTGTTTGTTGAAAAAAGACGTACAAAATGTATGAGTAAGGGCTGACAAAGGGTTATATGAATGTATTCTCTGTTATACTCGTCCCAAGTGTTTTTTGCTGGTTCATAAGCAAAAAAAATTAATAAAACTCGCGAATAACTCTTTTTAACTCGACTCGCGAGTGTAGTTTCCGAGATATAAAAATATCAATTTTAGCTTTTTTACTCCCTTAGCACTTTTTGGGCAGTTCAAAAAAAAACTAATTTTATTATCCCAGCTGCTACTACCGGTAAAAAGTCAAATTAAATTATTTTTACATGTATGTACATGTGTACATTATCATTAACGTAAAGGTACCGAAAACGTTTAAAATCTTCCCCTTTTAAGTGCAAATTTTTAGAACGTGTCAAACCCATTCAAGATTCTGTGTTTGTTGACAAAAGACGTACAAAATGTATGAGTAAGGGCTGACAAAGGGTTATATGAATGTATTCTCTGTTATACTCGTCCCAAGTGTTTTTTGCTGGTTCATAAGCAAAAAAAATTAATAAAACTCGCGAATAACTCTTTTTAACTCGACTCGCGAGTCGAGTTTTATTTTTGATTCTTAAAATTTGAATTTTTCTCGCGAGTCAAATTTTCGATTCTCAAGAATTAAATGCGCTCGCGAGTTTTATTCTTTTAACTCGCGAGCTTACAAGAGTAGCTATTTTCAATACAAAAAATAAAACTCGCTCGAATTCAACTCGTTTGCGAGCGAGTTTAATGCGAGCACTCTTCCTACCCTGATTTATAGACTGTGTTTATATTCTGAATATAAAAATATTCTGAATATTAAGCCGAATACACATGCGTAATACCGAGCTATTTTATTAACATACACATAATGCATGTTTTCAAACAGCCACACACACATCCACACATTATTAACAAAGTAGAGATGTTTTTTATGTTGGAATCGGTTTAAGTCATAGTTACATATGTGCAGTTGCTAAAATTAAAACAATTTACTTATTTATATTTTTTTAGTACTTATTGTCAGTCTCTGGTACGTATATACAGTACACAGAAACATACATAAGTATGTACTAGGGATGTAACGAATGTTCGCATTCGCTTTCGCATTCGCAAATACTTCGCTTAATTTTGCTATTTGCATTCGCTAAAATGTATGATAATATTTGAAGCGAATACTAAAGACAAAAAAATTTTGTATTTCTTTTACGAAAATAGTTTACGATTTTAAATTTAAAGACGAAAATTATTTTAAGCCAGCATGAAAAAGATACATGTAAAGCAATAATATCTTAGCGGAAAACTTTTCTATCAATAAAGTCTCATAAGTATCAAAATGAAACCCAAATCCAGCGGTGTTTGGAAATATTTTTCAGTTTTGAAAAAGAAAACACAGTATTTGATTTGCGCGAAAATATTTTCTGCTTAAGACTAGTCTGCTTAAACTTTTGAACGCCATTCATTACTTCGTACAACAAATTTCAAATCCAAACAATATTAACTAGTCCTTGTTTGCCGTAAATTCCACGCGAAACAAGTGCCACTCATATTATTTCTCATGAAAACTTAAAATGTTGAAGATATATTTCATATGTTTTTCCCAAGATGAAGAGAGTACTACTTCTGCAAGATTTTTTACAAGTTTTCTTCATATGTATTTGACAGCATTTCACATGGAATGTTGAACGAGTTCAGGATTTAGGGCTAAAGTACGAATGGGTGGATTGCCTAACATTGTGTAAACTTATTTTTAATTATTATATAAATTTATTTGCATGTGATATTTTAACGAATTGTAATATTTGCATTCGCTTTCGCAAAAATTAAAATGTATTATTCGCTTTCGCATTCGCTAAACTGGTATTCGTTACATCCCTAGTATGTACATACATACATATTTGTTTTGTGAAAAAAATTTTTTTTTGTTCTAGTGCAAATTTTATTAATTGACCTCTCGGTATTTTTCAAATAAAGAATTTGATTCAAATATCTGTATTTAAGAAATATTTTACATTCACCCTTATTCCAGTTGTCAACATTGACGTCACGTCAATACATTACAAAATTAATAGCTCAGCTGTATTTCCGCTACTACCTTGTGAATGTTCCTTGAATCAAATTATACTATTTTAAAACAAAATATTACAAAATATTTCTTTGTAAATAGGACTTTAGTACAGAATAATCTGTTAATGCTGTTAATTGTACTTTTTACCAAAGAGAATCTGTAATTATTTGTAATTTTTCTTTTGTTTCTTTGCGCATTTCTTTTTACTTTTATGAATTGTTGTTGAATTAAATTTTGAACGTCGCCTCTAAGTCTCAGAGCCCATGTGTGCCAGATACAAACTCGGCTGTAATGGTTGTAAATCTTTAGCTATTGTGCTATTGCCATCACCTTATTATTCGCATTCATAAAGTGAACAACGACACTCATATGTCTACATACACACCAAAGTTGCCACAATAAATTAATTAAAATTAAAATAATTGTGATTGTGCTTTTAGAATTCAAAAAAATTAATTTTTACCAGAAAAACGTAAACCCTATATTGAAACATAACAATGGACGATACCAAACTCATCAATTCAGTGAAAAACTGTGACCGTTCTGATTGGAAACAGCTAATTTATTACAGAAAAAAGTAACTATTAAATTTTAGAAATACAACGGCATAGCACAGAACCAGTGTTTAAAAAACTACATTAACTAAAATTATTTTTACTATTGCTAAAACTAGTACTCCAAACAATTACAAGTAGCGGTACCAGGAGCAGTTGTCTTGCTACGTAGCATTACCTTTTTTAAAACTACTGCTACATGATAAAAATAAAAACTAAAAATTAAGTAGCAGTAGTAAAAACGAAAATGAAGTAGCAGCTTAAAAAACTAAATATGTAGTTTTCTATTCGTTTGATTGAGGTTTTTGTTTTATAACTACTACTACATTTGGAGTTTTGTTTTTTATAACTAGAAAATTTTGAGGTAGTATGTTAATAACATCGAGGTAGTTTTAGAATAACATTTCAGCAGCAATTTAATAACATTTCAGCAGCACAAAATAACATTGAGGTAGCGGCAAAAGTAGTCAAAAATCAAAATCATCAGTAAAACTAGAAACCACAAATGTGTATGTATGTATGTGATCAGTGCTGCCACAACCAAAAAATTATTACATTACATTTTATCACATTTTTTGAAAAAGTTAACAAATGTGAAAAAATTACCACACTTTTAAATGCTTTTTGTATTTAATAAAAGAATCATTAAAATTTATATTGTGTGTCATGGTAGTACAAGGCTTACTTGCAGTTTGTAGTTTAATAATAATTACAAAAGAACAAAAAACAGGAAATGTAATTAATTATTTTACATATTAAAAAACGTTCCAAACAACGGTCTTAAACTTTTTTCTCATTACTGAAATTTTTTGAAGATAAGTTTTTTTGAAAGAACACTCATATATAATATTAATTTAGAAAAGAAAAACTTTAAATAAAACCTTAATACCAAATGATTTTATGCTTTTTTTATTTTATTGTTGTGTGAAATTTAAAAGTTGACAGAGCTGTTTATATGCAATCGTCGCTTTAATTCGTTTCACACATTCGTGTTCGTGCTTTCTTTATGTGATTACCATGTTTTTACAGTCAACGTTTTCCTGCGATGCCACACTTTTTACACATCGTAGTTATGACGATGTTGTTAAATAATATTAAATAATCTAAATTTATTATTTATTCTTTTGCTTAAACTTATATGCAGATTATGTCAACATCACTTGAAAATTATCGAAGTATTAATTATCATTATACATTCATAAGAAATACGAATTTTAAAATATTGGCAACAATATTTACATGTGAAACAAATTAATTTTTTGGTATACTGGCAACACCATTATTTAAAATTATTTGAATTTATCTATGTTAAAGCAAACTGTAAGTGTTCCAAATATACAACGTGTAAAAAGATTAATAGAAATATGTCTAAAAAGAAAAATACAATAAATATTGATGATCATTTTGAGAAATTAAATGATGTTTCCATGTGCAAACATTGTAAAAAACATTTTAAGACAGATAGAATATACAATTTAAAAAAACACATTGAACAAGTTCATAAAATACTTTTGGAAAATAAAACATGTAATGAACTCGCAAAAAATATAGATAGTCCACTTTACAAATACAAGACAAAAATTATTAAATGTGAAATTAGTAAGAAATTGTTAATGAAATCATATGTTGAATTAGTAACCGAGGAAGCTGTGTCATTTAATTTTTTAAATTCAGTTAGCATGAGAAATATAATTGATCCAATTTGCAAGGGAATAGAGAAGAATACTGGGAAAAAATTTTGCCGAAATGCAGCCAATTGTAAAAAGACATTGGCAGAAGTTGCAGCAAATGTAGTAAAGGCAATATCAAAGGAATGTGAAAACCGTTTGATTTTCGGCATTTCTGCACAGTATATTAGAAGTGACATAATACATTCTACAATGTTGGGCATGGTGGAACTAAAAGGGCAATATTGTAGTACATCCAGAAATTTATCCATAGAAATATTGAATGTGCTTAATAAATACAAAATTAATTTACAGCAGATTGTAACAATTACCAGCGACAATGGTAGTAATATGATTAAGTCAACAAAAATTTTATCACATTGTTTATGTGAGGAAGAAAATAGAGGAGAAATATATGACAACAGTATATATTTTGAAACTATAAATTCAATGGACTTTTATTGTGAAATGATGGTGGGAGATATTGAAATATGCCAAAATGCAGACTTTTGGGAGTTTATTGAATCATATTGTTTGGCGCTTAGTCCGCTCCAAAAATCAATTATAAAGTTTCAGGAATAGCAATTACACTATGGAGATTTTTATGCTCAATGGCTAAGCTGTAAATTGCTAACAACAAAACTCATTAACGACAGCAATGTGAACAAAGATTCTATTTTATATAAAATTTGTACAATTTTATTAAACAGTATTGAGAACAGATCAACAAAACTTCTTCTTAATAGTGGCCTCATAGCTTGTTTATATCTTGATCCACGATTTCATCATACTTTAGAGGAATCTCAGAAGATGGAAGCCATCAATTACTTGAAAAAATTGTGGGAAAAACTGAATGCAATTGGTCAAGTTGACATTACTGATAACTCGATAAATTATTCAATAACAACTGAATCGAATATAACCGACGAAGATGAAGATATTCTCGAAAGTTTCCTAAATCAGGTGTTTGAAGTTAAAAACACAAACGTTGTTGATGTTAGCTCCAAAATTGAAAGGCTCAATATCCCTTATGCTAAAAGCACTACAAATGTGATAGATTTTTGGAAAGAAAGAAAACATAGTGACCCAGAAATATATGCCCTCAGCAACATCTGTTTTGCAATTCCACCAACTCAAGTGTGTAGTTTTAAATATTTTATTAATTATGCGTTAATTTTTATATCTCTTTATAGGTTTCCGTTGAGCGAGCATTTTCATCTTTAAAATTAGTCTTAACCGAAAATCGAAATCGCTTAAACAAAGATACCCTTGAAAACATTATGCTGGTGAAGTTAAATCCATCATTTTTAGATGAAGCAATTGATGAACTAAATCTCTTTGAAGAAAATGTTTCTAATTACGATTAATAACGCTGCACAGAATTAATATATTTTGGAAATAAATCGAAATAACATTTCTCATGTCTAAATTACTCAGGGACGGAGATATCAAGTTTCAAGGCATAAGCACTGTACAATTTTTAGCACTTGCCATTTTTGAATTTCTCATCCGATTTAAATTTTAAACTCCCGGTGTAGAAGTTAATGATTTTACCCCATTTATCCAAAATAGCGTTTTCATCATATTTTGACGTTTTGATATCATGGAAGTCAATTCTATATGTGGGTGTGTATGTATGTATGTAAACATCTCATGACTGAAGAACAGGTCAAGGGATCGGATAAAATTTTGGCTCACTTGACACTTTGACACTTAGACAACGTAAGATAGTGAATCGCTTCGCTAAAGTAGATTCAAGAAATGTTCGGAAATAAAATTTTCGTTTTCCATTTAGTTTGTAGTAAATTCAAAACTCGTTTTCTACATAACAAATTTTTTTGGTATGTTTCTATTGTAGCAAAGCTCTAAATTCATAAAGGTGGGTATTAAGAAATTAAGTTTTACGGAACTTTTGTAAGATTTCTGAGATTCACAGAAGCAAACCTGTGAACTGTGTGGCAATGGCACTAAATTAAAAACAAAATGAATGAAATCATTAAAACATATTTTATTCAATGAATTTGTTTGTTTGGAAGCTTCATCCAATTCCCAATTTAGAAAATCTTAGCGATTCTAATTGGGATACAATTTCTTTTTTTTATCATCTGTTTTTTAAAGTCATCTAATAGAAGGTATAAACTTATTTCCAAAGAGCTTTATTATTATTTGATGGTTTTCCACTTACATTTCCATTCCAATTACTAAAATGTTTTTTTAAAATAATTTATGCGAATGGCAAGTTTTTTTGGCAAGCGGGCAGAAGCCTCATTCACTTTGTTTTTTAGCCAAGGAAATTCATCCAACCATGTGGTAGTTTATCAAGATAGCTAGTTATTTATATTTTTGTTGAAAAGAGCAATAAAAATGGGGAAAAAAGTTTTAAAATCCACATCCGCAATCCGGAACGAAAACGGCAACGCTGTTTCACACACGTATTCTTCGTTTGTATTTAGTTTACTGAAAATTTTACTTTTTTACTACTTATGCTGCTCCCTAAATGTTATTTTATGCTGCTGCAATGTTATTAAATTGCTGCTGAAATGTTATTTTAAAACTACCTCAATGTTATTAAATTGCTGCTGAAATGTTATTCTAGTGCTACTTCAAAAACTATGCTATCTGCTCCTTCTGTGACTACCAAAGTAGGTAGCAGTAAAAATTTAAAAAATAAAACTACTTTTAGTGCTACAAAAATTTGAAGGTAGCTAAAGCAGTAAAATATTATTTACTACGCTGCTCCAATTATTTTATTTTTTTACTATTACTACAACTACAGCTACCAAATTGTGCCGGTATCGGTAGTAATAGTAAATGAACGGCTACAAGTTTTTTAAATTTTTTTGCTAGACTATTTCGTGTTTTTTCGTTGCTACAGCTACTTGGAGTCTAGTTTTTTAAACACTGCACAGAACAGAAACAAAAAGTAAAAACTAATGAAGCCTTAAGAAGCTACAGTAGGTGACGTATAACTTAACATACGTAGTTCCTTTGTATTAAATTTCTTAAAGTGACTAATTGTGCATTGGATATGAATGTAGTTTTTCAGAAATTATCTTATAATACAAATTAAACATACAGATGTATGGATAAATTTATTTACTTTTTCGATACCAGTATCAATTTGGGTTTTCTCCACTCATGGAGTTCATTAAGTTTTAAGATAGTTGTTCGCGATTTCTTTAAATATTATGGTTTGGGTGCAAAGTGGATATTTCTCTTATTCCGCAATGATGAACTTTGAAGTGGTATACACGGGCATTCATTAATCAATTACACTGTACAACAAAATAACATTTTTGGCTGTCCTTTAGATAAAATTACGCGGACTATATGGATTTCGATGCATTAAATTCAAATCTGCTGTCAGTTTTGCTCTATCACGTAAAGATTTTTTTTATGGGCGTGGCTAATTTTGGCCCCTAAATTAGTCGGCCATACTAATATATTTTACTATAACTCGAAAACCGCTATTTCGATTTTAATAAATAATAAACCAAAACCCGCGCCACATAATTTTGTTAAAAAATATTAATAATAATTTTTTACCTATCTTTTATGGTTTCGAAGTTATTCAGAATTTAAAAAAGAAAAAAGTTTTTTTATGCAAAAATCGCGTAATTTTTTTAAATGAAAATTACAATAAAAAAATCAGAAACTCACAAGTTTCATATTTTTTAAATTTTTCTTAAAACCACATATCCTAGGAATAAAACAAGCTATAAAACGTGAAAATCCAGCAATAAATCTTGATTTTATTCACAATTTAAAGTTCTGTTACCAGCCCGCAATGCCCTTTCAATAGCATTACCAGATGTCAGTGAAGGGAAATGAGATTTGCATTTCGGTATCAAAAACAAATTTTTTTAGTACTTTTTTGATCCCGAGAGCACCAAAAATTATAATGTTTCTTATTTAAATTTTATTAACAAAAAATTATAAGAAATTCATTTACAAAAAAAAGGAACACATAGGTACAAATATACAAATAGGTGTAGCCTGGATTAGACTTAATACTGTTGGAACATAAAGCTTGCCTCCGTATTCCATAGCTCGCTAAAGCTAAAGCTAAATTCGACCGCTAAAATGTTGAACAAATAGAAAATTTAAAATTTTTGGCGATGACATAAAGCAATAAAATTTCGGCGAATTAAATTTTTAAGACATTACCTGATTTATCAATACCCGTTTGAAAATTGCATTCGTAGCCGAAAATTAGATTTAGCTTTAGCGAGTTACAGAATACGATGGCTGTTGATTTATATTTTGTTTTCATGAAATTTTGGTAAAAGAAAATCCTTTCGACATTTACAGCGGAGTGAGGCATGGATAAAATTCCGTAAGCTACTCTCGATATATCAGGAAACATGTATTCATCTAATGCGTTTTTATATAAGCAAGTGCTCTATATTGGTTGTTAATATTTCAAATTATTTTTCTTTTCTTTTTTTCTTTTCCCTGGTAACATTTTAATTAAAAGTGGTATAATGATATTGGTTTAACAGATAAAATGCTTTCAGGGGGAAACTTACTAAACCAAATAACATTTTATTGTCAAAGTCCACTTTTGCCCTTAGAACTTAATATAAACTTTTTAAAATTTTCTTTAAACTGATTTAAAAAAGTTGTTTCAATAGATCAACTTCTGTGCCACATAAAATATCATTGAATGAAATATTGATATTGATATTTAATTGTGGCAACACTTTTCTAAAAGATCTTTACTAATAAAGTTTCTTTCTATTTGTCGAAAAAACAATTTAATTCTTGGCAAAATATATGCATGTGCGAGTCTTCTGACTGCATTTCTAAGTTGCCCGTGAGAGTATCAAATTTCTTAGGGGAGTACTACGGTACTTTTTCATGTCAAACAGTATAAAAAAAGTACGATCGTACCAACTTTCCCATCACTGCCAGATGTAAATGTGACTGCATTTAATGCATTACACACATTTTTCCATTTTTAGGTACCTGCTTTAAATTGTGAATAAAATCAAGATTTATTGCTGAATTTTCACGTTTTATAGCTTGTTTTATTCCTAGGATATGTGGTTTTAAGAAAAATGTAAAAAATATGAAACTTGTGAGTTTCTGATTTTTTTATTGTAATTTTCATTTAAAAAAATTACGCGATTTTTGCATAAAAAAAACTTTTTTCTTTTTTAAATTCTGAATAACTTCGAAACTATAAAAAATAGGTAAAACATGATTATAAATATTTTTTAACATAATTTTGTGGCGCGTCTTTTGGTTTATTATTTATTAAAATCGAAATAGCGGTTTTCGAGTTATAGTAAAATATATTAGTATGGCCGACTAATTTAGGGGCCAAAATTAGCCACGCCCATAAAAAAAAATCTCTACGTGATAGAGCAAAACTGACAGCAGATTTGAATTTAACGCATCGAAATCCATATAGTCCGCATACTTTTATCTAAAGGATATTTTGGCTGTTGTACAGTGTTATTAACACCCTTATTTATAAAAATTATTAAGGCTTTCTAAAGGCATAATCAGCAAAATTTTTTATGGAAATCTTTTTTCTAAAGGCTTAAGCAACAATTTTTTGGAAATCTTTTTTTAAAATCCTTAAAAACCCATAAGGTATCAATAGTTGTTCAAAATTTATAATTTTTTTTTTGTGTTTATTGCACTATATGTTAGTATGTGTATTTATTTTAGGTTAGGAATATTTTGGCATAAAATATCGATGTATCGAAATATCGATGTTTTCGAAAAATATATATCGATACTGTTCAAAAATATCGATACGATATATATCGATACATTTTTTTTCATTTGCCCATCCCTAGTAGTAGTTATATCCCACATATGTATATCTGTGGCAATAAGGAAAAAGTGCTTAAGTCATATTTGACTATTTTGCAGGAGAGCACTTTTAAGCGTTCAAGTCGATTTTCAGAAATTTATTTCTTTTATATGTAAATTGGAAAACTCTCTGTTAATTTTTATTTTTTTTATACAAACATCGTTCTACACACTGTAAGTAATACATTTAAGTTGAAATATACCAAAGTATAAGCTAAATTAAACTATTATTCCAAATGAGATTAGAAGACTTAAAAAGATAAGCCGCAATTAATTTTGCTATAACTTCTTGAAAAATCGCACAAATTAATTCAGATTTTGACCAGGGATGCTTTTAAATATGCAGATTACGGATCTAACATTAACTCAAAATTAGCTTATCTCGACTTAAGCATTTTTCCTTTTCGGCACAGATATAAGTACATAGTAATGATGTAACGAATGTAATTTTATGATATGCACGAATGCGAATACGAATATTATTCATATGTGAAATTTATAGACATTAAATTGGGGCTGTATTTACGCCTGCAATATGATATAGCCCAGCAAAAAATTTTCGAAATTTTGTAATGGGTAGTACTCTTTTAATGGCTTACAAAGTAATGAATGATACTTATTTATGTAATTATTTTATGTGCATAATAATGACTGCCCTGTAATGAATAAAATAAGAACTTATTTATATCATTACGTGAAAGTACTTATTGTAGTGCTTTCCAGTTAATAAGGAAATATATCTAGAGAAAAATTTATTGACCGTGAAAATTATATTAATTAGAAAAACTAGCAAATTAATTTAGAATAAGTTTAAGCAAAATTTAATCTATAAAATTTTGCATATTTGTAAGCAAAAAATAACCCATTAAATTTTGAGTACTCTTAGGCAATCAGTAATATATTAACTTTTGCATGTTTGTAGGCATAAAGTATAGGGTACCGCATACTTTTTGAACTTCTCAAACAAAAATAATGGGTTATTCAGTCAAATTGTAAGTACTTACGACTGAGGAGTACATACACTTTTTTGCATTCTAGTAGGCAAAGTTTTTTGCTTGGAGGTATTAAAAAATTGTTATGAAAGCGAACTTCATACTCCTGTTGGCATGCTTTCAAGTTGATAAAAAAAACTGCCCACAATTTTAATGATCGTAATTAAATAATATTTAAATATTTTATCCATTTACATATTTATATTTCGTTTAGGATTTATCCATGTATTTATTTAATTTTTTTTTTGGAAACATATTCGTATTCATATTCGCCTAAATTTAGCAAATACAAAAACGAATATCTAAAATTGGTCGAATATTCGGCAATTCAAATACGATTACTCGTGCATCACTAGTACATAGTATGTATGTAGTAGTGATGTAACGAATGTCAATTTTTGATATTCGCGAATACGAATACGAATATTTGAAACAATATTCGCGAATACGAATATTGTATGTGACATTTTTAGAGATTAAATTGGGGTTCTATTTACGCCTGCAATATGAAATATTAAAAAAAATTTATGAAAAAGGACTTCATACTCCTGTTGGCGTACTTTAAAGTTAATAAAAACTACCAAAAATTTTAATGATCGTCATGAAATAATATTTGACAATGATATAAAGCACAAATTTCTATACAAAATTTAATGGATTTGTACAAACTAATATGTTTAGCCATTTATTTAAATTTCGTTTAGGATTTATGCATTTATTTATTTAATTTGTGTGGAAAAATATTTATATTCACATTCGCGTGAATTTGGCGAATACGAATACGGATACTATATCTAAAAATGGTCGAATATTCGACAATTCGAATACGAATATTCGTGCATCACTATTATGTATATATATGTATGTATTTTTTGCAACAATGGAACTAACTTTAATTTCTGTTCGAAAAAGTACAAATCACAAATTGAGTTTTATTTTTTCTCCAAAAAATAAAAATTGGAATACATATAACATTTATTTCTATAACTACACTAGTTTACACTGGAAATGTACACTTGACGAGAGGTGAATTTCCTTATGTATTTTCTTCCGCTGAATTCGAAAACCAATGTTATATATTTTTATGGACCAGTTTTTGAGATATTGTGATTTTTTCAGTTTTTTTACCTTTTTTCACTTGACCCATCATATCTCGAGCTAGAACTGTCCGATTGGTATTCAAATGAAAGGTATTGAGATGACAAATAAATTTGTGTAATCGGATCTTTAATTGGTATAACGGTTCAAAATATATCGATGAAAATAGGGCACATTTTCAAAAAAATCATATTTTACAGTGATTATATGCTGACAGAAAAGTACAAATCGTTAAAAAAAACGTCTGGTTTCTGTACATGTACGTAAAGACAATACTTTTGCTTAAGAATAAAGACCAACCAGAAGAAAATCTACTGAAAAATTACAAAGTTATAAGTAATGGATTGAATAAATCCAAAGCAAAAATACATAAAAATAACAAATAACACAGGTCAACAAAATGAAATTTATTATGTTAGGTCAAAGGTTTCATAGTAAATTTGTTTATACTAAGTGTATCAATCCCTTTAAATTAGTTTTTTTGAATTGACTCTGTATCTCGACATTTTCCGTTATAAAAAAGAGGATGCTGTATCTCATAATTGGCATTTTAATCGAGAACCAGTTCTTCGATTCAATAAAAAATTACACAAAAGGCTAGGAAACAAATTGACCTTTCAATTACGTCTTCATGAATTTTTTAACAGTCTTATAGTTTCAGAGATATTCCGAAAGTTTTATACAAAAAAATAAATTTTTTCAAAAAAATTTAGAAAATCGTTTGTTTTTTAAAAGATTCATTAAAATTTTAAACTGAAGAAAATTTTATATTTTATTACTAATTGCGATACATTCATATGTTATAAATAAAACAAGCCAAATTTATTAAAAATCATTCCATTAATTCTGAATTTATTCACAATTAAGTGCTAGCATACGAGTGTTCATGTATGTAGGAAACATTATTAGGCAGGAAAGCTTTGCAAAGCAGAAAATCTTTATTACGCTCCACCGTTTCGGGAAATACCATGGTGGAGAAAATCCTTAAGTCCGGCCTAAGGTGTTTCGAAAGCAAAGCTAGGCAATACTTTTCGTCTTATTGCTTCGAGTTCTGTAAGGAACCGTAATAAGAATGGGGTGCCGTAGAATCCCACAATAGATAAGGCACTTAATTCTCTTTGAACGATTACACTGCACAACAAAATAGGTGTTTTTTCATGATGTTTAAATAAAAATTACCAATCATTATGTATTTTATCTCCTGATTACGATGGCGTCATTAGTTTTTCCGTATCAGCGTTATTTTTGAAGATATAGTGACATTTAGGATTTGCATAATTTGCACCTCTTTTTGTATTATTCCGTTAATATATCACGAATGGAACTATAAACTCAAAAATACTTTCTACACATTAGCAAATTGAAATGCAATGAATCAAACCAATTCACATATTCCATTTGCAATAAAGTTACGTATATAAGGCAGACATCTACATCAACTGACACCACACACAGTGGACCAAAACACAGAAGAACGCTGATGAGGAAGGTTTAGTGGCCTTCGAAAACGGCTGGCTGTTCCGTTCAACTATGTGTTGTTGTCAGAATATTTACAACTAACTTTGATGTTATTTGTTCATTAATAATTATCACATGTAATTTGGCTTAAAAAGCGTTACGAACTTTAGCCTATTCAATTCATAAGAATATAGAAACAAATACAGTTCGAAAAATAATAATTAAATTAACTAATTAATAGTCATTGGCTTGTGGCAAAAATTAAAAATAAAAAATATACTTAATAGTAACAAACCAAAAAAGTTTGTCTTAAGTAGAACAAAAATAAGCAAATTAACAAACATGTGTATAGTTAGTAAGGAACAAAACGACAATGGTAAGACTGTTGTAATATATATAGAAGATGGTAATATATATAGAAGATGGTATATATATATATATAGATGGTAACTTGCGTATACATTACGAAACACATTAGCAAATTGAAATGCAATGAATCAAACCAATTCACATATTCCATTTGCAATAAAGTTACGTATATAAGGCAGACATCTACATCAACTGACACCACACACAGTGGACCAAAACACAGAAGAACGCTGATGAGGAAGGTTTAGTGGCCTTCGAAAACGGCTGGCTGTTCCGTTCAACTATGTGTTGTTGTCAGAATATTTACAACTAACTTTGATGTTATTTGTTCATTAATAATTATCACATGTAATTTGGCTTAAAAAGCGTTACGAACTTTACCCTATTCAATTCATAAGAATATACTTTCTGGATTATTAATCTACACAAAAATCCCTTTCATTTAAATCGTGTGGTTTTCGTTTGGTCCTTGAACATTTTTTGATTATAATTTTTTTTGACCAAATATAACTAGTTTTTATGTATTTTTGTTCGCTAATTACAAAAATAGGCTTATTTATTTTATAGCCCCTCTAGTTTCAGGGATATTTCGAGTTGCATAAAAAAATATTTAAAATATTTCTTTTCGAAAGCCATCCAAAAAAATTGTGTTTGATAATACATTTGTCCATTTACAAGTTATTAGTGCAATTATTATGTAAAAAAATGTTGCATGGACCAGTCCAGAAAACTTTGGTGTTATTGATAGTTAATTTTTCTCATATTTTAAATTTGCAGCTTTTGCGAAAAAAAAAAAATAAAACAAATTTAAACAAAAACTTTAAGTTTTAATACAAAATTATTAGAATATTATCACAACGTATCAAAAAAGAGGCTGAATTTCAAATCAGCGGCTGATATTCACGTAAAATATTTTCCGTGAATGAAAAATGGTGAACAAAATTAGAATATAGTATAATGCCACAACAACAACGCAAACATTTGCGATCACAATTTTAGGGAAATGGTGATTACAGAAAATAGTTTATATTTGGATGGCTACACAACAGTATTACTGATGATTGAGTTATGTTACATGATATCAGTTGAATTTTTTATGACAATTTCAATTCCATGGTTGAAATTTCTGTATCAGCTCTAGTTAAAAATATGACACCAGCACTTTTTTGTAATAAAACACTATAAATTTATAAAACATTGTATTTTATTTAATTCTTATAGTGAATAAAACTTTCTCTTAGGGCTAATAAATCAGTCAAAGTTTAAACGCTGGTTTAGTTAAACTAAACTCAAATTTATATGTACTTTAAACTCAACAGGAGTAAATCAGTGAACCATACCTTATGTGTAGTTTAAAAAATAATATCGTGGCAGCACTAGAATAAATGTCAAAATACAGCTGTTTTGCTGCAGGCTATCAATTCTTTGTACAATCAAAAGGGCAAAACAGTTAAGAAATTTTAATTTAAGGTCGCCAAATTTTACTGAAAAAGGAATTATATTTATGCCTGGCGAAGTGGAATAGTATAAAACAATAATAGAGGGTAAAGAAAACAAGTCGAAAATGATCTGAAGAAAAAGTAGAGGCTTGGAAAAAATTTGAGTGCTCCTTTAATGCAAAACACATGGTATGTAAGTAAAAAAACCATATGGCCTGTATTAGTAGTTTAAACGCCCAATTTTATGCGCTTACAGATGGTTAAAATACTGTATTGATTTATAGATTTGCTGATTTAAACACATTTTAAATTAAAAATTGAGATTTATTAGCCCTTATATAATTTTCTTATTAAATTCTGAATGCTCCAACAATCGTCAGCTTTCATGTGTGTGTTCTACATTTTTTTTGGGTAATAATTGCATTTATGAATTTGTAAATGGACAAATGTAATATCAAACACAATTTTTTTGGATGGCTTTCGAAAAATTGGATGTATTTTTTTATGTAACGCGAAATATCTTTTAAACTACAGGGGCTAGAAAATAAATTAACCTATTTTTGTAAATAGCGAACAAAAATACATAACAATTAGTTATACTTTCCAAGGACTAAACTAAAACCACACGATTTTTAACATCCTTGCAATAATAGTCAGATAGCCTGATGTACTTATCAATGTGAATATATTTAAATGAAAGGGTATTTTGTGTAGATTAATAATCAAGAAAGTATTTTTAAGTTTGGAGTACCATTCGTGATATATTAACGTAATAAACAAAAAGAGGTGCAAATTATGCAAATCCTAAATGTCACTATATCTTCAATACTAGAGCTGATAGGGAAAAGTAATGACGCCTTCGTAATCAGGAGATAAAACTACATAAGGATCGGTCATTTTTATTTAAGCATCCAAATCACTGTTGTGCAGTGCTATTTATAAGAACTGTGTGATTTAAAGAGATGGGCGATTGTTCACTTTGTGATTTGGGGGATTATTGACAAAATTTTGGGTGATTTGCACTTCGTTTGGGTCTTTTTTCATTATGAACAATAGCCCAAAAACATTGGGCGATTGTTCATTTGGGTGATTTGACATTTTAATCCACACAACTATTAAACAGCTTAATATTCACTATTTTATATAAAACATAAATGTACAATTGCCCAATTTGGGTCATTGTACATTTTTGTAAAATTGCTGATCGTTCATAATGAAGAATCACCAAAAATGTAATAATGTCAAAACACCCAAGACCAATGAACAACACGGATGGAAATCATGGTACAATTGTACTTTTTGTGGTACATTTTTGACCTCGTTGATACCGTGGTACTACCGCGAGTTACTTGGTACAATTTAAAAATGCCAATGTTTCACTATAAAGTAACATTAATTTTGCCTATGTTGTCTTTAATTTGTTTGTGTGTTTTATTTTAGACGGTGCATAGCTTAACATAACAGTCCTGTTAAGAAGCGAAATTTGTAAAATAACCGATCTCTAACAAGTCTAATCTACGAAAGTACCCTTGTGAATGCAATATTTAATATTTTTTTATGCTATTTTTTATTCTGAATTTTTATACACTTTTTTGATAAGTATCTGCTTTTTATTATTTAGTTCTGAATTTTTATAAATTTTTTACGATTCCGTTCTTATTAACAAATATTTAAAAAAATAGTACCGCCATGGTCCAAAAAGTACATTTTGTTTTCACCGTTGGTACAAAATCCAAGAAGTCATATTCCTTCCCTGATGAACAAACGCCCAAATTTAAAAAAACAATTCTTGGGGCGATTGTTCATTGGGCGATTGTTCTTTGGGCGATTGTTCGTGCAACCTGGAAAATGCTCTAAAACAAGCCCATCAGTGCGAAGCTGAAAACGGTGGTCATTTAAGAGACATTATTTTTCATACTTAGTGTAAAAAATTTCCATTTTGTATATTATATAATCTGAGAAAAAAAAAATAAACGAAAAAGTTATTAAACTTTTAAACCCTTGGTAACTTTTGGCCCAACCTGTATTTCATACCAAATACTTTTACATGTAGTTTGACAGCATTGCGCACGAAATTTTGAACAGCACAGAATATTAATTATTAATATCATTTGAGAAAATTTATTATTTGACATATTGTCAGAAGTTTACATACAATAATTGAAATTTATTTGCTGGTGGTTTAGCATGTCTATATACGTATTTCATTGGCGCTTCAACCAAATCATCAGTATACTTCAACCACAAATTCTGAAGAGTCACAAACCTCTTAGTTTATACATATACTTTCAAAAACTATATGAGAATTCATAAAATAATAATACTTTTGAAAATCACAAAAAAAAAATAAGCTTAGTAGGCATTGAAACTGATAATTTTATTGTTATCCGATGGATTTCTAATTGTATAAGGATGTAGAAAAATAAAATGAGTTCACCTGAATATAAATTATTTGCTGGGTTTTGTATCACTTTCAAAGCCTACTAAGCTTATTTTTTCTTTTGTGATTTTCAAAAATATTATTATTTTATGAATTCTCATATAGTTTTTGAAAGTATATGCATAAGCTAAGAGGTTTGTGACTCTTCAGAATTTGTGGTTGAAGTATACTGATGATTTGGTTGAAGCGCCAATGAAATACGTATATAGACATGCTAAGCCACCAGCAAATAAATTTCAATTAATGTATGTAAAATCTGACAATATGTCAAATAATAAATTTCTTCAAATAATATTAATAATTAATATTATGTGCTGTTCATGTTAATGTCAAATTCAATACAGAAAAGTCGAACATAAATTAACACCGAGTTTGACGTTTCTGTTTGCAATAATTGTTAACGAAAATGCGTTGACAATTATTGCTGCATATATTGGAAGTACTTGCAATGAAATGTCTCCACTAGCAATATCATAATTTTGACAACTGCTGCAATATATGTCAACATATTTATTGCAAGTAGCTTGCAATATACAGCAAATTGTATTAAAAATACACAACTTTACAAATTTCAAGTGTCTATATATATATATATATAATTGTATGTATATTACATTAGATTTTACCATTTTTCGTTGCTCGTTCTGGAACACCCTTTAATTTTTCGCTCTGATGTTTGTTGATGCAGCGGCAAAGGTTCTACATATTCTGTCCAAATTTCAGGTAAGTTGCTCTTACTTTTCTCGAGAAAATAGCCTGTGACGGACAGCGTAGCGAAAAAATAGGGTTCTTTTCCACCGTTGCACAGTGTTCAATTTCAGAAATTAGGACGAAAAAAATAAAAAAAATAAAGTTAATTAAAAATTTAAATTGATCATACTGTTTGCAGGCGAAGACCCAGACTAGCTTAAAAGTATATGATTCTTGTATATCTTTCAGTTAGTATGCTTATAACGGTACTCTAAATGACATGTTAAAAGAAAAAAAGCAAACCACAAAAATACTATGCGTATTTTATACAAATTCTAAAGTAAATAGAAGGCGCTTTAGAGGCGATATTAATTTTTTTTTATTCAATTGTAACTTTTAACTCTTTTTTAACTAACACACAAAAACACATTATTTTCTAATAAATGATAATTTTTTTATTAAGTGTTAAGCTAAGTGAGTTTTTTTTAATTTTTACCAAACAAACTAACTTTGTCAGAAGAAATCTTTTGATATCCACCAGTTTCATTATATCCATAAACGTTTTTGTAATCTTACAACCTTGCTGCTATAGACTTTATATAAAATTCTTGCCCCATTAAATTTTTTCCAAATTACAATATGAGCAGCAACTCGTTATTATTTTTCATATTATTGTTAATTAATGAAATTTCTTTTACTTTTATTGTTGTAAAATATGAGTGAACATAAATTTAATGTACATACATTGTGAATACCCCAAATATATAAATAAATTTTGTATAATATTCTTAATTTATGCAATTTCTTTTACTCTTATTATTGTAAATATGTGTGTACATAAATTTAAAGTACATACTTTGAGAATACCCCTAATATATAAATAAGTTTAGTAAATACAAATTTAATATCAAAATATAAAGGATTAGGACTCTATCTTAATTATTTACAAACTTATGATTTTTGTCCTCCTAAATTCTTAAATCGAACACTGTGCGTTGGGGTACGGAACCCTAAAAAGAACGAACACAAATATTGCAACATCCAACTATCAATTTAAGGCCACATTATTCCACTTAATTTTCGCAGATAGTTTAATTTTTCTAGATGCTGTCAAAAACGAGTTCTAAATTTTGTCCCGTTAGCGAACCAGGTTTATTACTTTTACATATATCAGCATCAACAAATCAATGAAATCTTAATTTTTTATTAAACATAGTGTTATTTATTAACTTGCTATCTAAAAATGGCAACAAGCAAAAAAAAAGGAAATACCCATATGTAAGTTTTATATAACAAAATTTGTAAACCTGAAGAAAAATTAATGCATTCGTTATGGTTCAAAATAAAATGCCGCAATTTATTCAATAATCTACAACAGGTCCAATAAAATTTTAATTCAAAATTATCTACTACACATATGTATATGTACACATACAAGAAGACTTATTGCATTTAGCCCTTTGTTCTGAAAAAGTTTCTGCCAGTGCTCTCCACGATATCGGGGATGATTTGGTATAAGCTTAACGATGCTCTTCATACCAGAGCAGATATCTCTTAAAAATTGGAATGTTCTCTGTACTCAATTCCTCTTAGCTTTCTCTATATGGCCTTAAAAAATTAACAAACTAGTTATTTAAATGAAATTGATTAAAAAAGTTCGTCTATTTTTTAAAATTAAGTTTCTTGATTTTCTAATATAATTTTGAATGCCATATAGTGAGTGCGTGAGAACTCATGTATGCTTTGCGAAATATTAAAAATTTTTCCCGGTAAAGAAGCCGATTGATCGTTCGAACACTAATATATGTATATATATAATATATATGTATGCATATATTATGTTTATTACAAAGTTCTTATTGTTTTTATGCTCTTATAAAAATCAAGTTGTGCTGATGGGGAAAAGTTTATAATCGTATTTGGTCTGTTAGTACGTCAAACAGCTCCACAAGATACGGAACAGTTCTCTGTACCAATAAGTTGCCCACAAGATTTTAATTCCGTAAAGACTTCTGTGAAAAATCCAGGCTCTGCATTAATTTTTAACATTTTATTACTTAGTCGGTCAACAATGACAAGGCACCTGAAAAGAAACGAAAGTTTTTCAATTGGTTATATTTCTTTACTTAATATATATATACTTAATATATATATATATGTGTATAATAACATTCTGAAAAATCTAAAAATTTTAATAATGATTGACTTTAACATTAAAAATGTATTAATACTAATTATAATTTTAGTTTTTCACCAATTTTCATTTATACTATTTTTGAAAGCCATGAAACTAATACATATTTGAAACACTGTCTTAAATAACACAAATTAAAATTTTAAAAAACCCCCGATATATCTAGAAAAGATGTGATATCTTCTAAACGGATGAACCGATTTTCTTCAAATATAGTTAAGAACCTTCTCGATCAAGTCACCTTTCGAACAAAGAAAACTAAATCAAAATCGGTCCAGCCGCTTGGGCTGTACATGGACAAGGACAGACACACAGATACAGAGACACACACTACAAACTTATAACACCCCTTTTTTTGGTCGGGGGTTAAAAATAAAAATAAAAAAAGAACTTGTTCGTACAAATGGAATACATTAAGTCATTAGAACAGATTATTATTAACGCTAAGAAATCATTAGGAAGATCATACAGTGAGACACAATAAATGAGAAAAAGGTAGAAATACAAAATTTACAAAAGAAATTTGAAACCTGTTTGACATTGGAAGAAGAACAAAAGATAAGTAACAGGTTTGATTCATTAAAAAAAGAAGCAATAAATTTATTAGAACAACTTTTAAAACGAAAGCACATTCAAGACAAAAGCTCAACAATGGGAAACTTGGACATTAATGAATTATCATTAAATGATTTCATAACAAATTTGGAAACAGTTTCATTGACAATACCAACAGAAAAAAGTACATCTATCTTTAATTTCATTTTTAGATCAAGAATAGTCTTGCGCGTACAAAATAGATTAAAACAAATATCCGTGCCTATAAATATTACCGAACTAATATAAAAATGGAAAACCAACTATAAACTAGCGAAAACATCAAACACCCCAGCAAAAAATTTCAAAAAAGGTGATCGGGCTTAGAATTAAGCATTTTTGGTGGAAGCTGTTCCTTACTGGATTACCAACTTAATGATTTTAACAAGGCGTGAGACTAAAATAATCGATTCTTGAGAAGTACTTACTTTTTTATTTGGCAACTTGTTCACGTAATCTATTTAATCTAAAAAAATTATTCTCCTCATTTAGCAACTTGTACATAAATTTTTTAAATTTTAGGTAATGTGGTTTGTAAGCGAGTAATGATATTTGGTAATCAGAAAAGTAAGTCATTATATGGAAAGCAGTTCTGATGGTAATGTGTAATTTTTTGCTGGGACGTTATTAAATGAAATTAATAACACGATTCAAAAAGATGCCAATGTAGTAGGATTTGCTGCTAAGATAGAAAACCTCATTGCAGATTTAAACGAAATACAAATATCAGAAGAAGGAGAAAATAATAGGAATACTATAATAAGTACAAATAGTAAAATATCATTCAATGCTTTTATGAATGGACTTAAAGATCCACATATTATAACCACAATTGATGCAAGTCAAGTGAAAACTTTTTCTGAGGCTGTCAAAATTGCAGAACAAGTTGTAGCAAGAGCAACTCAGAAACAAATATTTCATCAAAAAGCACAATACAATAATTCTACACAGCAACAAAAATGTAGAAAATGTGGTGGCATTCACGGGAATCGATGCAACGCTGAAGGCAACAAATGTAATAATTGTTGCAAAATTAACCATTTTTCAAAACAGTGTTTTTCAAAAATGCATGATAGATAATAACAGAAACAATAATAACATTAGAACAAATAATACAAACAATAATAGAACAAATAATAACAACAATAATTATAATAGAGCAAACAATAACAACCGAAACCCGTGGAACAATGGCCAAAGAAGACAAAATTACAATAGTATAAACCGTAACATTAACCAAATGCAAGATCAGGGAAACTCGATGATCCCGGAGACTACACAGGTGGAGTTTCCAATGGGAACATATTAGAAGCAAAAAACAATAATTGCATTTCATCTAACCTCAGAAATTATGTAAAATTAAAAATAGTGGATGAAGAAAACAAACTGAAATTTTTAATAGACACAGGAGCAGACATTCCACTTTGTAAGGCGAAATTCCTTAATAGATATGAAGAGAATGTGAATAATTATTGCAATTTTACTGGTATATCGAATAATATTATTAAATCCTTAGGCTCCACAGTTATTAAGATCACAAGATACAATTGGTAGAAAATAGCGTTCCAATCAACACCGACGGAATTCTTGGGCGAGACTTTTTAACAAAACACAGATGTAATATGGACTACGTCTCATATATACTGACGTTTAACTACAAAAATGAAACAGCCACTATTCTAATATATGATAACACTTTTAGAATGAATCAAGTAATAGTTCCTCAGAGAAGCGAAATAATTTTACCATTTGGTATCGAATTAGAAGAATATGCAGTAGTATTAAACAGAGAAATTGTTAGAGGGGTATACCTAGCAAACGCGATAGTACCAAGAAATGGATATTAACATATTAGAATAATAAACGTTACGGACAAAATAGCTAACATTAAAAATTTTAAAATAGAAACAATTCCACTACAAAATTACGAATTTTTTTTTTCAATAAATAACCATAAATACGAAAATCATCATACATCAGAAAGATTTAACAAACTACTAAACAACCTCGACCTAAAAAAATTGATTGGTGAAAACAAGGAAACCTTATAACAATACTAAAGAAATATTAAAATACATTCCACCTAGAAGATGAATATTTAACAACTAATAACTTTTACAAACAAACTATAGAAAATTAGTCGATAGAATTGTCAATGACAAGATTCCTTTAACTCGTTTGGAAGATATACTTGACAAATTGTGTAGAGCAAAATATTTTTCGACACTAGACATGACAAGCTCTTTCCACCAAATCGAACTTGAATAAGAATGTCGACCATCCACAGCATTTTCAACATCTGACGGACATTACCAATATCCACGATTGCCTTTTGGTCGTGTATATATATATATATATATATATATATATATATATATATATATATATATATATATATATATATATATATATATATATAAACGATATATATAAACGATGTCATCGAACAATTTTCAACTCATGTTGACGATAGCTCTATCAGGTATGGAATGTGAGGCTTTCTTGTATATAGACGATATAATAGTCCTTGGAAGTAGTCTTAAATATCATAATAAAAATCTAATTAAGGTATTCAACAGACTAAAACAATATAACTTAAAACTCAATCTAATAAATGCTGCTTTTTAAAATCAGAAGTAGTATATCTTGGACACTTAATAACAGCAGACGGAATAAAACCAGATCCAGAAAAATTTGAAGCAATAACAAGATATCCAATACCAAGGAATGCAGACAAAGTATGAAGATTTGTGGCCTTTTGAAACTATTATAGACGATTTGTTAAGAATTTTTAAGATATTACGAACTGCTTAAATGCTCTATTGAAAAAGGGAACCAAATTCAACTAGACAGACTAATGTCAAACTGACTTTTTTTTATACAAACATATATTTATTTATTGTATCTTCAAATATGAACTAATAATAAGTATTCAAATCTTAAATCCAAATACAATTATTAGGCCCGACCAGTATCAGGCATAAACTTAGTGATAGTAATTAATAATACATAAATTTCGTATTAAGCACAATAATTATTTTCAAGAATTATCATTTGGTGTGCTTAGTATTAGGGCCCTTGTGTCCCTCTTTTTTAAGCGGATGTGTCCAGTAAAGTTCAAGGTGATTAGGATGTGACTCGAGTTTTGTTAAATATTTACCTGCGTATTTTGCGATTTCTTCAGTCACTAGTGGCATATTTAAATCACGATGTATATTTGAATTTTTGATGTACCATGGAGCCGATGTTATTAACCGTAAAACTTTATTTTGTCGTCGTTGGATTCTATCCACATTTGAAGCTGAAGCAGTGACCCATAGCTGAATTCCGTAGCACCATACTGGCATCAAAAGCGACTTGTATATCAAAAGTTTGCAGTCTAGACTGAATGTTGAATTTGTGCCAATGTATTTGAGTTAACTTAAGCTTCATTTGAATTAGTTTAGCGTCAATATGATGTTGCCATGTAAGCCTTCGATCAAGGTGTATGCCAAGGTATTTTACTTGAGAATGTTGAGGAATATTTTGATTATTGATTCGAATGGGGGAACAGGTATCTTTTCTTAGGGTAAACGTTATATGAACACACTTTTGTTCATTTACTTTAATTCTCCATAAGTTCAACCATCTTTCAAGCTGGGTAATGTGTGCTTGGAGATTGTCGGATGCCTCATCAGGGTTTTTGTGCATACTCATACAGGCTGTATCATCGGCAAATGTAGAAGTGTGGATGTTATTGCTCACATGCATATCACAAGTATATATTAAATACAAGACTGGCCCCAGAATACTATCCTGTGGCACACCAGAAGATATAGATTCGGTCACACTCATGAAGTCTCCTTCCACAACAGTTAACTTCCTATCAACAATATAACTTTCCAAAAGTTTTTCTATATTTATTGGCAAATATGTCTTCAATTTTAAAAATAGGCCTTCGTGCAATACTTTGTCAAATGCCTGAGAAACATCAATAAAAAGGGCAGAACAATAGTTTTTTTCTTCAAAAGTCCTCCTTATAACTTGAACCAATCTATGCGTTTGCTCAATAGTGCTATGCTGGCTTCTAAAGCCAAATTGATGGTCCGGGATGCACCCATTATCAGCTAAAATTGTGGACAATTTAGTCAGGAGCAGCTTTTCGAAAAGTTTTGAGACTGTTGATAGTAAGCTTATAGGCATATATGACTCAGCCTTGGTAAGATCTTTGCCCGGCTTCGGAATCATTTTAATCCTGGCAAGTTTCCACTGCATTCGTAAAATGACATTAAAAATAAATAGCAGGATTCTTATTGCAATATCAGGCAAGTTCATCAGCATCTTGTTACTAATTTCATCAATACCCGGAGCTATTTTCGGGTTGAGTTCTGCAATTAGTTTTTGTACATCACGCGTCTTTTATTGGTCGAGGGGGTAGAGCAACTACACTCGGAAAATCAACAGCACCAGAACATGTGTTTGGGGTAAATACGGATTTTAAATGCTCACCAAATATTTTACCTTTTTCAGTATCGCTTCTTGCCCAACCTCCGGTAGATGTGTGCAGAGGTGGTTTAAACTCAACGGGGGTTTTCAGCTTTCTAGCAGCGTGCCACAGTAATTAGATGCTGGTGTGATATCAAGACCTTCCAGATAATTTTTAAGAGATGCAGTTTTTTCAATTGCAAGTAACTCTTAGAGTCGTTTAGTGCACTCTTTAAATCTGATTTTAAGTTGTGGTGATCTGTGTTGTTGCCATTCCCTTCTAGCTGTTCATTTTTCACACACGACACGTTCAATATCGGTAGAATAAATTTTATTAAATCCAGTCTGCGGATGGGAGGTAGTAGCATGTTCAGCAGCCTGTGTAATCATTTCGTTAAGGTTGGCGATGTTAGCTTCAATATCCTCGGGTGTTCTTAGCGTAATGTTTTCCGTGCAATGACTACTAAGATATTTTTTGAATCGCTCACTCGTATGTGATCATCTTCACATACGAGTGAGGTAAATCACTTCTCTGTGGGCTACTGATTGTAACGATCGTGGGAGAGTGATCGGACGAGAGATCTAAAGAAGCTTCAACGTTAATTAATTCCCTAGAAATGTTTTTCATGACGCCAAAATCTATAACATCCAGAATTTTATTTATGTTAGTAGGCCAGTAAGTAGGCTCTCCACTCGAAATGACGTCCAAGCCCATTTTTTAAATTGTGTTGAACAACGCTCGACCTCTGGGTGTAATATGACGCGAACCCCAGAACGTATGTTTAGAATTATAGTCGCCAGCTGCTACGAAACAAGGGTCAAGAGATATATAGAAATCCTCGTATTGATTCTCAGTAATTGCGAATCTGGGAGGGGAGTAAATTGATGATATCAAAATTTGTGCAAAAATTTTCAACACAAATATTCGTTGCTTGTTCCTCAGAAATGTTGTCAATAATATAATGTCTGAGTCTTGACTTTATTAGAATTGCTGATCCACCTCGTGCTCTTCCTCTCGGGTCCTTTGAATCATATAAGGTGTAGCCAGAGATTTTAAAAAGGCTTCTGTAAGTCAAATGAGTCTCTGAGACCAACATTATATCAATATTTTTTCCGTGAGGAAGTGCTCAAGTTCATTTTTATGTTAGCGAATGCCGTTTGCGTTCCAGAAAAATATTTTTAACGTTTTCATGGCTTTTTAACTAATGCCTGAAGCAGTGTATTCTGCATTCGCAGCATTTCTTGCATCATGCAAGTCATATTTGTTGTAAAACTATTAATAGTTAGCACCAGATTCTCAATAGTAGCTTCAAGGCGACTAAACTTAAAGCTTGAGCTTGCATTCGTTGAATTATTTGGCGGTGGAACATTTTGTGTGGGAATAGAACTAGTCTTAGCAGCATCGGCATACAATACACGTGAACTAACTGGTTGGCTTGTTTGAGGAAGAGTGGCGGAGTAAGAGTTTGCTGCTTGAGGTGGAGCTAGTTTAGGTTTTTGACCCATAGCCTGTTTAACAAAAGAATATACGGGGCATCCTCTGTAGTTAGCGGTGTGATTACTTCCACAATTACTACATTTCTTTTCTTCTTGATCTTTTGGCTTCGTGCAGCTATCAGTACCATGCAATTCACCGCAGATAACACAAACTGTAGGTAAATTGCAGTAAGTTTTTGTATGACCATATTCTTGGCAATTGTGGTACTGTACGGGACCTGAACGCTTATGTGGCTCTTCAACTGTAATTTTTCGGTATAAAAGGTATTTAAGGCTATAAATTGGATGTGTCTCGTTCTTTTTCAACTGTATATCATTTGGCTCCAGTTCAACACGAAATAGAGGCTGGGGGATCTTCTCTCTATTGATTATATTAGTAACACTTTTACCTTAAATCCTTGTATGATGAGTGCATCTTTTATTTCGTCGGGATTAACATAAGCATCAATGCTTTTCAATACGATCTGCATACCTTTAGCACTTTTAAGCTGATAAGTATAAAAATTTGTTTTATTTTTTCGAAATCAGTAATAATTTTGCGCAAATCTTTTTCTTCGTATATTTGAATTTTCGTTTCATCAATTTTACCACGTTTTAATGGAATAACGTGAAATGCGTTCTCACCAACTGCCGAGACTAATTTTTTAATAAAGGCGATCGAATTTTTTTCTCTCAGGTATATTGGTGGTGGCTTGGAAGTTTTTTGGATGAAACAGCGACTTGGTCGTTATTTGCTTGCAATATTGAAAACCGATTTTGATGGTTAACTGCTGCGATGTCGTTATCCCTGGATATCTTGGGAACCGATGAAATTTTTGATGAATTTGGGCTTCGCCCGCGCTTTAAAATTGTGATATATCTGTCCATTCCGACTTGGACCTTGGGTTTTGGGCTACTCTTATCTTCAGTGACAACTTGGTTAAGTGATGACACCGAGCCCGAAGCGGATAATATGATGATGTGATGAAATAAATGCAGAAGTACTAGGCAGTAATGTCAACGATTCACTAGTTGGCATTGGACAAAGCGAAGTTAATCGCTGACGAAACTGTGGTTTTTTCAGATTTTTTATTTTTATTAAGAGCTTCAGAACTCACAGCAAGTCTATTATCAGATTTTTTATTTTTGTGTTATCATTATGAGCATCGGAACTCACAGTAAAATAAGCATTTCTGCCGTTATAACTCACTTGACCATTTTTTTCATTTGAGGTACTCATATAGAGTATTCCTCAAGGGCACTTTGTTTGTTTTTTTTTGTTTACGGTTTTTTTTTGTTTTTGTTATTTCTATATGTAAAAAATATTTGCAAAGCAAATAAAGTTTATTTATTAAAGTCAATATGTATTACGAATATTTTGTATGATTTTGTTTGTTTAGTATGTATGTAAAAAACAACTCCGCTAAGACGTGTGTTCACTATGAAGGTACAACGAGAACTGCCTTTGAAACAATAAAGAAGAAACTGATAAGCCCACCAGTTCTACAATACCCAAATTTCGACAAACCATTCATACTGACGACAGGCGCATCTAATCTTGCACTAGGCGCTGTTCTGACACAAGGAGAAATTGGAACGGATAGACCGATATCCTTTGCTAGTCGATCACTTAACAAACATGAAAGGAATAACCCAGTAATAGAAAAATAACTACTTGGTATAAATTGGGGAATAAAATTTTTTAGACCCTACCTGTACGCCAGAAAATTTATTGTCGTCACAGACCACCGTCCACTAATTTCACTATTCTCACATAAAAATCCAAACTCAAAATTAACTAGAATTCGTATGGAATTGTCGGACTATGATTTTGAAATAATATACAAAAAAGGAAGTAATAATACTAACGCAGACGCATTGTCAAGAATACAATTAGATTCAGAAATGTTAAAAGAAATGATTCTTAATAAAATTGATGAAAATGTAAAAAAAGTCGCTGGTGATAACAAGAAATATGAAAAAAAGAGGACACAAATTGAGGAAACCAAAAACCTAGGTAAATACAAAAAAAAATTAAAAGAACGGTGATACAGATCCTAATGAGCCTGATCAACTAAAAATTTGGGATTGTACATACATAAATGATATAAAGCTTGCAAGAAAATTTTAATTTATATTTGAAAAATCAGAAAAAGAAATGATAATCGAAAATGATTCTGTCCTAAATGAAATGCGCATCAGATGTAGCGATAATCCTTATTATCTAGATAAGATTATGAAGAAACTACCTTCTGTTTTAGGCAGAACTAATTATGTACGATTCGCACTAGTGACGAAATATTTAAGAAAATAAGTATAGAAAGTTTAAAGAAAAGTTAGACACGTGCAAAGAAAATGATGTAAAAATAATGTTATATAATAATCCTCAAAGAATAACAGATGAAAACAGAAAAAATTAGTTAATTAAATTGTATCACAACAAACCATGCGGAAGACATTTCGGAGTAAGATAAACTTTAATCTAATTGAAACAAAAATACATATGGAAAAATATGTACAAAATGGTAAAAAAATTACGTTTTAAAGTGTGATCTATGTCAGATAAACAAACAAGTAAGACACACCAAAGAACTGTTATGCATTACAGACACACCCAAATATAGTTTTTCCACTAAAGTCATAGATACAGTTGGCCCTTTACGACTTTCTGGAAACTATCGATATATATTAACAATGCAATGTGAATTTACTTAATACATAATAGCTGCACCAGTGAAACAAAAGAAGCAAAACCAATCGCAAAATGTTTGACAGAAAATTTAATATTGAAGTATGGCATATTTAAAACACTAAAATAGGACAGAGGCACAGAGTTTGTAAATGAATTAATGAAAGAAATATATACTTTGCTAAAAATAGAACATAAAATATCCACATCGTACCATCATGAAACACTCGGTACTGTAGAAAGAAATCATAGAGTTCTAAATGAGTTCGTACATTTACGAAACACAATTACCCAATTCATAATCTACTGCAGATTGTAGATTATATTAGCTACAACTATGGTAGTTGTGAACGGCCTGTTGTAAGTATTGTTACACTTTTAAAAATGTCGAACATTTAAAAAGAAGAAGAGAAGAAATAAAAATAACGAAAATAGTTTGAAATTAATAAAAGCAAAAAACAAACAAAAAAATTCGGCATTATGCGAAAAATTTACTGCAGAAATGTTAATGGTGGATTCGGGGGATTAAAAAATAAGGAAAATTACAATTCAATAAAAAATCAAAACATTTCAGACGATTCTGAAGAAGACAATCACTTTTATTCCAGCTTGCTTCCGATTTTGCAACTTCTCGCGAATTTTTGCAAACTTCGCGAAAAAAGCGACTTTTTACATGCTTTCAGTTTTGCCGATTTTTTAAAAATATTAGACTATGTTATCATCCCGCTGTTAGTAGCTTTTTGCGAATTTTCGTAATTTTCGCGATTTTTATTGAATTTTTATCATTCCTTACATTTTTGGCGATTTTTGGTTTGTTTAAAATTTTGCAACTTCTCGCGAATTTTTGCAAACTTTGCGATAAAAGCGACTTTTTTCATGATTTCAGTTTCCTAACAGTTTTGCCGATTTTTTAAAAATATTACTTTGTTATCATCCCACTGTTAGTAACTTTTTGCCAATTTTCGTAATTTTCGCGATTTTTATTGAATTTTTTGCATTCTTTACATTATAGGCGATTTTTAATCAATATTATTGCTTGTTTAAGATTTTGCAACATCTCACGAATTTTTTGCAAAGCAAGTATTCAGCTTCTTGGCAGTTTTTCTGATTTTAAAAAATATTAGACCTTCTTATCATCCCGTTGTTAATAAGTTTTTGCAAATTTACGTAGTTTTCGCGATTCTTGCCGAATTTTTTGCATTCCTTACAGTTTTAGCGATTTTTAAAATTTTGCCAATTTTCGCGATTTTTCGCAAAGTTCGCAATAAAAGTGGCTTTCGCATGGTTTTTAGCGGCCTAACAATTTTGAAGGTTTTAAAACATTATTAGACTTTCTTATCATCCTGCTGTTAGTAGCTTTTTGCCAATTTTCGTAATTTCGCGAATTTGTTTATTTATTTGCATATATAATTGCACTAATATTTATTAATTTAATAAAGCACATTAGCACTTTTATAAGCTTATGCATTCCTGATATCATTCTACGATATTCAGCAAACATAGGGAAAAATGTTGTAGGTGTCGTAGCAAACTTTTCTATGGAAATTACCTACAATATTTTACAACTATTGTACAGCTTGACGACCTACTACAATAAATTGTGAATTGAACAAATGTTTATATTACAAAATAAATTCGTTGATAATGAAAATAAATTTTGTGTTATATACGAAATTTTGTGTAAAATTAAAATCTTTAGAATATAAAAATCTGCAAAAAAAATATATTTTACATTTGAAAAATAATTTTGTAGAGTAATCTGCAATTCTTGGAATTGAAGGTTGCAATAAATATGAAAAGAAAAATATAATTTGAGGGGAATTGTTACAGCTTGTGTATTCCTCATACGTCACATACACAGGCATACATACATATTTTGCACTGAAACTAGGGTTTGGGAAACGGGAATTCCCGGGCGGGAAATCCCGGGAAATGTCTGTCTAATATTCCCGGGAAATTTTTGAGATTTTCCCGGGAAAACGGGAAATTAAAAGTGCATGTTATTTCATAAATATATAGAATTTATAATCCAATTTTACTTTAATATAAAAACTTTTTATTTTTTATATATTACAAAAGTTCGTTTCAATGATTGCAATGATATAATCATTTCCTAAAATAAATAATTCGATGCTAAGCGAACTTGGAGTGATTTTTCGCCGAATTACTGAACAAATTTTGAAAAGTGTAGTGAAAATTTTAAGCTGTAAGAACTCTGAGTTGACGAAACTTAAATTGATTACAAGTAGACGCTATTATGGAAACCCTGCAGAAAATATTTTAGGAGAAATTAAATGAAAGACACTTAGACATACTGTGGCTCAGGGTATTCAAAATTCCGCGCAGCGCAGTATGGTACTGTAACCTGCTTGTACTTTACGATAAGAAACCGCCTGGAACTTTCTCAAAAAGAATGAGAAACAAGCAAGGCAAATTTTTATTAAAATGAAGGTAGGTCTTATTAGAAAATTGTCTACTAATTGTGGTAACAGTCGTCAATTGGTTTTTATATGATCTTTTGCTGTGTAATAACTTTATTCCATTTGCTTAAATTCAATTAAAAATTCTTAAAAATTTGTCTTAGAACTGCTTTTTTATTAACTTTTATTTCAAAAGAATGCTTACATTAATAAAACAATCGAAATTTCACCAACTTTCATTTAATAAATGTATTTAATTTAGAAAATTAGCTTTTCTCGGGAATCCCGGGAATTCCCGGGAACTTGATTTTTTAATTCCCGTTTCCCGGGAAGTGCAAAAGTCCGGGAAATCCCAAACCCTAACTGAAACTCACGAATCAAACAAGGAACACAGCTGGGACGAACAATCAATTTTTCGTTGCGAACTTTCGACACGGAAAATAAAACACATTTGAAATCTGCGATAGATTTATTTCTATTTTTACGCCGATGAACGACGAAAAAACCATTTTATCTCTATCTTTGCACAAACAATAACCAATTATCAATTAAAAGATCTGTTACTTATTCATCGTTGGTGTGCCGTGGACGAGATTTGTCGTTCGTCCCAGTTGTCTTCCTAGCATAAGCCGAAAACCAATTTTTTATTACAATATTTTATTTTAATTGAAATTTGTTGAATATTTTTTATAGAACATATACAATGACAAGAAAACAAATGGAAAACATTAAAAAATATTATTTTTTATATTAAAAATATTTTTTCGTAAAATTCACTAAACTTGTGTAAATTTTAGAAAAATTTTGTACTGTAAACAAAATGATAACAAAACAAAATTTGTTCTACGAAATTTCTAATTTTATAAAAATGTTTTATTTTATACTAAATTCAATAAAATAAACGAAAGATATGGTTTTATATACGAAAATAATTGTACGAAATAATTTTTGTAACTTAACGAAATTCGTAAAATTACAAAATCTGTTTTCCTGTACAAAATTTTTGTTTATTGCACAAAAATTAAATTACGAAAAAATATTTCGTATATTTAAGCATGGAATATTTTGAGTGCAGTTTTAAACTTTATTACGAAAGCAGTTTATTTTACTAAAAACTGTTTTAATGCAAAAAGAGAGAAAATTTAAGCTCACCACACGAACATTTGGCTATAAAAAACAGCTGAACTTTTTTCATGATGCATGCGACGGATACAAAAGTAGGAAGTAAACCTACTTTATCCCTCCTATGCGTCTATACGTTCCTTGCGTTTTCCTCTGTAACTTGCCACATACAATTACCTTGATCCTACTTTTTGACACATGCATAAAACACAAATACGCATTGAACGGATGGTATGGACTTTCAGCTTTACTTTTTAAGTGAGGGCTGACTGCTACCAAAGGTATTTTTACACGGTAATACAAAGTAGTACGACTTTTGTAGTGGACATCGTACCGAGTCATTCATACTTTTGGTCATTATAGCATTTATAAAATAAAAATATAATAATATAAGAATCTCAATAAAATGTGTAAGAAACTGTATGAAAACAATATGCCTTTGCCAACAAGAACATCACGCATAACACTTAGTTTTACATCTGTGTGCTATGTGCCCAAAAAAGTGTAACCAGTAACTATTAATGAAAAAATGTTTGATTCAGACAAGTATTTATTAAGTTAAACAGTTTCATACATAACTAATGGACAATTTTATAGAATCCAACTGTTTAAATCAATAAATACATGTCTGAATCAAATATTTATGCAATAGTTATTAGTGGTTACGCTTTTTTGGGCACACAGATATAAACCCGGCCTTAATCTAATTGACTGATTGACTTAAAATTTCTTAAGGTTGTTTTTTATAAATACTATTTGCGATATTAGACTTAAAAAATCCAACTTCTAATTTTGAAACACTATTCTAATGTGCATATCGTCATATGAAATGCAAAAGACCTAACATGGTTTTAAAAAAAGTTCAAGAGCGATACAGATCTTTGCAAAACGCAAGCTATTGTGATTGCAAAAACAGATTTTTTTAATAATTAAGCTTTTTTGGAGTTATTATACATTTGTATGTATATTTTTGTCATACATACATATTTCACTTACTTACAAAAGTGTATTAAATCAAGACAAATAAATATAAATCATATTAAAACTTAAAATAAAATTGATTTCATGGGAATTGTTAAAATTTAAGTTTAAAATTTTTAAACGCACTAATAATCCCAAATTATTATTTTACTTATTAAGTAAAATATTTTTTATTAAAAATACATTGAAATTGATTATTGAGGGGTTTAGCTGGATCCTATGCGCATTTCACTGTTGCTAATGCAGATCATCAGGGAACCTTTACCCAAATTTCTTAGAACAACTAGAGTTATTATATTATAAACTTTTATTTAAACAAATGAGAAGCCTAACAACAAATAACAAAGTTGAAACAAGAACTCAATAACCAACATGTTTTTTTATTTTCTTACTTTACCATTGCTACATTGGCTGACTTTTTTTCAGCTTCAAATTGTAGTTGTAAGAGTATGTAAAAGAAAATAAATGTAAATAACAACAACAGCTATTAAAGAATAGAGTGTTGCCACACAAGTATTTTTTATGACCGGGTGCAGCCAAGTTAATAATTAGTGTTTTTATGGGAATTGTTAAAATTTAAGTTTAAAATTTTTAAACGCACTAATAGTCCCAAACTATTATTTTACTTGTTAAGTAAAATATTTTTTATTAAAAATACAGGTTCCCTGATGATCTGCATTAGCAACAGTGAAATGCGCATAGGATCCAGCTAAACCCCTCAATAATCAATTTCAATGTATTTTTAATAAAAAATATTTTACTTAATAAGTAAAATAATAATTTGGGATTATTAGTGCGTTTAAAAATTATTATTAGTGCGTTTAAAAATTTTAAAAGTTTTTCTATATTTATTGGCAAATATGTCTTCAATTTTAAAAATAGGCCTTCGTGCAATACTTTGTCAAATGCCTGAGAAACATCAATAAAAAGGGCAGAACAATAGTTTTTTTCTTCAAAAGTCCTCCTTATAACTTGAACCAATCTATGCGTTTGCTCAATAGTGCTATGCTGACTTCTAAAGCCAAATTGATGGTCCGGGATGCACCCATTATCAGCTAAAATTGTGGACAATTTAGTCAGGAGCAGCTTTTCGAAAAGTTTTGAGACTGTTGATAGTAAGCTTATAGGCATATATGACTCAGCCTTGGTAAGATCTTTGCCCGGCTTCGGAATCATTTTAATCTTGGCAAGTTTCCAGTTATGTGGAAAATACTGCATTCGTAAAATGACATTAAAAATAAATAGCAGGATTCTTATTGCAATATCAGGCAAGTTCATCAGCATCTTGTTACTAATTTCATCAATACCCGGAGCTATTTTCGGGTTGAGTTCTGCAATTAGTTTTTGTACATCACGCGTCTTTTATTGGTCGAGGGGGTAGAGCAACTACACTCGGAAAATCAACAGCACCAGAACATGTGTTTGGGGTAAATACGGATTTTAAATGCTCACCAAATATTTTACCTTTTTCAGTATCGCTTCTTGCCCAACCTCCGGTAGATGTGTGCAGAGGTGGTTTAAACTCAACGGGGGTTTTCAGCTTTCTAGCAGCGTGCCACAGTAATTAGATGCTGGTGTGATATCAAGACCTTCCAGATAATTTTTAAGAGATGCAGTTTTTTCAATTGCAAGTAACTCTTAGAGTCGTTTAGTGCACTCTTTAAATCTGATTTTAAGTTGTGGTGATCTGTGTTGTTGCCATTCCCTTCTAGCTGTTCATTTTTCACACACGACACGTTCAATATCGGTAGAATAAATTTTATTAAATCCAGTCTGCGGATGGGAGGTAGTAGCATGTTCAGCAGCCTGTGTAATCATTTCGTTAAAGTTGGCGATGTTAGCTTCAATATCCTCGGGTGTTCTTAGCGTAATGTTTTCCGTGCAATGACTACTAAGATATTTTTTGAATCGCTCACTCGTATGTGATCATCTTCACATACGAGTGAGGTAAATCACTTCTCTGTGGGCTACTGATTGTAACGATCGTGGGAGAGTGATCGGACGAGAGATCTAAAGAAGCTTCAACGTTAATTAATTCCCTAGAAATGTTTTTCATGACGCCAAAATCTATAACATCCAGAATTTTATTTATGTTAGTAGGCCAGTAAGTAGGCTCTCCACTCGAAATGACGTCCAAGCCCATTTTTTAAATTGTGTTGAACAACGCTCGACCTCTGGGTGTAATATGACGCGAACCCCAGAACGTATGTTTAGAATTATAGTCGCCAGCTGCTACGAAACAAGGGTCAAGAGATATATAGAAATCCTCGTATTGATTCTCAGTAATTGCGAATCTGGGAGGGGAGTAAATTGATGATATCAAAATTTGTGCAAAAATTTTCAACACAAATATTCGTTGCTTGTTCCTCAGAAATGTTGTCAATAATATAATGTCTGAGTCTTGACTTTATTAGAATTGCTGATCCACCTCGTGCTCTTCCTCTCGGGTCCTTTGAATCATATAAGGTGTAGCCAGAGATTTTAAAAAGGCTTCTGTAAGTCAAATGAGTCTCTGAGACCAACATTATATCAATATTTTTTCCGTGAGGAAGTGCTCAAGTTCATTTTTATGTTAGCGAATGCCGTTTGCGTTCCAGAAAAATATTTTTAACGTTTTCATGGCTTTTTAACTAATGCCTGAAGCAGTGTATTCTGCATTCGCAGCATTTCTTGCATCATGCAAGTCATATTTGTTGTAAAACTATTAATAGTTAGCACCAGATTCTCAATAGTAGCTTCAAGGCGACTAAACTTAAAGCTTGAGCTTGCATTCGTTGAATTATTTGGCGGTGGAACATTTTGTGTGGGAATAGAACTAGTCTTAGCAGCATCGGCATACAATACACGTGAACTAACTGGTTGGCTTGTTTGAGGAAGAGTGGCGGAGTAAGAGTTTGCTGCTTGAGGTGGAGCTAGTTTAGGTTTTTGACCCATAGCCTGTTTAACAAAAGAATATACGGGGCATCCTCTGTAGTTAGCGGTGTGATTACTTCCACAATTACTACATTTCTTTTCTTCTTGATCTTTTGGCTTCGTGCAGCTATCAGTACCATGCAATTCACCGCAGATAACACAAACTGTAGGTAAATTGCAGTAAGTTTTTGTATGACCATATTCTTGGCAATTGTGGTACTGTACGGGACCTGAACGCTTATGTGGCTCTTCAACTGTAATTTTTCGGTATAAAAGGTATTTAAGGCTATAAATTGGATGTGTCTCGTTCTTTTTCAACTGTATATCATTTGGCTCCAGTTCAACACGAAATAGAGGCTGGGGGATCTTCTCTCTATTGATTATATTAGTAACACTTTTACCTTAAATCCTTGTATGATGAGTGCATCTTTTATTTCGTCGGGATTAACATAAGCATCAATGCTTTTCAATACGATCTGCATACCTTTAGCACTTTTAAGCTGATAAGTATAAAAATTTGTTTTATTTTTTCGAAATCAGTAATAATTTTGCGCAAATCTTTTTCTTCGTATATTTGAATTTTCGTTTCATCAATTTTACCACGTTTTAATGGAATAACGTGAAATGCGTTCTCACCAACTGCCGAGACTAATTTTTTAATAAAGGCGATCGAATTTTTTTCTCTCAGGTATATTGGTGGTGGCTTGGAAGTTTTTTGGATGAAACAGCGACTTGGTCGTTATTTGCTTGCAATATTGAAAACCGATTTTGATGGTTAACTGCTGCGATGTCGTTATCCCTGGATATCTTGGGAACCGATGAAATTTTTGATGAATTTGGGCTTCGCCCGCGCTTTAAAATTGTGATATATCTGTCCATTCCGACTTGGACCTTGGGTTTTGGGCTACTCTTATCTTCAGTGACAACTTGGTTAAGTGATGACACCGAGCCCGAAGCGGATAATATGATGATGTGATGAAATAAATGCAGAAGTACTAGGCAGTAATGTCAACGATTCACTAGTTGGCATTGGACAAAGCGAAGTTAATCGCTGACGAAACTGTGGTTTTTTCAGATTTTTTATTTTTATTAAGAGCTTCAGAACTCACAGCAAGTCTATTATCAGATTTTTTATTTTTGTGTTATCATTATGAGCATCGGAACTCACAGTAAAATAAGCATTTCTGCCGTTATAACTCACTTGACCATTTTTTTCATTTGAGGTACTCATATAGAGTATTCCTCAAGGGCACTTTGTTTGTTTTTTTTTGTTTACGGTTTTTTTTTGTTTTTGTTATTTCTATATGTAAAAAATATTTGCAAAGCAAATAAAGTTTATTTATTAAAGTCAATATGTATTACGAATATTTTGTATGATTTTGTTTGTTTAGTATGTATGTAAAAAACAACTCCGCTAAGACGTGTGTTCACTATGAAGGTACAACGAGAACTGCCTTTGAAACAATAAAGAAGAAACTGATAAGCCCACCAGTTCTACAATACCCAAATTTCGACAAACCATTCATACTGACGACAGGCGCATCTAATCTTGCACTAGGCGCTGTTCTGACACAAGGAGAAATTGGAACGGATAGACCGATATCCTTTGCTAGTCGATCACTTAACAAACATGAAAGGAATAACCCAGTAATAGAAAAATAACTACTTGGTATAAATTGGGGAATAAAATTTTTTAGACCCTACCTGTACGCCAGAAAATTTATTGTCGTCACAGACCACCGTCCACTAATTTCACTATTCTCACATAAAAATCCAAACTCAAAATTAACTAGAATTCGTATGGAATTGTCGGACTATGATTTTGAAATAATATACAAAAAAGGAAGTAATAATACTAACGCAGACGCATTGTCAAGAATACAATTAGATTCAGAAATGTTAAAAGAAATGATTCTTAATAAAATTGATGAAAATGTAAAAAAAGTCGCTGGTGATAACAAGAAATATGAAAAAAAGAGGACACAAATTGAGGAAACCAAAAACCTAGGTAAATACAAAAAAAAATTAAAAGAACGGTGATACAGATCCTAATGAGCCTGATCAACTAAAAATTTGGGATTGTACATACATAAATGATATAAAGCTTGCAAGAAAATTTTAATTTATATTTGAAAAATCAGAAAAAGAAATGATAATCGAAAATGATTCTGTCCTAAATGAAATGCGCATCAGATGTAGCGATAATCCTTATTATCTAGATAAGATTATGAAGAAACTACCTTCTGTTTTAGGCAGAACTAATTATGTACGATTCGCACTAGTGACGAAATATTTAAGAAAATAAGTATAGAAAGTTTAAAGAAAAGTTAGACACGTGCAAAGAAAATGATGTAAAAATAATGTTATATAATAATCCTCAAAGAATAACAGATGAAAACAGAAAAAATTAGTTAATTAAATTGTATCACAACAAACCATGCGGAAGACATTTCGGAGTAAGATAAACTTTAATCTAATTGAAACAAAAATACATATGGAAAAATATGTACAAAATGGTAAAAAAATTACGTTTTAAAGTGTGATCTATGTCAGATAAACAAACAAGTAAGACACACCAAAGAACTGTTATGCATTACAGACACACCCAAATATAGTTTTTCCACTAAAGTCATAGATACAGTTGGCCCTTTACGACTTTCTGGAAACTATCGATATATATTAACAATGCAATGTGAATTTACTTAATACATAATAGCTGCACCAGTGAAACAAAAGAAGCAAAACCAATCGCAAAATGTTTGACAGAAAATTTAATATTGAAGTATGGCATATTTAAAACACTAAAATAGGACAGAGGCACAGAGTTTGTAAATGAATTAATGAAAGAAATATATACTTTGCTAAAAATAGAACATAAAATATCCACATCGTACCATCATGAAACACTCGGTACTGTAGAAAGAAATCATAGAGTTCTAAATGAGTTCGTACATTTACGAAACACAATTACCCAATTCATAATCTACTGCAGATTGTAGATTATATTAGCTACAACTATGGTAGTTGTGAACGGCCTGTTGTAAGTATTGTTACACTTTTAAAAATGTCGAACATTTAAAAAGAAGAAGAGAAGAAATAAAAATAACGAAAATAGTTTGAAATTAATAAAAGCAAAAAACAAACAAAAAAATTCGGCATTATGCGAAAAATTTACTGCAGAAATGTTAATGGTGGATTCGGGGGATTAAAAAATAAGGAAAATTACAATTCAATAAAAAATCAAAACATTTCAGACGATTCTGAAGAAGACAATCACTTTTATTCCAGCTTGCTTCCGATTTTGCAACTTCTCGCGAATTTTTGCAAACTTCGCGAAAAAAGCGACTTTTTACATGCTTTCAGTTTTGCCGATTTTTTAAAAATATTAGACTATGTTATCATCCCGCTGTTAGTAGCTTTTTGCGAATTTTCGTAATTTTCGCGATTTTTATTGAATTTTTATCATTCCTTACATTTTTGGCGATTTTTGGTTTGTTTAAAATTTTGCAACTTCTCGCGAATTTTTGCAAACTTTGCGATAAAAGCGACTTTTTTCATGATTTCAGTTTCCTAACAGTTTTGCCGATTTTTTAAAAATATTACTTTGTTATCATCCCACTGTTAGTAACTTTTTGCCAATTTTCGTAATTTTCGAGATTTTTATTGAATTTTTTGCATTCTTTACATTATAGGCGATTTTTAATCAATATTATTGCTTGTTTAAGATTTTGCAACATCTCACGAATTTTTTGCAAAGCAAGTATTCAGCTTCTTGGCAGTTTTTCTGATTTTAAAAAATATTAGACCTTCTTATCATCCCGTTGTTAATAAGTTTTTGCAAATTTACGTAGTTTTCGCGATTCTTGCCGAATTTTTTGCATTCCTTACAGTTTTAGCGATTTTTAAAATTTTGCCAATTTTCGCGATTTTTCGCAAAGTTCGCAATAAAAGTGGCTTTCGCATGGTTTTTAGCGGCCTAACAATTTTGAAGGTTTTAAAACATTATTAGACTTTCTTATCATCCTGCTGTTAGTAGCTTTTTGCCAATTTTCGTAATTTCGCGAATTTGTTTATTTATTTGCATATATAATTGCACTAATATTTATTAATTTAATAAAGCACATTAGCACTTTTATAAGCTTATGCATTCCTGATATCATTCTACGATATTCAGCAAACATAGGGAAAAATGTTGTAGGTGTCGTAGCAAACTTTTCTATGGAAATTACCTACAATATTTTACAACTATTGTACAGCTTGACGACCTACTACAATAAATTGTGAATTGAACAAATGTTTATATTACAAAATAAATTCGTTGATAATGAAAATAAATTTTGTGTTATATACGAAATTTTGTGTAAAATTAAAATCTTTAGAATATAAAAATCTGCAAAAAAAATATATTTTACATTTGAAAAATAATTTTGTAGAGTAATCTGCAATTCTTGGAATTGAAGGTTGCAATAAATATGAAAAGAAAAATATAATTTGAGGGGAATTGTTACAGCTTGTGTATTCCTCATACGTCACATACACAGGCATACATACATATTTTGCACTGAAACTAGGGTTTGGGAAACGGGAATTCCCGGGCGGGAAATCCCGGGAAATGTCTGTCTAATATTCCCGGGAAATTTTTGAGATTTTCCCGGGAAAACGGGAAATTAAAAGTGCATGTTATTTCATAAATATATAGAATTTATAATCCAATTTTACTTTAATATAAAAACTTTTTATTTTTTATATATTACAAAAGTTCGTTTCAATGATTGCAATGATATAATCATTTCCTAAAATAAATAATTCGATGCTAAGCGAACTTGGAGTGATTTTTCGCCGAATTACTGAACAAATTTTGAAAAGTGTAGTGAAAATTTTAAGCTGTAAGAACTCTGAGTTGACGAAACTTAAATTGATTACAAGTAGACGCTATTATGGAAACCCTGCAGAAAATATTTTAGGAGAAATTAAATGAAAGACACTTAGACATACTGTGGCTCAGGGTATTCAAAATTCCGCGCAGCGCAGTATGGTACTGTAACCTGCTTGTACTTTACGATAAGAAACCGCCTGGAACTTTCTCAAAAAGAATGAGAAACAAGCAAGGCAAATTTTTATTAAAATGAAGGTAGGTCTTATTAGAAAATTGTCTACTAATTGTGGTAACAGTCGTCAATTGGTTTTTATATGATCTTTTGCTGTGTAATAACTTTATTCCATTTGCTTAAATTCAATTAAAAATTCTTAAAAATTTGTCTTAGAACTGCTTTTTTATTAACTTTTATTTCAAAAGAATGCTTACATTAATAAAACAATCGAAATTTCACCAACTTTCATTTAATAAATGTATTTAATTTAGAAAATTAGCTTTTCTCGGAAATCCCGGGAATTCCCGGGAACTTGATTTTTTAATTCCCGTTTCCCGGGAAGTGCAAAAGTCCGGGAAATCCCAAACCCTAACTGAAACTCACGAATCAAACAAGGAACACAGCTGGGACGAACAATCAATTTTTCGTTGCGAACTTTCGACACGGAAAATAAAACACATTTGAAATCTGCGATAGATTTATTTCTATTTTTACGCCGATGAACGACGAAAAAACCATTTTATCTCTATCTTTGCACAAACAATAACCAATTATCAATTAAAAGATCTGTTACTTATTCATCGTTGGTGTGCCGTGGACGAGATTTGTCGTTCGTCCCAGTTGTCTTCCTAGCATAAGCCGAAAACCAATTTTTTATTACAATATTTTATTTTAATTGAAATTTGTTGAATATTTTTTATAGAACATATACAATGACAAGAAAACAAATGGAAAACATTAAAAAATATTATTTTTTATATTAAAAATATTTTTTCGTAAAATTCACTAAACTTGTGTAAATTTTAGAAAAATTTTGTACTGTAAACAAAATGATAACAAAACAAAATTTGTTCTACGAAATTTCTAATTTTATAAAAATGTTTTATTTTATACTAAATTCAATAAAATAAACGAAAGATATGGTTTTATATACGAAAATAATTGTACGAAATAATTTTTGTAACTTAACGAAATTCGTAAAATTACAAAATCTGTTTTCCTGTACAAAATTTTTGTTTATTGCACAAAAATTAAATTACGAAAAAATATTTCGTATATTTAAGCATGGAATATTTTGAGTGCAGTTTTAAACTTTATTACGAAAGCAGTTTATTTTACTAAAAACTGTTTTAATGCAAAAAGAGAGAAAATTTAAGCTCACCACACGAACATTTGGCTATAAAAAACAGCTGAACTTTTTTCATGATACATGCGACGGATACAAAAGTAGGAAGTAAACCTACTTTATCCCTCCTATGCGTCTATACGTTCCTTGCGTTTTCCTCTGTAACTTGCCACATACAATTACCTTGATCCTACTTTTTGACACATGCATAAAACACAAATACGCATTGAACGGATGGTATGGACTTTCAGCTTTACTTTTTAAGTGAGGGCTGACTGCTACCAAAGGTATTTTTACACGGTAATACAAAGTAGTACGACTTTTGTAGTGGACATCGTACCGAGTCATTCATACTTTTGGTCATTATAGCATTTATAAAATAAAAATATAATAATATAAGAATCTCAATAAAATGTGTAAGAAACTGTATGAAAACAATATGCCTTTGCCAACAAGAACATCACGCATAACACTTAGTTTTACATCTGTGTGCTATGTGCCCAAAAAAGTGTAACAACTAGAGTTATTATATTATAAACTTTCATTTAAACAAATGAGAAGCCTAACAACAAATAACAAAGTTGAAACAAGAACTCAATAACCAACATGTTTTTTTATTTTCTTACTTTACCATTGCTACATTGGCTGACTTTTTTTCAGCTTCAAATTGTAGTTGTAAGAGTATGTAAAAGAAAATAAATGTAAATAACAACAACAGCTATTAAAGAATAGAGTGTTGCCACACAAGTATTTTTTATGACCGGGTGCAGTCAAGTTAATAATTAGTGTTTTTATGGGAATTGTTAAAATTTAAGTTTAAAATTTTTAAACGCACTAATAGTCCCAAATTATTATTTTACTTGTTAAGTAAAATATTTTTTATTAAAAATACAGGTTGACTGCACCCGGTCAAAAATACTTGTGTGGCAACACTCTATTCTTTAATAGCTGTTGTTGTTATTTACATTTATTTTCTTTTACATACTCTTATGCTATGTTCAGACGGCAACATGAACCACTTGGTTCGCTCACCGAACCACGATTGCGAACCCTGGTGTTCAGACGACACATACGTGGTTCATTTTGACAAATATTTTTGATGTAGTGATGCCAACTTAGAACTTTTCGTGCTGGATTTAAGCCGTTTTAAGTCACTCAAAACGCGAAAAAAAACGTGGTCCCAAACTATAAAACATGCAAATCTAGCAATTTTTATAATTATAATGCCTGTCACAGAAATAGATCGAAATTGTTTTGATTACAAATTTTCATTTCGATCGATTTTGTTTTACCTTCTTCAGATTTCGATCGATTTGTTCATTCCGAAAAAACGTCAATTCGATTGTTTTCAATTGAAATGTGGCAATATTGGGCAACAAAACACACATTGTTGCTCGTATTAGAAGAGCAACAAAATACCAATGGATAATTTTTTTATTGAAGATAAGCAAATATAAAATTTTTTTACATGCAATGTCTGGTATTGCAATAATTGCAGTTTTTGATGCCCAGAGCAGTCAAGATTTTGCCGGAAAATTGTTTCAGATCTACTTTCATATCCAAACGTAGTGTATTTTGTTTTTATGATGATGCATTTTTTCCTTAAGAAAAGAGAAAATATCTTAAATATGTAATAAAAAATTAAATAAAACAAACATATTTTAAATGGTTGAACAAATTTTTTCTTTGCTGAAATAAAGTTGTTTCCAACAGATTTTTGTACTTTCACATAGAGAAAATTGCAATTCCGAGCATTATTCATCGAGCAAATTCTTCGTTTTTCGTTTTCTGCAGAACCTAATTACGTAAGTGAAATTATTTCGATCGAATTTGGTTTCTGTGACAGGCCTGTATATTTCAGCCCTTTAGCCCCTTTTTATTTTTTGTTTAATATGGCTAGATTTTAGTTTTTGTGAACTTTTTCTTCCTTTAATCTAGCAATATCGACTTTTAACTCATTTTATTTTGTTAGTTTACCAATTTAAAAAAGAAGAATAATATAGAATAATCTTCTATTTCTTCTAATTTTTTGTGCTTTGAAAGATATTCAGTATAGCCTAAAAACAGGATAATGTATGTTTTGAAAGAGAAATATATTGAAATTTTATTTAATAACGACCAGTTTTAAATGTATGTACTTGTGTAAACATAGATACAAACGTTTGCATATATACTTCTATTATGTACATATATATGAAGGTACACTATTTATATGCACCTTATTAAAATGTAATATAAAATGTAATATCTCGAGCTGATGTACTTAAGTATGTGTTGATGTTATGATAGTTACATATTAATTTTTAATAAATTACTTAACAAAAATTGTTGATGTTTTGATTTAAAACAGAAACATTTTAAAACTAGCCTCTTATCGCGCTTATTCAAAAAGTTGACATTATTTTTCGCTAAACGTATATTTTTTCCATTTGGCACTTTTTTCAAACAATTTTTACCCGCTTTGAGTACCAAAAGTTGGCATCACTGTTTTGATATATATACATACATGCATACATACATACGTGAATAGTTGATACGCGTTATATATTCCGTGTCATTTGCTTTTTTACAGTAGATAAACAAATTAAGCAAAAATAATTAATAAAATGTGTTCTGATATTGTTAATTCATAGTTGTAATAATTTTTTGTGTGTTTTTTCGTTTAAAAATATGTATGTGTATGTGTGTACTCATTTTGTTTTGATAGCTAGTTCAGATAAATTAGCGATAATCTGTTATCAAAACTAGCGATGATAGCAATTTCTTCATGGTTCGCAGCTAGGTTCAAAATGAACCAAGTTGGTTCGATCTCAAAAATTTGTATGGCGAACCATGTTGATTCAATCAAGATTCGACCGCGAACCGTGAATGGAAGAGCGAACCTCGATAATTGCTGTCCGTGTGAACATACTATTACAACTACATACAATTGGAGCTGAAAAAAGTGAGCCAATGTAGCAATGGTAAAGTAAGAAAATAAAAACACATGTTGATTATTGAGTTCTTGTTTCAACTTTGTTATTTGTTGTTAGGCTTCTCATTTGTTTAAATGAAAGTTTATAATATAATAACTCTAGTTGTTCTAAGAAATTTGGGTAAAGGTTCCCTGATGATCTGCATTAGCAACAGTGAAATGCGCATAGGATCCAGCTAAACCCCTCAATAATCAATTTCAATGTATTTTTAATAAAAAATATTTTACTTAATAAGTAAAATAATAATTTGGGATTATTAGTGCGTTTAAAAATTTTAAACTTAAATTGATTTCATTTATTAAAAAGATCATAACAAACAGACTTCATTCCTTAAGACTAAAAAATATATCAGGCACATTCATTTGTACAATAAAGCCATTAATGGCTACAGTCTTTTAAAAAGATAAAGGTTCAATATCACTAAAAATCTAAATTAATTCAGTAAAACATACAGTTTACTTTGCATTTCATATAGGTTAATTTTTTTTTTGATTTTAGTTAAGTATGTGATCGTGAAATTTTTTCGAGTTTTCGGGATCAGGGGTGGTAGATATCGCCCACTAACTTGAAAATAAAGGATTGAGTAGTTTTCCAGATTAACTCGTAAGCGATAAGGAATATGACAGTTTTGTTAACAAGTTTTTTTTAGATAATAATATTATCTATAGCTCTTCCAAACACATTTGTGTTATAAATTCTATGATTAGATAGTTATATACAAAAACATATTGAAAATTAAAAAATTAAAATCGTTTATTTGTTATTGATTTTGGCAAACAAGGCTTAATCTTTTTCAACAGAAGACAATAACATAAAAAAATCTGATTTTGTGCCAACATAAATATTGTTCCTATTTCAAGGATTTGAAACACTTTAAGGAAAAAAGAAAATTTTTAATACTCAATATTTTTTTCAATCACTTTTTAATCATACAATTTACAACCAAAATTTGCTTGGAAGAGTTGTAGATAATAGTATTATCTAAAAAAACTATTAAAAAATTGTTATATTCCTTACAGTTTACGAGTTAACCCATTAAGGCCCAAGCATCGTTCCCGTTGAGCTACATAAATAAAACTTTCAGAAGATGTTAATTTTAGTCTCAATATGATAATAACAAAATTTCAAAAAAATTTAATCGGTGGGAACCGAGTTAGTTCACGTTGCGAAAACGCAACGCTGGGCCTTAACGATATAAATAAACTTTTTTTTCAAAATTAAAATATTTTATTAAACTTCTTAAAATAAAAGTAGTTAACTTAAACTTAAAAACAATAACGTAAAATATCTTGAATTATGAGAAGTATCAGAGCACTTGGAATGCACTGATACATTGCATGTTGCACATTTATAAACTGTTTGACTGTTGCATTTTTGACAGTGCAATCTCCTATCTTTTCGAACAGTTTTATGATCAACAAGCTCTTTTCGAACAATTGATAGTGGCGATGAAACGTTGATGTTTTTGACGCTTATCCGTTCAATATTTTCTGTTTGCAACAAGCTTTCAATCACAAACATTCCTACCTCCAGTGGCAAAACATGAGGTGTTTTTTCTTTCCTCCAAAACCAATGAAGTATCTAAGCATTTACAATAGCTGCATCTAGGATATTCGTAAGAAGTGGCCAGTACCATTTCTTACCTCTAACTTGAATGCAATAATTATTCATTGCGTTGTCAAAAACTCCTACTCCTCCCATTGTCTTATTATGATACGTAGCGTTGCTCTCAAATTTAAGAACTTTTCAAAGAACATATTTATAAATAACTAAAATTTAATTTAATTTGTTATATCTGATTGTTGTCTTAAAATATTTTTCAACAGTACTAACTAAAATATATAGATAGGGAATCTAATCGGAGTTCATGGTTATATACGGCGACATGAAAAAAAAGTTTTCCAAAACATACGCAATATTTTTGTTATATTATATTACACTGTCAGAAAATGTTCTATACCATATATGCACCATATTATTTCTGATACACATTAGATTAGACTGACAGTTGCAAAATCAACAACGCCTTTTGGCAATATAACACCCTACGTCGTCAGTTTTTCTAACAACGCAAGTTGTCAACTTGTAAACGGACGTGTATGAACTGACAACGGTACATTGTCAACTTTTTGCTATTGATATCGCTGGTTGTCAACTTGCACTCATTCGTTGTCAATACATACGTCGTTGTCGTATTGACAACTTTGTACACTTTTTTAACACAAAATTTTTGTTGATGCACTTTTGATAACAAATCTGATCAGTTTGAGCAGGTATTGTGTAATTTTTGTCTCTAAATGTAGATAATGAATGCATACTAAAGAGATTAATTTTGGCTTTAGTCCACTCAGGTAAAACTTTCTAGCTATGCTAATGCCGATGTGAAACATTATCAATATACCATGAATAAAACATTCTTGTTAATATATATTCTGAGAAAATCAAAATGGTTAAAAAACCACACCAAATAATAAATTTCTATATCGTTAAGGCCCAGCGTTGCGTTTTCGCATCACACATATTGTCAACCATAAAAAACATAGTAGATGCATAATAAAGTTAATTATATTAACAAATATCACAAAATGTATCTATCAACTACCTTCTTTAAAAGGCACTCCTTCAAATATTGTTTATTGCTATTTTTATTTTACTTTTTGTAAAAAGACCCAAAAAGTATGAAAAACCAAATTTTTAAAATAAATATTTTTTTGCAAAAGGCTTAAATATAACGAAATTCCTAAAACACGTCAATTAGTTTATAATGTAAAATTAATTTTCTTATGCTTAGTTTTAATATAAATTAATATGGGTAGTGCTGAGTGGTGATGGAAGTGAGCGTTGCGAAAACGCAACGCAGGGCCTTAATGGGTTAATCTAAATAAGCTACTCACTCCTTTACTTTCAAGACAGCGGGCGATCTCTACATGTGTAATTAAACAAAACAAAAATTGCATCCTGTATGAAATGCCAGGTTTGCCCTGTTTGTAAGATTTTGCTGGACTACATATGCATTTGTAAAATTATGTATACGTATGTATGTGTATTAGTACCATAGGGATCAATTATAAAAATTACCTGAAATGAAAAAATTAAATGTTTGATTTCTTTTCAATATATTTATTTATTACTTACATTTTAAGTATTTCTAGCAACATTTCTCTAGTTGCTTTTCGTTCTTCTGCCATCATTTGCCTCATTTCCACAACATGTTCTTCGTATTTTCGGCGTTCCTCTTCTATTAATGATCTGTTTTCTTCTTTTTTAAGATTAAAAACAGACTGCTGCGACTCTTTTATATCTGCAGCAATATCAAGCAAAATCGTTTGAACAGCGCTCCCTAAAATATTACAAAAACTTTAAACTTTTTTCACTAGTACTATTGATAAAATATGACCTACCCTTTTTTTACTTTTTCTTTATTTGGTTGACTAGAATGCATTGCATTCGATATTTTTAACTCATAAGTTTCAGTGAAGCTTTCATCCAAAAACTCTTCTGTCATCTCTGTCACTGGAAAATCTTCATCAATATCTAAGCCAACTATAGACGACACTGGACGATCACCTAGCAGTACATTTAACTCATCGAAGTGTTCAATTGTTTGGCGTCCAGCACCACTTTTGCTGTTCCCTCGTTTTATTTTATAAAACTCTTTTTTAAGTGTGCGGAATTTTAGCTTAATCTGCTCACTGCTCTTAGTAAAACCTTAAGGTGAGTTTAAATTGTTTAACTTATATGTACATATATTAATTATGCATATTTAAATTGTGATATGCTAGCTTACCTTTCTTGTCCATTTCACCTGCAAGGTGCACACACATTTTTATTGCGCCGAGTTTTGCCATCGAGCTGGCCCATTATTTTATTTTCTGTCATTAATGCAAGAAGTTCCTTTGTTTCCTCCTTGCTCCAGCTGCATCGACTATTTCCTGCTTTTATTTTAAGCACTTTTATCACAAACTACAATTTTTACTACTTCTTTCGATTGACTCAAGCAGTGTAATTTCTTCCTGTCATATGGTTATAGGAGTTCCATGTCGATGTATAAACTAAAAACGTTAAAACGAGTGGCAACGATTAACATTTTATTTGCAAATAATGTGGTTAATCAGGACTTGTTTTCGTGAGTTAGCTATTTGCAATTAAAAAACTTGTTAATACCAGACTCGTTTCCCTGGCTTAACTGAGATGTAAGTGGTGGGGCTTATCCAAATGGTACACAAGGATAAGCAATTTAAAGAATGTTGATGTTTTTTACCCAAGTGATACACAAGGATAACTCAAGTTGAGGAGGAATCAATTAGTTATTCAGGTAGCACACCAGGATAATCTAATTGACTCAAAGAAGTGAAGTATATGACGATTTAAGTAGCAATCATAAATTTTATTCAATAATTTTAATATTTATACAAAATGTAAAAATTAACTTAAAACTAATACAATAACAAAAAGTAAAAAAAAAAAAAAGAGTACAAACATAATTTAAAATGGCCAGAAACTGTTCATTATTATCTTGCCAAATTCATTCCCATCGTAAGCTAAGCAAAACAGATATTCAATTTCACTACTGTCTGGCTGGTAATTTGAAACACACGTGGAAAATAAAATGTTTTATTTATTTCGGCAGTTCTCGTTGTACCTTCATAGTGAACAGAAGTATTAGCGGAATTTCTTTTTACATACTAAACCAAAAAAAACCATACAAAAAAAAATATTTGTAGTACATAATATTTGTTGAACATTAACTTTGATAAACAAGCTATTTTTGCTTTGCTAATATTTTTTTTTTACATAGACAGTAATAACTAAAACAAAAAAAAAAAACAAAAACAACCGCAAACAAAATAACTTAAAGTGCCCTTGAGGAATACACTTACAAAGTGCCCTTGAGGAATACTTTATATGAGTACCTCGAAAACAAATAATTGCGAAGTGAGTGATAACGGCAGAAATGCCTATCTTACTGTGAGCTCTGATGATCTTAATGATAACAATAAAAATAACAAATTTGATGATAGACTTACTGTGAGTTCTGATGATCTTAATTTAAAAAAAATAAATAAAAAACTTGATGACAGACTTTTTTTAACGGCTAAACCAATTTTTCGTCAGCGATCAACTTCGCTTTGTCCAATGTCAACTGATTCGTTAACATTACAGTTGCCTACTACTTCGTCATTTAAATCAGCGATATCATCCGATTCATCACTTACCCAATTAGGCACTGAAAATAAAAAAAGCCCAAAACCCAAGGTCCAAATTGGAATGGACAGATATATTATTGTGGGAAAGCGCGGGCAAAGCCCTAATTCTACTAAAATTGCATCTGCTTCAAAGGTATCTAGGGATAACAGCGCATCATCTACTAATCGTTTTCAAATATTGCAAGATGACAACGACACACCTGATATATCCGCGAAAAAAACCTCCAAGCCGCCACCAATATATTTGAGAGAAAAAAATTCAAACGCTCTTATTAAGAAATTAATTTCGGTAATTGGTGAGAATAAATTTCACGTTGTTCCAATAAAACATGGCAATATCGATGAAACGAAAATTCAAATCTATGACGAAACTGATTTCCGCAAAATGGTTGCTGAATTTGAAAAAAGTAAAACAAGCTTCTACACATACCAGCTTAAGAGCGCTAAAGGCATGCAGATCGTATTGAAGGGCATAGATTCTTATGTTGCCCCCGAAGAAATAAAAGATGCACTCGTCCTCCAGGGGTTCAAGGTAAAAAATGTGTCCAATATAATAAATAGAGAAAAGATTCCCCAACCCCTATTTCGTGTTGAACTTGAGCCTAATGATATAAAATTGAAAAAAAATGAGACGCATCCAATTTATAATTTAAAATACCTCTTGTACCGAAAACTCACAGTTGAAGAGCCACATAAGCGTTCAGGTCCTGTACAGTGCCAAGAATATGGCCATACAAAAACATAATGCAATTTACCCTCTGTTTGTGTTGTGTGCGGCGAAGTACACGGCACCGCTAGCTGCAACAAACCAAAAGATCAAAGTGATAAAAAATGCAGTAATTGTGGAGGTAATCACACCGCTAACTACAGAGGTTGTCGTGTGTACTCTTTGGTAAAGAAGACTATGGTGCAAAAACCTAAATTAGCTCCAGCTCAATCAGCAAACGTTTACTCTGCCACTTTTCAGCAAATGAGCCAACCAGTTACTTCCCGTGTATCGTATGCAGATGCTGCTAAGGCTAGTTCTATTCCGACACAAAATGTTTCACCGCAAAATAATTCTACAAATACACACTCAAACTTTAATTATAATCGCCTTGAAGCCACTATTGAAAATCTTGTGCAAACTATAAACAATTTTACAACAAATATGACTAGCATGATGCAAGAAATGTTGCGAATGCAGAATACTCTGCTTCAAGCAATACTTAATAAGCCATGAACACGTTAACAATATGTTTCTGGAACGCAAACGGCATTCGCCAACATAAAAATGAACTTGAGCACTTCCTCACGGAAAAAAATATTGATATAATGTTGGTCTCTGAGACTCATTTGACTTCGAGAAGCCTTTTTAAAATTTATGGCTACACCTTATATGATTCAAAGGACCCGAGAGGAAGAGCATGCGGTGGATCAGCAATTTTAATAAAGTCAAGACTCAAGCATTATATTATTGATAACATTTGTGAAGAACATTTACAAGCAACGAATATTTGTATTGAAAATTTTTCCAATAATTTTGTCATATCATCAATTTACTCTCCTCCTAGATTCGCAAAAACTGAGCATCAATACCAGGATTTTTACAAATCTGGGTCCTTGTTTCGTAGCAGCTGGCGACTATAATGCTAAACACACGTTCTGGGGTTCGCGTCTTATTACACCCAGAGGTCGAGCGTTGTTCAATACAATTTCCAAAATGGGCTTGGATGTCATTTCAAGTGGGAAGCCCACTTATTAGCCTACTGACATACATAAAATTCCGGATGTAATAGACTTTGGCGTTATGAAAAATATCTCTAGGGATTTAATTCAAATTGAAGCTTCTTTAGATCTCTCGTCCGATCACTCTCCCACGATCGTTACAATTTGTAGCCCATTAAGAAGTGATTTACCTCACCCATATGCCAATTTGATAAATCGTGTAAATTGGCTGCGATTCAAAAAATATCTTAGTAGTCATTGCACGGAAAACATTACACTAAGAACACCTGATGATGTTGAATCTAACATTGCCAATCTTAACGAAAATATTAAGCAGGCTGCTAAACATGCCACTACCTCCTATCCGCAGACTGGGTTTAATAGACTATATTCTACAGATATTGAACGTCTCGTATGTGAAAAAAGAAGAGCTAGAAGGGAATGGCAACAGCACAGATCACCCCAGAATAAAATTAGATTTAAAGAGTGCACTAAACGACTCCAAGAGCTGCTTGCACATGAAAAAAGTGCATCTCTTAAAAACTATCTGGAAAATCTTGATGTCACACCAGCATCTGATTACTCTTTATGGCGTGCTGCTAGAAAGCTTAAAACACCCGTTGAGTTTAAACCACCTCTGCGGACATCTACCGGAGGTTGGGCAAGAAGCGATATTGAAAAAGGTAACATATTTGCTGCCCATTTAAAATACGTATTTACCCCAAACACATGTACTGGTGTAATTGATTTGCCAAATGTAGTCGCTCTACCCCCTCAACAAATAAAGTTTAAGACGCGTGATGTGCAAAAACTAATTTCTGAACTCAACCCAAAGAAAGCTCCGGGTTTTGATGGAATTAGTAACCAGATGCTAATAAAGTTGCCTCGTATTGGAATTAGAATACTGTTATTTATTTTTAACGCCATTTTACGACTGCAGTATTATCCAAATAGCTGGAAGCTTGCCAAAGTTAAAATGATTCCAAAGCCGGGCAAAGACCTTACCAAGGCTGAGTCATACAGGCCAATAAGTCTCCTATCAACAATGTCAAAGCTTTTCGAAAAACTGCTCATGACAAAATTGTCCCCAATTCTAGTTAATAGTGGGTGCATACCGGACCATCAATTTGGTTTTAGAAGTCAGCATAGCACCATTGAACAAACTCATAGATTGGTCCAATTTATAAGAAGAACATTTGAAGAAAAGAAGTATTGTTCTGCGCTGTTTATCGACGTTTCTCAGGCATTTGATAAAGTGTGGCATGAAGGCCTAATTTTAAAATTAAAAACATACCTGCCAATAAACGTTGTAAGTCTTTTGAAAAGTTACATTACTGCCCGGAAGTTCACTGTTGTGGAAGGAGACTTTATGAGCATGCCTGAAACTATCTCATCCGGTGTGCCACAGGGGAGTATACTGGGGCCAATTTTGTATTTGATTTATACTTGTGATATGCCTCTGAGCAGCAATATCCACACTTCCACATTTGCTGATGATACAGCCTGCCTTAGTATGCATGAAAATCCTTACGAAGCATCCCGATATCTTCAAGAACACATTACCCAGCTGGAACTATGGTTAAACTTATGGAGAATTAAGGTAAACGAACAAAAGTGTGTTCAAGTAACATATACATTACGAAGAGATACGTGTTTACCCATTCGGATTAACAATCAAGTTGTCCCTCAACATACTCATGTGAAATATCTTGGTATACACCTTGATCGACGGCTTACTTGGAAACACCACATTGACTCTAAGTTAACCCAAATGAAATTAAAATTAACTCAGGTACATTGGCTGATTGGTAGAAATTCAACCCTCAGTCTAGATTGCAAACTTTTGATATACAAGTCACTTTTGAAACCGATATGGTGCTACGGAATTCAACTATGGGGCACTGCTTCAGCTTCCAATGTCGAGAGAATGCAACGAAGGCAAAATAAAATTTTGCGATTAATAACATCGGCTCCATGGTATATAAAAAACTCAAATATACATCGTGACTTAAATATGCCACTAGTGACTGAAGAAATTGCAAAAAACGCTGGCAAATATTTAACAAAACTCGAGTCACATCCTAATCCGCTTGCTCGTAATATTTTGAACTTTACTGGACACATCCGCCTAAAAAAGAGGGATACAAGGGCTCTTATACTCAACACTCCAGATGGGACTAACTGAAAATAATTTTTATTTTTTATTTATTTTTTCTTCCTTTTGTTTATCACTACTTAAATATGTATTATTTATAACTATCTCTAAATTTATGTCCGACAGTGGTCGGGCCTAATAATTATATTTTAGATTTAAGATTTGAATACTTATTGTTAGTTCATATAGGAAGATACAATAAATAAATATCATGTATTATATAAAAAAAAAAAATTATTTCGGCAATTATGCTGACATGATGGTTCTTTAATTTTATTAAATTGTGGTTAATTTTATTTTAATTAAATTGTGGGAAAAAATTTAAGTGTACTTGAGACTTGGCAAAAATATGAATAAAAAAAAAGTTAAACAAAAACGAAGTAAGCGTTTTGCTTAAATTTTAATTCAACTAGAGATTATTTTTATTTTGATACCAAATAAAAAGAATCAAAAGAATTAACATATTGCGCCCCCAGGGGGATTGTTAATAACAATAGGCAATTTAACTGAACACTTTCCGGTAATTTATGCTGAAGTAAATTAAGCACCAGGGTCCAACGAAATGTTCCAGCTTGACCTGGGTGATGGCTGTGGTGCTATTGGACGCGTATTGAGTCTTCTTTTTACTAATATTTTGATTAACAGGATGGTTAGCAACGTTAAAATCAGAGCCAGTCCCACATAGCTGACTGCCAAGCTATGCACGCAATGATTCATGGTTGGGGTGGGTATATTCCGCATCTGTTCTTTTACCTCCTCTTGTAGTCGGGTTAAGTTTCCCATGATTCTTAGGTCTTGTAAAGTTTTGGTTATATTGAAGACCTTTTGTTGTAAATGGGGCAATGAAACTTCAGAGCTTGTATAGGAGGGATACAAAGTTAAGGTAATTGTTTGGTGCGCATATACGGTAATCAACTCATTTTTCATTGAACATCCTGCTGGTAAGGTAAGCAATCCAGTTCCTTGTAAGAACTGAGAACCACTGATGCCGTTGCACACCATACTTAATTTGAGTGGATGTTGAGTTGCGACTAGCCATTGATTTTTTTTATGAAGTTGGTACCACACATTACTATGGGCTAGTACGTCGGTATTGCAACTTATGTCTGACTCGTTGTTAAATAAATGTATCTCAAACGACACATTGGTGAATTTTTGAAATACGTAGCTTGGATATTTGGGCATAAAAAAGTATCGTGATCAAGGATGTGGCAATCACGGAGTTTGGTATCATCAACCGGGAAATATTCGTCTCGGTGAGCGTTGAGAGCCATCATTTTGGTTGTTGGAATGATCGCAACAAACGAGTTATTTACTGGTGTAAGATAAAAGAGGTCGAATTCCTCTTTATGGGCTAGTGGAATTTCCAATGTGCAAATAATGTGTTGGTTTGAAATGGCTGTATTAGCTGTCACTAAACCATACAGATGAATGATATCCGTGACTGGTAGTATCAAATCCGATGGCAGATTTGCCTTTATATTGTCCACTTCCAAAGAAAATTGTTGCGGTGTTAGTAGAGAGAAACTTATTCTGCCATGATATGTATCGGTTAGCAGATCCATTATGGCCTTTAACATTGTTTGCACATTGTCTGAGATGATGATCAACTGAATGCTAAGCGAGAAAATAAGTTGAGATTGCTGGGTTTCATTGGCAGTAAAGTTCTAGAGTCTTTTTAGCCTAAAGTTTAATTTATCGAGGCTATTCTGAGTATGAGCCTCCGTTTGTTTCATAATATTAAGGGTGGAGTCGAGGAATGATGTTTGATTCCGTAGAAGGTGTGCCAAGTGATCCTCGTTATTCTTTATGCTGTTGATGTGTCTGTCATTTTTTCGGCATACTGTGAATCGAGAACTCCAAATAATGAATTTGCTACTTTAAGTTTAACGTTGTTAAAATGCGCAACGAGCGCGATACATTGATGATTGAGATCTGAACTGTTGCAACATTTCATCAACGTATTAGTTCCGTTTGCTAGAAGTTGTACTTCCTTGAGAAATGGTGATAGTTCAAAGTAGATAAAAAGCTTCCATTCTGAGATAATTGGTTTAACTTGACCAATCTGTTCAAAGTGTGATCTTTGTGTAGGTACCTAGCTGGCATACCACTAACGGAAGGAATAAGGCAAGAAGCATTAGTAGGCTGGTTGGATATAATGTGCAGCGTTTTTGGGGGTGGTGAGGCTTTGTATTTGTCAGTAGGTGGTTCGTTTCTCTTGAGTTCCGAGCTATTTTCTTTAGTTTTGTTCGGAGATTTGTAGTTTTCCTTTGGGTGAGAAATTGATTGCTCATATTGAGCATGCACTGTTTTATCTAACTTTTTGACCAGGATGTGGATAAGGATTGGATCCCACGATGATATTTGAAGCCTCATGTTGGAGAGAGCTGCCAAACATTCCTTTGTTGTATCGTGCAATCGCTTAATAGCACCTAATGTGAATGCCCCAGATGGTTGGTCAAGTAGTCTCTGAACCAGTGATGGTATTTGAGAATTTTAGTTTCGTGCCAAAATGTTATCCAAAAAGTGCCAAAATAACTTAAAAAGTGCCAAAAAAAATAAATGTACATACATACACAGCTGGGCTCATGAAAACGGTGAAATATATTGTATTAATGATCAAACAGAATATGTCCGCAACTTCAGGAAAAATCGTTGTCAAATTAATAAAGCCCATAATAAAATATACGGCAGTAACTTCAAATGCTCTATAATTTTAGTTTTATTTTCTTTTGTGCTTATTTTTCTTTTTAGTTTTGTTCACAAAATGTATGAAATTTATTGAAAGTATGGTAGCATTCTTGAGAGAATGAGTATTTATATATGAGAGCATAAGAAAAAACGTTGTCAAAATAAAATAGATTCTATCTATCGACTGCTTTCTGAGGATAGTTTTTGTGTCATTTTGTATGGAAAATGTGTTTATGCCGCAATTCTGTTTGATCATTTAATTGTAAATTTTATTGAGTTTGTATTTTAAATGTCAATACATTTGATTAATAGGAATTCAATTCATTTTTGTTTGTTTTATTTATTTATTTAATTCAACAATTCAAGTAGAAAAAAAAAATTTCCGTCTTCAACAATAAATTTTCGTCCACTTTAGATTTTTTTAAGCTAGCAAGGACGCGACCTTATAGAATTTGTTTGTTTTTGGAGTCAGGTGTGTTGAATCTTGAACAATTCACATATACGAACGAATATAACGAATGATATAAAACTGGCCAAAATATAAAAAAACCGATAGTTTCGACGGCGGCTAATCTATGTATGACAAAAAGGAAGGCGACTCGGTGCGCCATTTAGGCAAGGAGAACAAAATAGAAGCGAACAAAAAACAACATGTAAGATGTCATTTACTTGAAACTAATACTTTCATTGTTGCAGCTTTTATAAGTACACATTTTTACAACAGATTTTACAAATTTTGCTGAAGTATTTTATACAATATTAAAAACTTTTTTCAAAAATTTTGGATGTTGCATTAGTGCCAAAATTTGGGTGAGCGTGCCATCGTGCCATTAATCATTGAATTGTGCCAAAAATGGCACGATCGTGCCACATTTACCAACCGTGCTCTGAACTGCTGTTGCTACCATTACCCTTTTATTGTTGTATCGATCTTGCAGCAATTGCCACGCCACCTGATAATTGTCTGCAGTAACCGCAAGATGATTAATGAGGTTCGCTGCTTCACCAATGACGTTGGTTTTTAAATACCACATTTTATGAGCATCAGACATCTGTTGCTCATGTACGATTCTTGTAAATAAATCGGAGAATGATGTCCATTTCATGTAGTTACCTTCAAATTTTGTAATGGCGATCGTAGGCAAAGGTAAGGTTGATGGTCTGGCCGTAGTTTCTGTGGTTGAGTGGTGGAGGCTTCTATTGGCCGTGGTGAGCTGTATGATTGCTGGTTGTGCAGCTTGTTCGAGGTGAACATATCTGCTTGTATCGTAACCAGCAATGTCTGGGTCGGGATATTTGTGCAGTAATTCATCATTAAGCCTTTCTAATTGAAGCCACAGCTGAGAGATAGTGGCCTTTTTTACATCGTAGTAAGATTGATCTTGACCTGGTTGCAACTGAAGGCCTTCTAGCTGTCGAGTAAGCGCCTCCATTTTTCCAAGTGACCGGCTGATTAATCCATCGTGTCCCCCAGTTGCGCCGGCTTGCGATTGACCTGTGTTTGCCGATTTGGGACTGGGATCATGTTCCCAAGTTGCCCCCTCTTGCGTTTGACCTGTATTTACCGATTTGGGATTGAGATCATGTCCTTCAGTTGCCCCGGCTTGCGTTTGACCTGTATTTGCCGATTTGGGATTGGGATCATGTCCCCCAGTTGCCCCGGCTTGCGTTTGACCTGTATTTGCAGGTTTGGGATTAGGAAGTTCTTTTTTCCCGGATTCTTTACCTTGATTATCGAGTTCACGTTCCATTATAGCTATATATTTCGTCGCCATGGCCTCAATTCGAATATAGTAGTCGGATGTGAAGTATTCATCAGATGTGTCTACGTCCTTCAACTCTCGTAATTCATTATCAGCTGTGTCGAACTCTGTCCAAGCTGTCTTTAGACGAGATAGTCGTTCCTGGTAATAGGTTGCGGTTTTCCGGCTGGCTGAATCCTTGGTGAAATTTCGAATAATGGTTGCAATATGTTCTCCCGTTTCCTTTAGTTGGCGGAGCAGTTTTTTTGAGGTTGTTTCCATGGTGGATGAGTTGTTGTGGAAAGCAGGGAAGTGATGGCACTATTAGTTAATTCGAGGATTGCGTGTCCTGTCACGGTTGCCAAAAATGTTAATACCAGACTCGTTTGCCTGGCTTAACTGAGATGTAAGTGGTGGGGCTTATCCAAATGGTACACAAGGATAAGCAATTTAAAGAATGTTGATGTTTTTTACCCAAGTGATACACAAGGATAACTCAAGTTGTGGAGGAATCAATTAGTTATTCAGGTAGCACACCAGGATAATCTAATTGACTCAAAGAAGTGAAGTGTATGACGATTTAAGTAGCAATCATAAATTTTATTCAATAATTTTAATATTTATACAAAATGTAAAAATTAACTTAAAACTAATACAATAACAAAAAGTAAAAAAAAATAAGAGTACAAACATAATTTAAAACGGCCAGAAACTGTTCATTATTATCTTGCCAAATTCATTCCCATCGTAAGCTAAGCAAAACAGATATTCAATTTCACTACTGTCTGGCTGGTAATTTGAAACACACGTGGAAAATAAAATGTTTTGTTTATTTCGTCAATTATGCTGACATGATGGTTCTCATACCTGGCTTGACAAATGTGTGAGAAATAAATTAATTTTATTTTAGTTAAATTGTGGGAAAGAATTTAAGTGTACTTGAGACTTGGCAAAAATATGAATAAAAAAAAAGTTAAACAAAAACGAAGTAAGCGTTTTGCTTAAATTTTAATTCAACTAGAGATTCTTTTTATTTTGATACCAAATAAAAAGAATCAAAAGAATTAACAAAACTAATTCACCGTTTATGCGTCAAAATTTTATATTTGCAATATTTTTATTTGCGAATAAGTCGCCCGTATAAACGTAGTATATATTACCATGTAAAGGCAGCTTAAGTATTACTCAAGAATGATTAAGTACAAGAGTACACCAATCGAAGACTTTACCGTTATACGTAACGCCACACGTCTATTGTAAGCGCTGGTTTAGCCAAACGTTGCTGTTGCTGTACCGTACCGTACCGTACTGTTAGCACGTTGGTGCACTTATAGAACATTTAAAAACGTGCGTACGCTTTACCTTGTTTTGTTGTTTTAATATGAAAAAGGAACAGCTGTTCACAAAACAGTGATGAGGATTAAAAAGTACAAATGATGACTGTATCGAAGAAAATGTACATACAATATGTAAATGCTACTAAAACTGTATCGAAGCAGGTACATAAAAATATATGTATATATTCATAATAAATAAGTATGTATGTTCATACTTACATAAATATCGATGGTCACAAGTAGAAAGGCCCTAACTCGTATTTTCATGAAATTGAGCTTTTCAGTGAATCCAATACATTTCACGCAAATACACCTCATCACTTAAAATTACACTTTTACAACAGTTTAAATAAGCAGTTGTACTGTATATTATTATGTGTTTACCTCCTCGTGTAAAATTACAATTATTTGTGTTAGGACCTTTCTACTTGTGACCAACGATATGTGTGTTACAAATAAAATAATTTTTACATACTTACATATGTATGTGCATAAACAATAAGAGGTGTTGCTACCATTTAAATTTATATATATTTACATATATGTATGTATTTTTCTTCATTATAACGATGAAATATATATGTATGTATATACATACATAAATATGTATATATTTGTATACATAAGTGTGTATATACACATGCATATATTTATGTAATATTTTAAGTTGTTTTTTTCGCACAGATATTATAAAAGAATTAATAAAAGAATCGAAAAACAGTGCCAAAATACTTCATTCGGTTTAACATACAATATTACCATCACTGGCTTACAAACGTCACTTAACAATGTTAGGAAATTACCAGCGAGAAAACAAACTCTTGCAACAAAACAACAACAAAATGTGCAGGAATTGTAGTTGTAACGTGGTTTACTTTTCCAGCTGGGGTGTGACTCAGTCTGTCCAGGTTCGGTTTCAAAGGTCCACTTCCTTAAAATAAAAGCTTACTTTTCTTTAATTTTGAGAAAATATAAAATTTTTTATTTAACGAAATTTATATACCACTTAGGATATCTTAAGGCTACAGAGTATATGTATGTTAGTGAATTACGGGTATTGACAGCTATAATTCTGTGGCAAAAAGGAAAAAGTGCTTAAGTCGAGATAAGCAAATAAGTTAGTCCGTAATCTGCATATTTGAAAGTATCCCTGGTCAAAATCTCAATTTATTAGTGTGATTTTTCATGAAAGTAGTAGTGAAATGCCGGTCCTGCCCCAATTAAAATTTTAAAATTTTGAAATTTTAATTACCCAAATTTTAAAATTCTTGGAAATTTGTGAAATTTGATACCCTACGAGGGTGGATCAATAAGTCCGTCCAACTTTTTGTTTACATAAGGAATTTTTTGTTTACATAAGGGGTTTTGTTTGTTTAATACATACGAGGGTGGCTCAATAAGTCCGGGTTTTTATGACCGTGGGAATTTATATGTATGTTTGGATTAAGGGGTTTCATAAGATTAATATTTCATAAATATATATGCCGACGGGAAAATCATGAAAATGATTTTTCTTAATACCAAAGGGGGAGTGGGGTGAAATAGTGAAAATTAATTTTTCCTAATGCCTACGGGTATGCATTAATATTTTTCTTAATGCCTACGGCAATACATGATTTTCCTAATTCCTACGGCAATATATGAATATTTTTCCTAATGCCTACGGCAATACATGATTATTATTTTTTTCAAATGCCGACGGCAATACATGATTATTATTTTTTTCAAATGCCGACGGCAAAACATGATTCTTTTTTTCTAACACCAAGGGGAAAATTGCCAGTGTTGCCAGACTGTAGAAATTTCTTATCGTAATACTATATCAGTAATATCAGAGAAAATAGATTTGATGACTACTAGACGATTCTCATATAAATCGTGTGTGTGTGTGTGTGTGTGATTTCCTCATGCTAATAAATTGTTTATAAATAAAATAATTAAATAAATTAAATTAATTTATTTAAATATTTTATTTATGTGTTCACATGTATGTGAACACCCATACTTGTGTTCACATGTATGTGAGCACCCATACTTGTGTGTGGGGGGTCCAGCTTGATAGTCGCGGGTAATTTAATATTTTGTGTATTTGTTTAAGAGATATGTATGTATGTGTATGTATGTATGTATGTATGTATGTATGTATGTGTATGTATGTATGTATGTATGTGTATGTATGTGTGCATGTATGAATGTGCGATCGTGGGTACTTGTGCGTGGAATATTTTGTAGAATACATATATATTTTGCAAGGTAATCATTTTCTTTGTCTACGATTATTTAAAAGCAGCAAACTAAGTACAGTCAGCAGCAGAGAAACAAAAAGTAAAATTTATGAATGCTGCAAGGATACTGCTTCCAATTTTAGTATAAATACGCCAACTTTTCTAACCAACACATCAGTACGTTATTGTATTTACAAGAAGTGTCATCAGTAATTGTGTTAAAGTGAAATAATAATAAAATAATTAAAAATGAGTTCATCAGGTTATCAGTGTAATACATGTAATAAGGTATACAAATACCAAAAGTCCTTTTTGGAGCATGTTAAAAACCATAGTGTACAGAATCAAGTGGTCGTAAGCCGGGGCATAAATCAAGAGCTACCGCAGACATCTTTTCAAAATCATCAAAATTCATCATCATCATTCATTCATCAACAATATCCTTCTCTTCAGTATCCTCAATATCAGTTACCATTAAATTTTCAACAATACGGTATGCCATGGAATAATCAGTTTTTGGGATACAATTATAATCCCAATGTGATGCAATGGCAGCCTCTTAATTATCATCAACAAGAGTACCAGCATCAACAACAAGATCATCAAAATCAAGCTCAACAACAACAACAACAAGCTCAACAACAGGGTGTGGGTATCCTTGGAGGTAATTTATTCGACGATGCTATGGACATAAGCTTACCGGAAAGTGATGGAGAAGTAGAAGAAAGAAGAGAAGAAACTCTGCCAACTCCAAGGAATACTTCGCATGCTGGAACAGATGAAGTAGAAGAATTGGGATATTATAAAATATCTAAAGCATTCAAAAACCATATTGCCACTTATGCAATTTTAAACAAAAAAGATCAACTTTTGTTGGAAGAATTTGTTGAAGAAAACAAAAATGTTTTTATGGAGAGACTTCAAGTGAATTTAAGTAAGCATGCAATAATTAAATTTCATGTAAGTATTGTGGCAGAATATATAAAAATTGTTGGAGAAGAATTGGAGTTGTGCATAATATCACATGTAGCCAAAATGAGTTTGCTGACGAAGGCAGATAGCATTGAAGAGTTATTCCGTAAGCAGGTTGCGGAGATTTCAACCAAAATGTCCGAATTTGAAGAGAGAGATTCTGGCTGGACTTTGTCACGCATAGTCCGAGCAGAAATTAACATCAACAAATCTTCGCTCGTCAAAGGATCTAATTGGATATCCACACCTGTAAAATTAGAAAGAAAAAAAGCTTGCCTCAACATTGAAAATGATGATGACTACTGTTTCAAGTGGTGCCTAATCGCTGCCATGGATACCACCAAATACAAACATATAGAACGTTGCAGTTCATATAATATTCAGGACATTGCTGCTGAGACGATTGTTACGCGAAATGGTGTAGCGTTAAATTTCAAAAATTTACGCTTCCCATTAGGATTAAACAAAATAAAAGAGTTTGAGGTGAACAATCCAGCAATAAGTATTAACGTATTCGGCTATGATGAGGCGGCCAATCAGATTATTGGTCCTTATTATGTCACCAAGGACGAAAAAAATAGCCATGTAAACTTGTTGCTTTTGGAAAATGGTGAAGTTCATCACTACATTTTGATAAAGAACATATCAAAGTAAGTTAAAAAATTATACTACACTTTAATTTAATGATACATATACTTCTTTTATATATTTTATAATATATACGTTTTACTTATAAACTTTTATTTTATTTTTTTATCATTCACAGACTTTTACAGAATCAGACTACCACAAATGAACACAAACTTCACTTCTGCAATAGCTGTCTCCAATATACCCATAGGGAGAACGTGATGAGTACACATAAGGAGGAATGTGGGAAGATAGTCACAACTATGCCATCAGGTGAGGATGCCATTCTTAGTTTTAAGGGACATCAACGAAAAATGGATGTCCCGTTTGTTGTTTACGCGGACTTCGAATGCGTATTAGAGGATATAAGTAATAGTGTAAGTAGTAAAACAAATTTAATAAAAAGGCACACACCTTGTGCCTTTAGTTATTTTATTAAGTGTCTCCATAGTAATAATTTAGATAAGCTTAGAATATATACGGGGGAAGATGCCCCCAAAAAATTTGTAGAATATTTAATTAAGGATTGTGAAGATATATATAATAACTATTTAGTTAACAATAGACAAATGGATACTTTATCCCCTTCAGATACTTATAATTTTTATAGTGCGGTGAATTGCCATATTTGCAAAAAATTTTTAGGCAAAGATCGTGTTAGAGATCACTGTCACATTAGTGGCAAATTTAGAGGCGCAGCCCACAATAAATGTAATTTAAATTACCAAATTCCCAAATTTATACCAGTTTACTTCCACAATTATTCAAATTATGACTCACATCTTTTCATTAAAGAATTAGGTGAAATTTCATTGCAACTGAAAGTACTCCCTCTCAATAAGGAACTTTATATATCCCTCTCCCAATTCACAGAAATGAGTGATGGCCATAAGCTTGAAATAAGATTTCTTGATACTATACGCTTTATGGCTGAGAGTTTGGAATCATTAGCCTGCAATTTGTCGGATAATGATTTCAGCACTATAAGGTCCTTATTTCAATCAGAAAAAGAATTTCAGCTTATTAAGAAAAAAGGTATTTTCCCATATGAGTACCTAAATTCATTCGAAAAATTAGATGAATGCCAGCTGCCTTCACGCAGTGATTTTTTTAATAAGTTGAATAATAAAGAGTGTTCTTTAGAGGAATACTCACATGCTGTAGAGGTATGGAATACTTTTGGTTGTGAAACAATGAAAGATTACATGGAACTTTACTTAAAAACAGACGTCCTCTTACTGACAGATATTTTCGAGAACTTTAGAAAAGTTTGTAAGGGTATTTATGAGCTCGATCCTTGCCAGTATTATACAGCACCTGGCCTTTCCTGGGATGCAATGCTCAAATATACAAAAATTTAGTTAGAATTATTGACAGACATAGACATGTACAATTTTATGAAAAAAGGTATACGTGGGGGGATAGTACAGTGTAGTCAAAGATATTCGAAAGCAAATAATAAATATTTGCAAGATTTCGACAAAGAAAAGCCCTCAGAATTTCTCGTCTATTTAGACGCTAACAATTTGTATGGATGGGCGATGTCGGAATATCTTCCTCATGGTGGGTTCAGATGGTTATCACAAGACGAGTTGAATCTGGATCCAAACAGCATAGCTGATAATGGAACAGACGGTTATATTTATGAGGTTACGTTGGATTATCCCTCTCATTTACACGACTTGCATAATGATCTTCCTTTTTGCGCTGAAAATAAGAAACCTATGCAAGCGAAGTATAGCAAGTTGATAACCGATTTCTCTACAAAGCAATCATATGTGATACACTTTAGAGTTCTCAAACAGTGCTTAGAATATGGCTTAGTTTTAAAGAAAACTCATCGTATTCTAGCATTTAAACAATCTCCATGGTTAAAAGGCTATATTGACCTAAATACCAGACATAGAGCCACTGCTAAAAATGCTTTTGAAAAAAATTTTTTCAAACTACTTAATAATGCAGTGTATGGTAAAACCATGGAAAATGTGGATAAGAGGAGAGATGTTAAAATTGTTAATAGTTGGGAGAGAACGAATCGGAATCATTTGGGTGCCCAAGATTGGATATCAAAACCAAATTTTCATAGTTTATCTATATTTTCTGAAGATCTTGTAGCAATCGAAATGACTAGAGTCAAAACCTGCTACAATAAACCAATTTACTTAGGATTTTGTGTACTCGAGCTGTCAAAATGGAAAATGTATAATTTCCATTACGGGTACATGCAACCTAAGTTTAAGACAAACCTCTCATTAAACTATATGGATACTGACTCTTTTATATATTCAATAAAGACTGATGACTTTTACGCTGACATAAAAAATGACATTCATGAACAATTTGACACATCGGATTATCCTACAGACAATATTTATAATTTCCCAATAGTAAATAAAAAAGTAATTGGTATGATGAAGGATGAAAATTGCGGTAAGATAATGACAGAGTTTGTTGGACTGCGCTCAAAAATGTATTCATTTAGTGTAGAAAATCAAGATGATATTAAAAAATCGAAGGGGGTAAAGAGAGCCATATTAGATAAATATAGTTTAGCTACATATAAGAATTGCCTATTTAATAAGATTAATGTGTATGATAGTATGTTAACATTTAAATCTAAACTACATCAATTATATACTAGTGAACTAAATAAGGTAGTATTAAGCTATGGAGATGATAAGAGAAAAATTAGATCAAATAATATAAACACTTATGCATGGTATCATTTTCGTATTAAGGAAACTAACCCTGAATACGAACTTGACATGTTGCTAGATGAGATTGCTAAAAGGCAAGAAAATCTTAGTTAATTAGTTAATTTTTAAATTGTATATAAAATCCTATTTATTAAGAAAAATTGTTGTATATAAAATCCTATTTATTAAGAAAAAATATTGTATTTATATCCTATTTAATCAGAAAAAATATTGTATATAAAATCTTATTTATTAAGAAAAATTCTGTTATTGTTGTTGAAATGAATGTAAATAAAGCCTAAAAATATTTTTGTATTTAAATCCTATTTATTAAGAAAAGTTATTGTAAATAAACTATTGAAAAAAGAATGGAAAATGTGAGTGGTTTTTTTATTTCTTTATTGGCTTTACTTCGTTGGATAAAAAATTTTTGTTTTGTTTATTTGCAAATTCTTGTTTTCATGTCGCTTAAACATGCACAGTCTTGTTTTCAGGTTACTTAAACATGCACAGTCTTGTTTTCTTTGAGAGGTTCTGCACAAGAGAAATTGAATTTCACAATATTATGAAATTCAATTAGATATTTTCATAAAGAGAAATAATTTAGATAATCGGATAAAATCCTCATATTTTTTCACTACATACAAGTTTCTGTTATTTTATATTCGAACAGATGATTCCTAGTTTTCCTTTAGAAAAAAATAATACAAATCAAGGAATATTTTTATAATTCAATTTTATTTTATTATTTATACAATTTTATTTCATTTCTATTTAATTTATTTATAATGATGGAAACATTTCGTAATAGCCAATTATTAGATGTTCTAGTATATTTTTTCGTAAAAAATATATGGTACATCTGCAAGTATCAGGTCCCTCCTCACACTCAGGATGATACCAAGGACAGCTGGGGAAGTGTCCTTCAGTGTTGTCTTCATCTTCCATGACACCATATTCTTCGTTCTCATCCAGCATATTTTGGAAACATTTTATCATCTCCCAATGATCAAAAAGCCTGAAGGTTTCAAAATCTCTTATAAATTGATTAAGAGTACGTCTAATTTGACTCATTTTATTTGCTGATGAATGAATGATGATGAATGTTGGAAGGTTCCTTTAAGACTAATTTGTTCTGTAAATTTTTAAAATATCTATATGGTCTTTAAAATATCTATACTATCATCTCTATGTCATATTTCTTTTTAGCACTCTATCTCTCTCTAACCCTTTTCTCTCTATTCCATATTTCTTTTTTACTACTCTGTCTCTCTCTAACCGTTTTCTCTCTATAACTATCTCTTTCTGTCTATCACTATCCCCCACTTATTCACTATTTCACCACAATTATTTTCGATTAGCCTTTTTGAAGTCATCATCGCTACTTTTAAGATCATTTCCAGTTAAACATTCAGAGTGACAAGAAGTATCTAAATAAAAAATAAAAAATGGACTCCACAACAAATCTAATTGCAAAATTTAATGCTCTAAATAACAAAACTTTAATCCACATAAAGGAGCTTGAATCTTCAACGAAATATACTATTAGAAATGTGTTACGTGTAACAACTAAATATGGACCAACCCTAAAAGTTGAAATGAAAAAACACATAATGTTCCTGCCGAAACGATATAATATTTTAACTGATGACGATATCAAAGATCTCTCAAGCGGATCATATTGCCTAAGTAGAGAAGGTGAAGAAAACCTAATTGTCGAGAGTGAGCTGAGTGAATTTCTAATTCAAAATTCCCAATTTCCTGTTTGGCAATAATATATTAATTATGTATTTTAAATTATGAATAAAAAGACATTAAAGAGTTTTGTAAAATATAAATTTTTGTGTTTTATTTAATATTTTCAGTTATTTCATAAAGAAATTTAAGACATAAATGTCCACAGGTAAATGTATTGAAATTCTGATGCTGATTATAGTTGTATTTTATATTTGCACCAAGATATTTGACTACTTCCCAAGGAGGTTGTAAGTTTCCAAAGCTGTCGAAATATTCTTTTTCATTGTTGTTTTTATAGTATGCTACCCAATGTGTACCAGGTCCTGTTGATACATCTAAGTTGATTATTCCACATTCAATTTTCTTTGTTCGTTTTGGTAGAGTATTCAACATGAAAACTCCTCTAAAATATGGAATTTTTATAGAGAAACGGTTTAGGTCCACATCAGATAGTGGTCTGTTGGGCAGCATCTTTAAGAGTTTTTTGATTCCTCTTTGTGAACTAAACCATAACCTTTTTTATATGGTTTTAAGTAAAGTCCTTTTCCAACTGCTATAGATTCCATCGCTCTATTATGTCTAGTTGCTTCATCAAGTTGATTTTTTGCATTCTTTGTTGCATTTACAGCTTTAGCTATGGCAGCACCTCCAGTTGTTAGACTACCAATTGCACCCATAGCAGTTAAAATCGGTATTAGAGGTAAAAAACCACCGATTTTTGGAACACGTATTACACGTGGAACTACAATTTGAGACTTTCTTCCTTTTAATGATTTGTTAATAGTTTTTCGTGCAATTTTAATAGCTGAGTTAATATCTAATGGTTTTTCCTTCTTTAGTATTTTTGTTGCAGCTCTAATTGATGTTCTAAACAGTTTTTTATCATTTGGCTTGTTCTTTTTAACATTTTTCTTTTTCTCCGCACCCATACCAAATTTAGTTTTGGCTTTCATTGCGTTAGTAACCATATATGCAAATGATTTTTCTGCAAGACTACTGTCTTTTGATAAAACTCGATTCCAAGCTGAGTTTTCAAGTATTTTATCAGCTTTATGTCTAGTACTTAAATCCTTATTTTTTGAATACGCAATATCGTGATTTTTACAAGCAGAGTCCAATAAATTAATACCTTTGTCCCCTCGATTTAAACGTTTTTGTAGTTTTGTTCCAGGTCCACAGTACTGATACCCCGGAAGATGAAGCTCAACAGGTAGAGAGTTTATTATTTTATCTACTATACCTCCTCCAACGAAGGTGTTTTTATGACTAAACGTTTTCTGATATCGTATAACCATATTATCTAATTTTTTCTATAATAAGAGGTAACATTTATAAAATGTATTTAGTTACAAAAATGCAGTTAGTGAAACAACATAAAAATATTTTAGTTCGTAATATTGACGATTCAGTCAACATCACTTCAAAAATAAAGCATAGCCCCCTCTTACCAAATTCTATTCGTGCTCTAATAGTTGGACCATCCAATTGTGGAAAGACTAATGTTATGATTGGCTTACTAGAAAGTCCTAATGGACTCAAGTTTGAAAACATCTATTTATACTCAAAATCTCTATATCAACCCAAATATGAATACCTGAAGAAACTAATTTCACCAATTAAAGGAATGGGATATTATACATTTACAGATAATGAATCAGTTATTCCACCTGACGAAGCTAAAACTAATTCAATTATGATATTTGATGATGTTGCATGTGAAAAGCAGAATAATATACGTACATATTTTTGTATGGGGCGACATAGGGATGTCGATTCATTCTACTTGTGTCAAACTTATACTAGAACTCCCAAGCATTTAATAAGAGACAATGCCAATGTTATTATAATGTTTAAACAAGATGAGACAAATATGAAGCATGTTTATAGAGATCATGTTGGTGGCGATATGAGTTATGAAAAGTTTCATGAGATTTGTCGAGAGTGTTGGAAGGATAAATATGGATTTTTGGTGATTAGCAAAGATAATGAATTAAATGATGGACGCTACAGAAAGCAATTTGACTATTTCATAACTACATAAACTACTCTTCATAAACATTTACTTTAGTTATTAATCTAACTTTAAGCTTGATACATCTATTTGCTATAACCTCATCTGATACCTGATAAGCTGATCTGAAAACTAGACCAGCTACCTAATAACCTGATTTGATACCTGATAACCTGATCTGAAAACCAGACCAGGTCCTGAAAAGCTGATCTGAAAACCAGACCAGGTCCTGAAAAGCTGATCTGAAAACCAGACCAGGTCCTAAAAAGCTGATCTGAAAACCAGACCAGGTCCTGAAAAGCTGATCTGAAAACCAGACCAGGTCCTGAAAAGCTGATCTGAAAACCAGACCAGGTCCTGAAAAGCTGATCTGAAAACCAGACCAGGTCCTGAAAAGCTGATCTGAAAACCAGACCAGGTCCTGAAAAGCTGATCTGAAAACCAGACCAGGTCCTGAAAAGCTGATCTGAAAACCAGACCAGGTCCTGAAAAGCTGATCTGAAAACCAGACCAGGTCCTGAAAAGCTGATCTGAAAACCAGACCAGGTCCTAAAAAGCTGATCTGAAAACCAGACCAGGTCCTGAAAAGCTGATCTGAAAACCAGACCAGGTCCTAAAAAGCTGATCTGAAAACCAGACCAGGTCCTGAAAAGCTGATCTGAAAACCAGACCAGGTCCTGAAAAGCTGATCTGAAAACCAGACCAGGTCCTAAAAAGCTGATCTGAAAACCAGACCAGGTGCTAAAAAGCTGATCTGAAAACCAGACCAGGTGCTAATAAGCTGATCTAATAGCTGATACCTCATCTAATAGCTGATACCTTTTATTTATTAAACATGGATGAGAAAATTTTAAAACAGTTGGTGTTGACAAGAAATGTCTTGAAGAAAAAGCTTCGTAGTATAAAAACTGGTGAAATAGATACACGTGAACAACTAAGAGATACATTTAAACCTATAACAGAACCACTGAAAGAATTCATAAATAGTTCTAAAAAAATTCAAAGAATTCCCATTAAAGAAGAAAATAAAATGAAGACAGAATTTGAAAATAATACAAGTTTAAAGTCTGAAAAACCATCACTCAAGATAGAGACAAGTACACCAAAGAAACTAGCAGAAGGAACAATATCTGATAATACCATATTATTTAACGAAACTAATACTAAAAATGATGATGATGATGATGAAGATGATTTTTACTCACAAACTTCCAATACAGAAGATACTTATACTGATTTATCAGTCTTGGAAGGAAATAATGAATTAGATACAAACTATGGTCCACATAAAGATTTCAATAATGAATGGAAATTCGGTGATAGTAAACTTACACTTAGTGAACATAAAATACAAGTTGGTGGCCAAATATGGGCTCTAACACCTGGACTATTTTCACTAATGTTTCATAAAATACCAAAAAATTATGATAAATTTGAACTCGAAATCTATAAAAAGATTTTAATTACTACTAATGCATATAGAAGAGACTATAAACCTGATGGTCAAATTAAGGGTACTAGAGGATATAAATATAAACATATTATTAAGAAATTTATTGACGAGAAAAACCAGGATAATTTACCCGAATCAACAGGATCTAAGCCAAAAGGTAGCTACTTAGGTGATGGAATGATGGAATTTAACATCCATAAGCCCAACTATATATACTGGGATGATCCAAATGAGTTAGTAGATCGACTTCGACTACTGCTCGCATCACAAGCTGCAGGTCATAATAATCACAATAACGAGATTATATCAATTATTGAAGAACTACGTGAAGCTAATATAATACATTAAGTTTAATAAAGTATATAAAGCATGTCTGTTGATAAATTTGGACATTATTTAAACGATACTAGCAACATAGTTTCTTTGAAAAATGCACCTAAACTGCTGGGGTTCTTTGTGGATACGAACAACAACATTGATGTCCAAAACAAAAGGATCAAAAATGTTGCAAAAGCTGTGGAGGAAAACGATGTTATCAATAAATTGTTTCTGCAAACTCAAATCGAAAAACTAGAAGAGAAATTATTAGCATACTTTAAGAGAGACAGTACTATAATTCAAGAAAATATTCAAATGCAAATTGAGGATCTACATCGCGAAACAAAATTAGATATAGAAGAAAATTATAAAATTGAAAAAGATATTCTAAAAATTAAAACATCCTTTGAAGAACAAATTGAACAGCTTAATGAGAAAATTTATAGATTAGAAAATTTCATGTTTGTATCAATAGCTGAAAGTGCTTCAACTAGATCACAACACTCTTCAAAAAATCTCTAAAAACAACTTAATGTCTTCAAAAAGAAATTTAGTAAACGAACTCCATAAGCAAGCACGAAAACATTTTGTGCGTCGCAGAGTTATAATGAAAGGAATAGATGATCTTTGGCAAGCTGATTTAGTTGAAATGGGGAACTATTCTAAAGAAAATAGAAATGATCGATTTTTGCTGACTGTAATTGACACATTCTCAAAATTTGCATGGGCAGTACCACTAAAAACAAAAACTGCACTTGAAACAACTAACGCAATGGAAAATATTTTTGAATTGGGGCGAATACCAAAAAACATACAAACAGATGATGGTAAAGAATTTTTCAACAAACACTTTGAAAAATTAATGCATAAATACAACATTAATCACTACTCAACATATAGCATTATGAAAGCATCAATAGTAGAACGATTTAATAGAACACTGAAAGGAATGATGTGGAAAGAATTTAGCTATAATGGTTCTTATAAGTGGATTGATATATACAAAGATTTACTTAATACCTACAATAGAAAAGTTCATCGTACCATTAAAATGCCTCCAATTAAAGTCAACTCAACAAATGAGGAAAAGCTGCTAAATACAGTATACAGTCATATGAAAATGTATAAAATGTCAAAATTTAATGTAGGAGATCATGTACGCATAAGCAAATATAAGCATACATTTGAAAAAGGTTATACTCCAAATTGGACTACAGAAATTTTCACAATTACAAGAGTTCAAAATACAAATCCTGCAACATACATATTAGAAGACTATCTTGGTAATCCTATTAAAGGTGGATTCTATACTGACGAACTTTCAAAAACCAGATTTCCAAATACATATCTAGTTGAAAAGGTGCTTAAAATTAAAGGGAAGGAGGTATATGTTAAATGGCTGGGATTTTCTAATCAACACAATTCTTGGATAAGTAAAGATGAAATATTATAGATGGAAGAAAAACTAAATCAACAAATAATAGCATTAATATTAAGAAACTAATGTTAATTTTAAAATAAGAAAATGAAATAAATATGTAAATTATGCTTATAAGCCATACTGTCTACTAAACTTTATTTAATTGTAATCAGTCTGTTATAATGTCAATAACACTTACTCTGAGCTCTAACTCATCAGAATTATCTGCTAGTTACTTTCCTCCTATTGAATTACATGGTGCATATGAGTGTGCTCTAACTGATTTTCATTCATACAACAGTATTCCAAATGTAGACACATACAACAATATGTTTCATATAGGAGAACATACAATAGAAATACCAATTGGATCCTACGAATTAAATGATATAGTTGATTTTATAGAAGAGCAATACAAACTACTCTGTCCAACAAATAAGATTTTTATTGAAGCCAATAACAATACAATGCAAGTTAAAGTTAATAGTTCCAAGGATACTGTATATTTTAATAAAGACAATACAATTGGAAAACTTTTAGGATACAATAGCAAAATCCTAACACCAAACAAATATTATTATTCAGATCTTCCAGTTAATATTTTTAAAGTAAATCTCTTGCGAGTTGAAAGTAGTATCGCTATTAACACATATATGAATAACTCCAAATCGCATACACTTCATGAATTTCCGATTAATGTGCCTCCAGGCTATAAAATAGATGAAGTTCCAAGAAATCTCATCTATTTACCTGTGAACACCAGAGAGATAAGTTCACTAGCGCTGCGCGTAGTTGATCAACACGGTGATTTAATTAATTTCCGAGGAGAGGAAATTACAATACGAATACATTTAAGGCCAACTAAATAATGCTAATATACAACACAAATACATTAAAAAATATAGCAGCAAGAACAACAACATCATTAAAGCGACCAGTACAACAAAAAGCACTAACAACATCAAATAAAAATTTTCTAAAGTCCTTGAATTTTAAATTGAAGACAAAATGAGTTCAATAATAGATGTCTTAGATAAGCCCTTGTCTGATGAGAATATAATCAAAAAGGACTATCATACATATGTACCATACTTACAATCTTACAACAATAATGATGAAATTAGAATTTCAATACAAAATCAAGATTTGTACGTGCTACCCAGTGAAAGCTACATTTATGTAGAAGGTTTTGTTGCTGATGATAATAACTCTAAATCTTCTTCATCATCGGACAACTTTATATTAAAAAACAACTTTGTGGCATATCTATTTGATGAAATTCGCTATGAGCTCAATGGAATTGAAATTGATCATACAAGATATTTAGGAGCCACAAGCACCATAAAAAATTTGGTTTCTATGTCACCAACAGAAAGCAACGTGATGCAAAATGCTGGATGGAACAAAATTGACGATGTCACTCTTGTAAATGGATTTTTCAATTTCTATGTACCTCTAAAAATGCTTCTAGGATTCGCTGAAGACTACAACAAAGTTATACTAAATGGAAAACATGAATTGATACTCTTGCGCAATAAGAACGACGAAGATCTTGTACGCTCGAGTGTTTCTACTAAAAAAGCTAAGCTTACAATTTCACTAATCTCATGGAGAATCCCACATGTACAATTATCCGACTTTAGCAAATTGAATATGATTAAAATTATTAACAATGGTGCTTCTATACCTATGGCATTTCGCAGTTGGGATTGTCATGTCAATCCACAATTAAACATAGGAACTAGCCATACTTGGAATGTCAAACTGGCTGCGAATAGAGAACGCCCCCGTTTTATATTGATTGCTTTTCAACAAGAAAATAAATTTATTCATTGTGATTTGACTAATTTAAAAGTACATTTAAACTCAGTCTCATATCCATATGATGACCTTCACATAAAGTTCAAAAATGAACGATATGCAATTCTATATGATATGTATCTAAGATTTCAACAAAGCTACTATATGAAAGAATCTCAACCGCTTCTAACTGCACCAGAGTTTAAGACCAAAGCTCCTATTATTGTAGTAGATATCAGTCATCAGAATGAATCACACAATAATGGACCGATTGATATAAAAATAGAATTTGAAACAGCAACTAATATTGCAGCAAAAACATCAGCTTACTGCATTCTTATTCACGATCGTATAATAGAATATGTACCCATCAAAGGACAAGTTCGAAAAGTCTTATAAATTGACTAATATGGAAAACAATATAATTTTCATAGACGTACAAGGTTTCAAAAATAATTCAAATGATTTCATCGCAAAAGAAGTAGCAATTGTTTTCAACAATTATGAATATAACAATTTCATTATAAAACCCCCATTTGATATCAAATGCTTATCAATAGAAAAGCGAAGAGAAGCAAAGTGGCTAACAAAAAACTATCATCACCTAAGCTGGACTGCTGGATCAGTTTCATTTCAAAGCGTTTGCAATTTTATAAAAGCCAACGCAAGATGTTCTAAAATTTATGTAAAAGGTGAAGAAAAAAGATGCTGGTTGGAAAAAATTTTATGTCGAAAAATTTTTAACGTTGAGGATATAGGCTGCATCAACTTTAAACAAATGGAAATCAAGTATCCCGAATATTTTTATTGTAATTATCATAAATTTGGTGCTTGCGCACTAAAAAATGCTATTTTACTAACAAAAGAAATGTCTTGCTTTAATTAAACTTTTTCACTTTTTAAAATATGAATGTATGTATCATTATAAAATTTTAAATAAAATTTTAAACAATAAATGTATCAAAAATAAAATAATATACAAGTGTTTTCTTATTTCAAATACAAACTACATAAAGGAAAGAGAAGGAAGTGGGGAGGAGGAGAAGTTAACTTTTTTGCTTACTTGCAAATGCTTGGTTTTTGTTTCTCTGCTGCTGACTGTACTTAGGTTGCTGCTTTTAAATAATCGTAGACAAAGAAAATGATTACCTTGCAAAATATATATGTATTCTACAAAATATTCCACGCACAAGTACCCACGATCGCACATTCATACATGCACACATACATACACATACATACATACATACATACATACACATACATACATACATACATACATACATACATACACATACATACATATCTCTTAAACAAATACACAAAATATTAAATTACACGCGACTTTCAAGCTGGACCCCCCACACACAAGTATGGGTGCTCACATACATGTGAACACAAGTATGGGTGTTCACATACATGTGAACACATAAATAAAATATTTAAATAAATTAATTTAATTTATTTAATTATTTTATTTATAAACAATTTATTAGCATGAGGAAATCACACACACACACACACACACACGATTTATATGAGAATCGTCTAGTAGTCATCAAATCTATTTTCTCTGATATTACTGATATAGTATTACGATAAGAAATTTCTACAGTCTGGCAACACTGGCAATTTTCCCCTTGGTGTTAGAAAAAAAGAATCATGTTTTGCCGTCGGCATTTGAAAAAAAATAATAATCATGTATTGCCGTCGGCATTTGAAAAAAATAATAATCATGTATTGCCGTAGGCATTAGGAAAAATATTCATATATTGCCGTAGGCATTAGGAAAATCATGTATTGCCGTAGGCATTAGGAAAAATATTAATGCATACCCGTAGGCATTAGGAAAAATTAATTTTCACTATTTCACCCCACTCCCCCTTTGGTATTAAGAAAAATCATTTTCATGATTTTCCCGTCGGCTTATATATTTATGAAATATTAATCTTATGAAACCCCTTAATCCAAACATACATATAAATTCCCACGGTCATAAAAACCCGGACTTATTGAGCCACCCTCGTATGTATTAAACAAACAAAACCCCTTATGTAAACAAAAAATTCCTTATGTAAACAAAAAGTTGGACGGACTTATTGATCCACCCTCGTAGGGTATCAAATTTCACAAATTTCCAAGAATTTTAAAATTTGGGTAATTAAAATTTCAAAATTTTAAAATTTTAATTGGGGCAGGACCGGCATTTCACTACTACTCATGAAGTTATAGCTCTATGACTTCCGACTTATTTTTTTTGGCTTCTAAGCTCATTTGGAATAATAGCTTAATTAAGGTTATAATTTGGTATATTTCAACTAATATGTGTTACTTATAGTGTGTAAGACGACGATTGGTTAAAAAAATATAGATTAACAGAGAATTTCCTAATTTAACTGTAAAAGAATAAATTTCTGAAAATCGACTTGAACGCTTAAAACTGCTCTCCTGTAAAACAGTAAAATATGACTTAAGCACTTTTTCTTTATTGCCACAGAATTAATACCAACTTATTAGGTGAATATTCGGTGGGCTTTAAGGCCGTTTCAGCAAATGAGAGAAATTCGGTGGCTCTCGTAGCAAACTACTGTCGGGTATGCTCGTTGAACCCTAAGGCCGGTTAAGACGGGCGAGAGGAATTCGGTGGCTCTCGTAATACAAAAAAGATATCATTTCAACATGAATTCGGGGGATCTTGAATATAAACGAGAAGTTCAAGATGAATGCGGTAGATCTTGAATAAAATAAAATAAAATTTTATTTCAAGATGAAATCGGTAGATCTGGAAATAGCAAACGAAATTGAAGATGAATTCGGTAGATCTTGAAAAAGCAAACGAAATTCAAGATGAATTTGGGGATCTTGAATATAGGACACTAAGAAATTTAAACTAAGAAATTTAAACAAACAAATCGCAACAATCAAATTCTATTCGACTTCATTTTATTTTCTCTATTAAAATGTTTCTTGTTTGCAATGTAGCAATGGTAAAGTAAGAAAATAAAAAAACATGTTGATTATTGAATTCTTGTTTCAACTTTGTTATTTGTTGTTGAGCTTCTCATTTGTTTAAATGAAAGTTTATAATATAATAACTCTAGTTGTTCTAAGAAACTTTGGGTTAAGGTTCCCTGATGATCTGCATTAGCAACAGTGAAATGCGCATAGGATCCAGCTAAACCCCTCAATAATCAATTTCAATGTATTTTTAATAAAAAATATTTTACTTAATAAGCAAAATAATAATTTGGGATTATTGGTGCGTTTAAAAAATTTTAAACTTAAATTTTAACAATTCCCATAAAAAACCAAAAAAAATATATTTCATGTTCAAATATTCCTCGAAAATATGAAAAATGTACTTAGATATTTTTTAAATTCAAATAAATATTATATGACATAATTCAAAGAAAAAATACTTAAAACTGGTAAATATTTTCCTAAAACTTGGAATACCATTTTACATCTTGTACGTAAGTCAAATTTCATAAACTAATTCAGGAGTAATTCATTTCCTAAAATTTATTTTTTGATTTAAAACAAAATTGACTAGTTCTTAGTATAAAATTTCCTTAAGTTTATAACCATTTTCCTACTCGTATTAAATATTTCCTTTAAGTCAGTAAAGATTTCCTTAAATCTAAGAAATTTTTTTGTGTATTTTTATGAACTATTTTTGAGGATATGAACTTTTTATTTTTTACTCATATTATGTACTTTTTACTAGATTTTTGTAAAAAATTACTTAAACTTGGAAATTTTTTTTACTTGAATTTAGGAAAAAATTTTTCTTATAATAGTACATGTCTTTTTTTAGTGTATTAAACCGAATGCACATGCGTAATACCGAGTTATTTTATTTACACACACACATAAAGCATGTTTTCAAACAGTCACAAATTTTTTTTACTTGAATTTAGGAAAAAAAATTTCTTAATAATAGTACATGTACTTTTTTTAGTGTATTAAACCGAATGCAGATGCGTAATACAGAGTTATTTTATTTACACACACACATAAAGCATGTTTTCAAACAGTCACACACATAGCCACACATTTTCCATTCCATTTAGGGGTTTTTCCCGGACTTTTTCATTTCCCGTTAAAGAGGGAATTTTTTTGTATATCCCGGGATCCCGCTACTTAGAAATAATAAACAGTAAATTTGCCAGGAATTAACACATATTTGATTAGAAAGCTTAAAACACTCACTAAAACATATGTTATTTACATACATAAATACTCGAATATTAATTCAAATTGGGCTTTAGAACAAGAAATTTTTTTAACTTTTATTTTTTAAATTCCTTAAAAGTTTTTTGCAACACGTAAAACTTTGTTTTTTGAGATCAAAAAAGTAAACTTACAAATATAAGTAATAGCATAATAGTTAGTAAAAAAACATAAATTAAAAAATACTCGAGGTTTGAGATCGAAAACAGATCAGTAGATTTGTTCTTATAAAACGTCCATACAATTGAGATTTCCATGTAAAACCATTTCATTAAAAACAAAAAAGGAGAATAATGATTTCAATAAATTACTTTAAAACTCGGGACCGAAAATAATTGTTATTTTTTTCTTTCTGAATTTTTTCTTTCCTATCAACAATATAACTTTCCAAAAGCTTTATGAAATCGATTGGAAGATGTGTCTTCAGTTTTAAAACTAGAGCTTCATGCCACTCTTTATCAAATGCCTGAGAAAAATCAATAAAGAAAACAGAACAATACTGCTTTTCTTCAAATATTCTTCCTATAACTTGGACCAATCTATGTGTTTGTTCAGTGATGCTATGCTGACCTCTAAACCTAAATTGAGGGTGCGGGATCCATCCATTATCAGTTAGAATTAGGGAAATTGTTGTCATGAGCAGCTTTTCAAAAAGCTTTGAAATTTTTTGATAATAAGCTTATTGGCCTATGACATAGGCTTGGTAAGATCTTTACCCGGCATTGGAATCATTTTGACCTTGGCAAGGTTTACGTGGTGATGTATAGGCTGTAACGTGGTTTTGTCGTTGGCTGAGGTAGCTTAGCCGCGTCCACGGTCTACTTACGGATCCACGAACCTTAAGTAATAAAAATACCTTTATTTGCCCCTCTATGAGGTTTTATACTAAGATCTTACTTTATTGAATAAAAATATAAGTAATATGAATAATGAAAATAGCTCAAAATATCTTCGTTGTATATCGTTGACGCAGGTTCGTTTCTGGTAAGCTCGGCTCGATGACTTTGTTCGTTGAGTGTCGTTGATGCAGGTTCGTCGCTAGTAGATTCGGCTCGATGACTTCGTTCGTTGATTGTCGTTGATGCAGGTTCGTTGCTGGTAGACTCGGCTCGATAACTTCGTTCGTTGATTGTCATTGATGCAGGTTCGTTGCTGGTAGACTCGGTTCGATGGCTTCGTAGATGTAGGTTTCGGCTTATGTTAATGCAAGTTCGGGTGTGTGGGTCGGTACGGTCGGTGTCAGGTTAGTAAGTTACCTACTTTCTACAAAACATGCAATACTTGCTTAGCCTAGGAGAACAGTCAACCGAAGTTGCTGTGGGAACAGTCATCCGAAGCCGCTGTGAGAATAGTCAGTCGAAACCGCTGTGATAACAGTCAACCGAAGTTGCTGTGAGAACAGTCAACCGAAGTTGCTGTGAGAACAGTATGCCGAAGCTGCGGTGAGAACAATCAGCCGAAGGCGCTGTGAGAACAGTCAGTCGAAACCGCTGTGAGAACCAGCGATGCCAACTATTTATAACCCAAACGCGCTATACCCCTTCTCAAAACGCGCTGGAACGCGCTAAGTTACAGCATTATCAACAATTTATAGTCAAAGCGCGCTATTTTCCTACGCGCTAAGTTAAATTTTCGTCCATGTTCTGAAAAACGCAATTCGCTTAAAATAACGTTTTCTATTTGAAAACGCTAATTGGGTGTTCTGAAAAACACATATCGAAAAAAGTTGGTTTTTGCGATTTCAAGTCGCCAAAAAGATTTCAAATCGCATGTGTATACTGAAGCGGACTGATGGAATCTGCTTAAACTAAGCCTTAAAGAGAAAATAAAATTATGCACAATTAAAATTTAATGTTTTCTTTTTATTTCAACAAAAATTAAAAACAATTTTACACAATTTTAATTAAAAATACCAAATTATGAAACTGCTCTATTTTTTGTCAATGGGCTGTGTCAACTGTTTACGTTAAACTGGCGATTTCAACAAACAGCTGAAATGCCAGCAAATCGCAGCGATTTTAGAACATGCTGACTGAAATGCGTTTTGCGATTTTCAAACTGTAAGCGATTTTAAAACGCTGCGTTTTTCAGAACATGGGTGTTTAATAAATGTCGATGTATGTATTATTAAATACGAGTACAATTATTTTTATTGTAACTCTTTTTCAGATTATGTAATATTGCTTCTTATAATATCCTAAATAACTAATTATATCCTAAATAACTAAAATCATTTAATACAGAATCAGTCTCGCCTTCCAAATATTCGAAATTCTTAGTTTTTGTTTTAATTTTATTTTTCAAACTTTGTAAAAACTTACATACATACATAAATTGTCGAATAGTGTTGCGATTCAAATGCTTTTTGAAGTACAAAAAGAATAGATGCTTAATGAGTTATACAAATGTTTTGGGTCACGAGTACGAGTACATATTTTTAAATGTGAAATTTCAAAATATTTGCCATTTACAATATTAAAATGCGTTTTTAATTCTAACCACAGTCAAGGGAATTTTATTTGCAACATCTGAATCATTAACGAATTTAAACAAAAAGTTAAATTTTGGATATTAGACAAATGTTAAATTTATATAAAAAAGTAAATAGGTACTGAACTGAAATGATATTTTTGACTTTAATCAAAACGCGCTAATTTGGCGCTTTTTTTATTAAACGCGCTAAGACGAAAAAAAGCGCGTTTGGCATAGTTAAAACGCACTAAAACTAGCGCGAAAGGCGCTAAATTGGCATCGCTGGTGAGAACAGTCAACCGAAGTTGATGTGAGAACAGTCAGCCGAAGCTACGGTGAGAACAGTCAGCCGAAGCCGCTGTGAGAACAGTCCGCCAAACCCGCTGTGAGAACAGTCAGCCGAAGCCGCTGTAAAAATTAATCTACAAAAAAACACTTTTACATTTCAACAAACAAACGAAACAAGAATTATTTGTATGAGGATGATGCTAACGAAATATACACGCAAGTATTGAACGAAAACCCCATGCAATTGCATGCTAGTATCCCAGCAAATATTCACGCAGTCGGTACATAATACTTTGTTTAAGTGTTTTCATTACTTATGTGTAAAACGTTTGTGTATATGGTTGTGCATGGTTTGCTTGGCTACAGATGTTGGTATATATGTAGCGTTTGTGTGTATAAGTTAGCACAAATCAGAATTTCAATACGGATGTTGAAATACATAAAAGTCAACAACCATCTGCGTCAGCTATTTATTCGACAATTGCAAAAGAATGATAAGAAACTTAAAAACAAAGAAAACACTAGACGCAAACTCAGCGTTTTTTGGGTACAATGTTGGTTGAAATGAATTATGGTTTTTTGAAGCCAAGGCAGATCATATTTGGAAGTAAAAGAATAAAGTTCATTTTTATAATTTTATTTTAATTTCATTTATATTTTAATAAAAACTTTACAAAAAACTAAGACCCTGTTTTTTGTTAACTGGCGCCCAACGAGTGTTGAAACTAGAGGAACCCATCGATTGAATATAAAGGAGTGCTAAATCTCATATAAAAACACAATAGCTAAACTACAAGAAAATAGAAGAAGCAGCTATCTATCAACAGTTGAGGAAACCACATCAATTGGACTAAAATTAAAAGCAACTGCAACCAACAAAGGAATCAACTATCTATATTGAAGAAAACTCATCAATAAATTAAGTTTTTTCGTTTCAATGTATGTAAGTAGAGTGCTTATGAAATATTTAAGAGTGAAATAAATATTGAATTGCGATTGAAATTCTGTTTTTGAAAAAAAGTGAAGCATACTCTCGTATGAATGAAGATATTGAGTCATTATTAAATAAATTTAAAAGCTTAGAACTTATAGAAGACTTAGAAATGGCAATTACTCCAGATCAGTTAAAAACTATTGTGGAGAGTGCAGTTAGCAGTGCTCTCGTAGTACAGGAGAGACAATTTGAAGAAAAATTAAAGGAATTAGGAAAAAGGGTGACCGAGTTGTCTGTAAATGTACCGGAAGTAGAAAGATATGAAGAGGCTACTATTGGAGATAACGTGTTGTGCAGGGAAACTTTAGATATAGCAAAATCTTTACCAGAGTTTGAAGGAAAGCATGAAACTTATGTTTCATGGAGAAAGGCAGCACATACCGCTTATAGAGTTTATGAAAAATATAATGGGAGTTCCACCCACTTTCAGGCTTTGGGAATCATTAGAAATAAAATTAGGGGTACAGCCGATATGATTTTGGCTTCTTTTGACACCCCTCTAAATTTTAAGGCCATTATTAATAGACTCGATTTCACCTATGCGGACAAGAGACCTATTTATTTAATAGAACAAGAAATGTCTACCCTTCGACAGGGAAATCTAACTCTTTTAGAGTATTATGATGAAGTGGAGCGGAAGCTCACACTTCTAACAAATAAAACAATAATGAATTATGATGGTGATCTGGCTGCATCATTAAATGAAAAATATCGAATGGATGCATTACGAGTCTTTATTTCAGGCGCAAAAAAATCTTTAAGCGACATTCTTTTTTCGGCAAAGCCAAAGGATCTTCCATCAGCGCTGGCATTGGCTCAAGAGGTTGAATCAAACCATGTGCGCTATAATTTTGCTAGCAATTATGCTAAAAGTATGGAGAAAAAAACACAACAGAAATTTTTTACGAAAAACGCTAGGTTTGTTAATAATAATACCACACAAGGAAAAAATCCTTATTATGACAGACGACAGGATAGCTCAAAAGAACGAAAGCAGGAGGTGGAACCGATGGATATCGATTCATCATCAAGGTTCAAACAGCCCCAAAAAATTAATAATCAATGGCGAGTCCAACCGAACATAAACGTGAGCCCGGCAATAAAAAGACCAAATAGTGGTGCCACCAGGTTCACAGGCTTGAAGCAACAGCGTGTCAATCATATGGCGCATGAAGGAAATGATCATGTAGATCAAAATTACCAGTATGAAGCTGATGCGGAAGTGTCTAATATAGAAAATGAAATTTCGGAATATGACCAAATTAATTTTTTGGTCATGACTCCCTGCTCCCCTACATAGAAAGGATGATAGCAGGGAGGAAAATTAAATTATTAATAGACACAGGCGCATCAAAAAACTATATAAAACCATTACCAGAATTAAAACATGTAAGGAATGTTGATGAGACATTTATGGTGAGGTCACTTCATGGCTTCAATTCCATAAAACATAAATGCACTATTAATCTTTTCAATATAAATACTACCTTTTTCATTCTTCCAAACCTGACGTCGTTTGACGGAATTATAGGACTTGATTTATTAAAAATCGCAGATTCTAAGCTCGATTTAAAAAATAAAAAACTGGAATATAAGACTGGATCAGAGCCCATTCAGTTTTTTAAATGTATGAGTGTAAATTTTACAAGTGTGGAAAAAATTGAGGTACCTCAAGAGGTATCCGAGAGATTTCGAAAAATGATAGAAAAAAGAAAGAATGTCTTCGCTGAACCTGATGAAGCGTTACCCTTTAACACAAATATTATTGCGACTATTCGCACTGAGGATGAGAATCCAATATATTCAAAGTTATACCCATATCCAATGGGAGTAGTAGATTTTGTAAACACAGAAGTTCGTAACCTTTTAAAGGATGGCATCATCCGCCCATCCAGATCACCCTACAATAACCCTGTTTGGGTGGTAGATAAAAAAAGGGACTGATGAATATGGAAACATTAAAAAACGACTTGTTATGGATTTCAGAAAACTGAATTCGAAAACAGTGTCTGATAGGTATCCCATTCCGAATGTAAGTGTTATATTATCAAATTTGGGTGAGGCTAGATATTTTACTACTCTAGACCTTAAATCGGGATTTCATCAAATATTATTGGCAGAAAAGGACCGTGAAAAAACCGCCTTTTTAGTGGGAAACGGGAAATATGAATTTTGTAGACTACCGTTTGGGCTTAAAAATGCACCGAGCATTTTTCAGAGAGCTATCGACGATGTTCTTAGGGAACAAATAGGAAAGTCGTGCCACGTTTACGTTGACGACGTTATAATTTTTTCAAAAGATATGGAAACCCATGTCGACCACATCGCTTGGGTCTTGGATAAGCTCTGTGATGCCAATATGAGAGTTTCTCGCGAGAAATCGAACTTGTTCAGGGAAAGGGTTGAGTTTTTGGGATTCGTGGTATCGCGAGGTGGTATCACAACGAGCCCTAGTAAGATAGATGCAATAAAAAATTATAAACAACCCAGTACGGTTTTTGATTTAAGATCCTTCTTGGGACTGGCAAGTTATTATAGATGCTTCATTAGGAACTTTGCATCGATTGCAGGGCCTTTGACCGATATACTGAAAGGTGAAATGGCAAGGTTAGTGCCACTCAGTCTAAAACATAGTTGTGAATTTTGACGAAAGGCAACTTCAGGCTTTTAATAAACTTAAAGAGGTCTTAGCATCCGAGGATATTATGTTACTTTACCCGGATTACGGAAAACCGTTTGACGTAACGACTGACGCTTCGGCCTATGGACTTGGTGCGATTTTGTCTCAAAATGGCAAACCAATAACCATGATTTCAAGAACTCTAAAGGTTGGGGAGTTAAATTTTGCCACCAATGAACGGGAGTTACTGGCGATTGTATGGGGTTTGAAAAGCCTTAGAAATTATTTATATGGCGTTAGGAATCTGAATATCTTTACAGACCACCAACCGCTTACTATTGCGGTTTCGGATCGTAACCCTAACTTGAAAATAAAAAGGTGGAAAGCATTCATCGATGAGCACATTGGTCATCATTGGTCATTGGTGCGACACCAATTCCATCATATGTGGGGGAAATTTTACATATTGATATATTCTCAACAGATAAAAAATATTTTTTAACTTGTGCAGACAAACTCTCCAAGTTTGCAATAGTTCAACCTATAGACTCGAGAACTATAATAGATGTAGAATCACCGATTCTACATCTACAGGTCGAGAGATTACATAGTACTATTTTAGAAATGATGCCTTAGACTAGAAAAATCCATTAGTGATACAGTACAGTTAATATTACTGGCAACCATAGAATATAATAGAACGATTCATACGGTCACAAACAAAAGGCCTATTGATGTAATTCATTCTGATTCATTGGAGCTTGAGGTTGATGTGAAAAACAGAGTACAGAAAGCCCAAGAGTCTCAGATGAGACGATTAAATGAAACAAGACAGAATCGAACATTTGAAGTGGGTGAAAGGGTTCTTGTTAAAACAAATAGAAGATTAGGCAATAAGCTTACACCATTATATGTTGAGGAAACTGTAGAAGCCGATTTGGGGACAACCGTTCTCATTAAAGGGAGGGTGGTCCATAAGGACAATTTGAGATAAGTCAAATTTTATTGATTTCTTTTTAACCGTAGGATTCTTGTGGTGGTCCTTCTTGTCGCGGTGGTGACCGCAAAACTAACAGACTATTCCAATTCAAACTACATCCCTGTATCAGATGGTTACGTGACAATTTGGCAGGATTTTGAGTATTTGCGGCATACAACGAACCTTACATTGTATTTTGAAGTGAGAGACTAAAAGAACATTTTCCCCAATCACACATGAAAAAAATATTAGAATCGGACATAGGACATGTAAGAACATTAATAACAACAATAGATGTTCATCGTAGGCATACAAGAAGTATAAAGTTTTTGGGCACGGCACTTAAAGTGGTTGCTGGGACACCTGACTACGATGACTTCGAGGATGTGAAAAATTTAATCAAAGGGAATTGATTCAGGCAGAAAATAGACAGATTCTCATAAATACAAGAACACAGGAGAAAATCAATAATTTAACAGATACAGTCAATATTATAATAAAAAATACCAAGGCTAAAATGGTGGATACAGAACATTTGTACGAGACCTTGCTTGCTAGAAACAGAATTGTTGTCGCGGAGCTTGAAAGCTTGATGTTGTCAATAACTCTTTCAAAACTCGGTATAGTAAATCCACAGATTTTGGATTCTAACGATTTGCTTGGTATAAATAGTAAGCACTCTACAAATGTAACTGTACAGGATTTAATGGAAGTTGCTAGTATGAGAGTCCTATTAGATGATAAGTTTTTACATTTTTTAATTAAGTATCCAAGACCAGATATGGTTTGCAAGAAAGTAACATTGTACCCTGTTCAACACAACTACACAATTCTTAATTTTAATGGAGAAAACAGCGTGGCAGATTGTGAAAATCAAACGTTACCGATTGGAAACTGTAATGCAACCCTAACAACATCATTCTGCAGGAAGCTGGTACATTCAACATGCGCACAGCAACTCCATTCGGGTGGTCATGCATATTGCACTTCTCGGCCTTCCCATCTTGAGTCGGTGACAATAGTTGATGAGGGTGTTGTAATTGTAAATGATGACACCTTTACTGTAAAAACAAATGATGACGTAGAAACCACCATCACGGGCACATTTCTACTGACTTTCAGTGGAGAAGCAAAAATTAATGAAACCCTATACAGAAATCACAGAAGTATAATAACAAAATTACCGGAGTCACCGATAATTGCCCTACTTAATGTTACAAGTCATGAAAACATACTGAGTCTACCATACCTTCAGAGATTAAGTGCTGAAAACTTGCGACATATAGAGGGCCTAAAAAACAAAGTGATTTCTGGTCCTTTGTTATCTGCTGCTACTCTTCTTGTATTGCTGGCTTTGGCATTCTGTTGCTTCAGGTTTCACTATAGGCTTAGAAAAAACCGTCAGCAGCGTGCTCTGGAATCTGCGGTTGAGGGATTGAAGAAGTCCGGGGACGTCCTTCATTTAGGCGAGGGAGGAGTTAGCACAACTCAGAATTTCAATACGGATGTTGAAATACATAAAAGTCAACAACCATCTGCGTCAGCTATTTATTCGACAATTGCAAAAGAATGATAAGAAACTTAAAAACAAAGAAAACACTAGACGCAAACTCAGCGTTTTTTTGGGTACAATGTTGGTTGAAATGAATTATTGTTTTTTGAAGCCAAGGCAGATCATATTTGGAAGTAAAAGAATAAAGTTCATTTTTATAATTTTATTTTAATTTCATTTATATTTTAATAAAAACTTTACAAAAAACTAAGACCCTGTTTTTTGTTAACTTATATAGTATGTATTTGTGTATTGTGCATAAGTAATATACGTTGGTGAACGGTTGTTAATATAATTATGTTTATTGTTGTATTTTATCTCCATTTGTTTGTACTATAGAATTAAAAATTATGTAGCGGGTGATCATTAGCTAAGTATTTATTATTTACTGGCTGATCAACGTTTCAAGGTATTAAAAAATAAAGTATATTTTCTTAGTATATTCCCAGTAAAAAAAATTGGAAGTCATTCTAAAGGAACTACATTTTCATTGCTTCCAAAAAATCGATATTTTTAATTTGCCGATAGTTAGTAGAAAACCAAGTAGAAGTTTATTTTTGTCATACAGAACCTTGTAAGCCCTCTATAGTTTTAGAAATTACTCACCAGAATTTAAAAAAAATCGATTTTTTTCAAGAAACTTATGAATTAATTTTGGTCTAAAATTTTGAAGTTATTTGCTTAAATTTACATGAAAATACGGTTTCGCGTTTAAATTCCTATAAAAAGAAACTACTTGTTAAAATAGGTAACTATTAACCATTTTTCCTAGATGAAAATATTATCATAGAACACAAAAAATTACATTTTTCTTAAAATCGCTTCCAATTCGGTGACTAGGCATCGAAAAAGAGAACTTCTTGCAATGACAACCCTATGTAAAAATCATTAGATCGGATCGAAATTTGCACTACTTCCAGATCGCAAACTCTACATTTTCATGACTTTTTTGGAGTGTCTTTTTTTACTGGGATTATTTTTCTTTGATTAAGCCGCATAAATACTACTTTAGGGTTAACGAATTTTGTTTTTTATACTATGTGATCAGAGATGAAAGGTAGCATTTTTGTATTTATTAATAGAATAGAATTAAAAAAGAATGAAGAATGCATACAAATAGTAAATAATATATGAAACTGTGTTAAGTATTTCATATTAAATATCGATTTTTAAAAGTTTTGTGATTTAAAATATTATCAAACAAGATTATCCAAATTAATAATCCAAAATGATAACGGCGGCGGTACAAAACATTGAACTAAAATTTTTACAGCAAAAACTGCACAAATAGTTAATGAAATAAAAAAGGGAGATGTGTTTCGATATAATTCATAATCCTCACGAAAACATAAATGTGAAAAATCCCAAGTTACTATCTAAAATTTCAGGCATCAAAAGTAGTGAGATAAATATTGTGACCCAGATCTTGTTTGGTACAACACCTATCACTACAATCTGCCATGCATTATAAGTATAAATTTGTAATCGTCAGGGTGTTATATCAATTCTAGAAAATCTGTTAGCTTGACAAAATTTTTTCCAATATAAAGAAGTGAAAAGCTATCCGTGAATATTTCTGTATTATATATCTTATGTTATATATAAATACGGTACAAATTTTTTTCGTACACTTTTAAGTATCTTATCGTCCACCAGTATTAGTGAAACATATATGGTTTAAAATGTATTTTTGTGTACATATGCACAATGTAATTGTTTTTTTTAATTTCTTGGCTGAAAAGTATTAAAATTGCTTGAAAAAAGGCAACTTTCTACTTTGTTTTTGTTTTGTACACATGTGCTTATAACAAATAAAGACATACCATACTTTTCGCTTATAGTCACGTCGCTTATAGTCCATTTAGCGATATAGTCTAAAATATACGTTTTTACAGCCCCTAAGTCAAATTCATATAAAATATTAACGATATAGTGCATTAGCGATATAATCACATTTGACATATATGCCACCTACGTGTGGTTATATAAAGCGTACTTACATGCAAATTATTTAGGATATTGTCACATTCATTTATGGCGTTTTCTTTTCTGGAAAAGGTGTAACTTTTCATTAAATAAATATACAATTTAGCGTTCGTTTAAAGAAAAAACTTAAGCTCGCAAAGCATGGTACAATAGTTTCTAATATGTATATATTTATTTATTTATTTCTTAGCAATAATACATATAGCCATCAGGCCAATTTTATTCGTATTATATGTAGTATTCTATGAGTATATATGTATGTATGAATAATAGATACAAACTGCAACACACCATTTACATCAAAGCGACTCCCCCATCACTTATTCGTAACGCAAATAACAAAAATATGATAAATTAAATTAAAAGAATAAATTTGAACCCAAATTGTTAGCATTAAAAGGTTACCATGTTATAAAATCCTCCTAATTTCTTTTTAAAACTTGAAATTGATAAGAAAATACACGCAATTCTCTAGGCAAAACATTCCATAGCCTAGCAGCCTGGACTACTAGAGATCTTTCATAAGTGGAGTTGTTTATACGAGAAATTACCATTTGAGGATTTCTTAATGTCCTTGTAAAAGTTATAAAATTTACAATATTAATAGGATTCTGATATTTAATAATTCTATAGGTATAAATCAATAAGCGAAATTTCAGATAATCCTCAAAAGAAAATTTTAAAAAAACTTGTGAACGTTGTGTGACATGTGCCCTCGGTCTAAGTTTATAAACAAATCTCACAATCCTGTGCACCAATCTCTTTATTCTACCCTTATTACCATAATTGCATCCCGAATACACATCAATGCAATAGTTTATCTGAGACATTAAAAGCGCATGAGCAATGGTACGTCTAACATGTAGTGGTAGAGATAGATTTAAGTGGTATAGTTTCCTCATTGTGAGACATATTCTAGAGGATATATTATCAATGTGTTGATCAAATGAAATTTTCTCATCAACTATCACACCAAGACATCTCATATGTCTTACAATATCAACACTAGCACCACATATCTGCAAGTTCAAATTGCATGTAGACATCTGTCTATTAAGTCTAAAAATCATCGCTTTGGTCTTATTGGGGTTCACCTGTAGAAAGTTACTACTCATCCAATTGCTCAACCTATTAAGATCTTGATTAATAGTATCCGACCAATCAATTCGTGATTGTAAATCACCAGACCACAGTAATTGAATGTCGTCAGCAAATGCCATTGGCCTACAACAATTACTAACCATAATTGTGAATAAGTCATTTAGAAATAACGTAAATAGAGTGGGGCCTAAAACCGAACCCTGTGGGACACCCGATCTCACACCTTCCAAACCAGATACTAAACCATTATTACAAAAAAATTGTTTAAGACCAGACAAGTATGACCAAATCAATTTACATGCGGATGAAGAAAATCTAAATCTACTATTTAATTTGGTAACCATAAGGGAGTGTTTAACTTGATCAAACGCTTTTGATAAATCAATAGAGACTAGAAAACTAGAAATGCCCATATTTGAATTATATCTTACTGACTCAATCAGCTCAGTAAGAAGAAGACCAGTATTACGACCATTTCGAAACCCGAATTGACATTCACTAAGCATACTATTACTTTCAATCCAATGCATCATCTGTTCCTTCATAATATTCTCAAGAACTTTAGAAAGCACAGTCAATATACTAATAGGTCTCATATTTTCAATGGAAAAGTCTCCTTTATTCTTAGGAATGGAAACAATACGTGAAACTTTCCAATCTGCAGGGAATTTAGAGGACATCAAAATGATATTAACAGTATGTAAAATGTGTCTATTGATATAATTTTCAGAAATCTTATAGAAACTCCATCAGGACCAGCAGAAGTAGATTTAATTTTGAGTAGAGCTAATTGTAATTCATTCATTGTGACATTAGAAAAGGAAAAACTACAGACATGGTTAATAAATCCATTGAAATCAGGAATCACATCATCTACACTTAACTGATTGTTAATAAATTTTTTATTCATGTCATCAACATTTACTTCAGCAGAAGCACGCATAGTATTCGACACACCGACTCTACTCAATTTTTTCCACATTTCTCTTGAACTACTCGTTCTAAAAAAACTACTACTATACCTCATTTTCAATGCTCTTATCTTAGCCCTGGTCAAGTTTCGCAGTTTTCGGTAAGCCTCCCAATTACTATCACTCCTATGATTATAATATGATCTAAGTGCAATGCCAGTAAGGGATCTGTGATAATTAATGTCATTAGAAAATTTTAATACATTCTGATTACTTTTATGAACGAGTCTTTTTAGCGGGAAATAATGCCAAAGCTCATTAAAGAGTGTATTCAGAAAAGCAGCCAATGCATCAGAATCATTTGTCTGGTAAAATTGTGAAAAATCTGTTCGTAGTACATGATCTTCAATTGCAGTAAGATCAGCATTATTATAGTCCCTGAAATAGGCAGGTTCAACTGAAACATTGACAGGTATATTAAAAGAAGCACATATCATAGAATGATGTGATAAAAAAGGGGTTTGAAATTGTAAAGATGCCTCTATCGACATATCCCGACTCACTATAAAGTAATCTATAAGAGATGTTGTTTGGCGATGTGAATCATAATGAGTAGGCGAGCAATTATGCAAGCAACACAAATCTAGACGTCTACAAAGCAAATGTATGGCATTCGATTTAGATGGATTGAATAAATCGTTATTAAAATCTCCAACAACAACTATATTTTGATACCGTACCGATAGGACACTGAATGATCGTTCAAATTGGTCAATATCACCCCTAGGAAGATAGGTAACTCCACATAATAATTTTGTAAAACCAGTATCAACTTCAATATAGAGTCCCTCGCAAGAAAAGTATTCACAAACCCTATAAACAGTCCTGAACTTAATACCCCGAGCAACGTAAATAGCCACCCCACCACCTCTACGATCATAAGGACGATCAGTTCTACAAACATTATACCCTCTAAGTTCAATCGCCTGATCAGAAATACTCTCATCTAACCACGTTTCCGTAATACATATTATATCCAAGTCCGCGCCCGTAATAATTGCGTTAAGTTCATCGAGTTTACTAGACCTGTTCGAAGGACAGATACTCTGAGCATTTATGTGAGCAACCTTAAAACCATTATGACCTCAAAAAGCCCTACCAATACACCCATCGCTAACAATTGGGCCCAAACTTATCCTAGTATCCATAGGAATTTGTACAAACTGTCTGAAGGAGTCGTGATGCAGTCATGAATGTGCAGTGTACAATTAATAATAAAATAATAATATTTAACATTTCAATAAACTTCTGGACGTATGATCAAATATGATAATTAATAAGTAAAGATAAGGTAAACATGAACATTGCAATGAGGCACCATATTAATATCTTGATCTCGTGAACATTCTGCACACCACGTGAAACCAAATCACTTGGAACCATAAATCGTTGTTGAGTTATTCTAACAACGATTCCCCGGCGACCGCATGCTTCAATTCCACCCAAAATACAGAATATACCCGGATCTAAAAATATAATACCTAACCGCACTGATATGTTTAATTGACTTTGGTGAGAACTAATTCAAAGAGATCATCATTTGCATATAACAGTTATATATATAAAAGATAACAAAAAAAAAGGAAAGATAAAAATAAATGGTGTTTTCTTTTCTGGAAAAGTGTAACATTATAAATATATGCTCGCAAGACACGGTACAAAAGTTTCTAATAAAATATATATTTCAAAAAATAATTTATTGCAAATTATCATTGAAAAATTAAATAAGTGTAAACATTTTTCCAGAAAAGAGAACGCCATAACATTATTACAGACCAATCATCATAATTGGGAGCACTGCAAGTAAGTCTTTCACTGCCATCTGGAAATTTCATCTTAGCCATCGGAGTATCTCTATTTAGTATTTTAAACCATGTAATTTTAGCATTATTTTTTAGTGAACGACACAGCGACTGTAGTTTATATGATGCAGGTGTTAAGTTGTCACTAAGGTATACCCTCGCCGAAACATCACCACCAATGACATCGCTTAGCTTTATTACAGGAGATTTAAAGTACTCTTTCATCAAGGTATCTCTGAGCAATACTCTATTGAATTTCAGTAGTACAGCTTTGCCACCTCGTATATAGCAGAGTAGTTAGATACTGCCGGTTCTATGACCATTAAAATTGTCAAATTTGGGTAATAAATGTCGAAATTTGGGTAATTAAAGTCGAAATATTGTAATTTATGGGCTAAATTTTCCATATTATGGTAATTAGTGTCAATGGTGTGGAGTGACGAGGGTTTGCATAACCCTTTTTTGTTTGTACATAGATAAGGATAGTTTGATGTCGGTCCGTCGATGTGTTTTTGTTTTAATTTTATGGTTTGATGTCCGTCTGTTGCTGTGCATAGTTATTTATGTAGGCACGCAGGTGCGCTTGTCCCTTTTTTTGTTTGTACATAGATAAGGATAGTTTGATGTCGGTCCGTGGATGTGTTTTTGTTTTAATTTTATGGTTTGATGTCGGTCCGTCGATGTGTTTTTGTTTTAATTTTATTGTTTGATGTCTGCCGGTCTATGTGCATAGTTATTTATGTAAGCACGCAGGTGCGCTTGTTTGTACGTAGTATTTTTTTTCGTTTGTTAAGCGGTTGCAGTAGCTGTATGATTTTAGATTGTGTGTGCGTGTGTGGATAGAGAAAATGTTGCTTTGGTTTTTTTTGTATTATTCTTTTGTTTGTACGTAGTATGGTTTTTCGTTTGTTAAACGGTTGCAGAAGGGTATTTGAGAAAGAAATTATGTATGCTTGTGTGGGGGGAATCTGAGAATGTTTTTGTTGTTGGTTTTATTTAGTTTGATTTTTCTATTTCCTTAAAGAGTTTGAAGAGATGAATAAAATATGTAATTTATGAGCAATGAACTTATTTGAAGGTTGGACAAATTGAAGTGTAACATATTTAGGATTGTCAAAGGGAATTAGAGATGTGTGATCGTGGGAGCTAACGTTATGCTCGTGCGTGTGTATGAAGTTTGTGATATTGAGGATTATCAAAGATTGGTTGTTATTTTCTTGTATTATTTTTTTGTTTGTACGTAGTATAGGTAATCGTTTGTTAAGCGGTTGCAGTAGCTGTATGATTTTAGATTGTGTGTGTGTGTGTGTGTGTGTGCATAGAGAAAATGTTGCTTTAGTTTTTTCTATTTTCTTTTTAGCTGGTGACCATGGAAGGTTATTTTAGAAAGACATTATGTATGCTTGTGTGGGGGGGAATCTGAGAATGTTTTTGTTGTTGGTTTTATTTAGTTTGATTTTTCTATTTCCTTAAAGAGTTTGAAGAGATGAATAAAATATGTAATTTATGAACAATGAACTTACTTGAAGGTTAAAGAAATTGAAGTGTAACATATTTAGGATTGTCAAAGGGAATTAGAGATGCGTGATCATGGGAGCCAACGTTATGCTCATGCATGTGTATTTACGTATGTTTTTACAATAACTTGAGCGTTGACAGATGGGTAAGTAGTCGTATATGTATATAAAAAAAGCGAGTGTGTAATGCCGAGTACACATCTGACATTTGTTGTGTTCTAATTTTTTTAAATGTGTACAACGCCTTTCACATTATGTTTTTTATAGGGAAGGCAACACCACACAACAAAAAATAAATAAAAAATCGGAAATCATAAACATTACCACTAGTGCACAATGTGTGCATGCGGCATTACTTTTTTTGTTTGTAGTATTTCGTGTAGGACATGGAAGGGTATTTATAGAAAGTAATTATGTATGCTGATGAGATATCAATGTTTCTGTTTTTGTTGTTGTTTGTGATATTGAGGATTGTCAAAGATTGGTTGTTATTTTCACTGCTTGCTGACATTTGTCTCTGTCTCTGTCTATTGACTCTTAAATTATGCATATGACTTGATAGTAATTCGTATAAATTGAGAAGTTTTCTAATCTAGCAGCAAGTACAGCATTGTATCTAGACAGTACATCATCAAATTTTACAAAATTTAAAAAATATATAAATTATTATTATGGAGACATTAAGCAGCAGCCCAATTTTAATATCTTTAAACGTCTCACAAACTCATCCAGAGACATTTGTGATGGAAGAGGTAACCGTAAGCCCTATATCAATAGAGCTTTCAGACGACGATTTGCCTCCTAATATATCTATTAAAGATATATTTTTCGGGGACGAGATAGATGATGACATTCCAAACAACCAGATGGCATACATCTATAATGAAAACTTCCAAAATGAAGAAGAGAAGTTTATGCTAGATGATGAGGACGATTCTTTGTTGGCGACATTGAACTATATGCCAGAAGATGTGGAAATCTTTATGCAAGACGAAGAGGGGGATGCATTATTGGCGGCCTTAAATTTAAGATTTTAATTTTATTAATTTTTTAAACATAAATTCAAATTAACTTATTTAAAACGTAAAAAACGTGTAAATAGATTTTTTTTTCATTGTCGTTTTTTAACATTTGTCTCTGTCCTTGTACATACCATATACATATAAATAAATGATTGAACAAAATTTTGTATATTTTTAATCTACATATTTATTTTAAAAAATATCGTAAATACATATATGTTGTAGCAATGTAAAAATAGAAAACTAAAATAATTTTTTTAGTTATTTTCCTGATAAAGTAAATATGCATTTCTTAAGGCACAGACTCCATAATTATGATAGCTGCAGTAAAAATATTCCGGATATTTAAGTTGTATTTGCTTTAAGTTTATGCAGCCAATATCCTCGATGTTGAAAACTCTAAGTTGAAGTAGTTTCTCAAACCATTTCTTCTTTTCCACACCCTTAACATAAATTGAAGAATGTTTTAAATTGGATTTTAAAAATTTTACAACACTCTTAAATGATATTGATCCGTCATTCCAATTCAGATGATGAAAGTTTCTTGTTAGCCAATTCGCTTCTCTTTGTTTTGCTATTGATAATCTTTTGAAGTTAAACGGTGGTTTAATAATAAAATTTATGTGCTCCTTATTGTTAAAAACAATTGATATTTCTTTTGCAATGAAGATGTTTGAATTGGATTTAAATCCTTGCATATCGATGAAAACTTTATCCCCAATCATCTTAGTTTTAATTTACATTATTTTACGAACTTTTAAGGGTATGTATTCTATTATGCGATCGTGGATGAGAATGCAAAAAGCAGATGTATCAGTAGGAATGTTGGAGTCCGTTTCAATTTCAATTTTTATATCAACAGGACCGTTAGAGAGGGCTTCGTTTTGGTGACTGACATCTACTACCACTATCGGCACACTATTTTTAAATTCCTGAGCAGTCAGAAGCGGTTGTGATTCCCTCATGTAATAGTTTTGTTGAAACCGTAGATACATATCATATACGATGGCATACCGATCATTTTTAAATTTTATATTTAGATCATCATATGGGTACGATTCTGAATTTAAATGCACTTTTAAATTGTTTAGATTACAGTGAACAAACTTATTTTCTTGTTGAAAAGCAATCAACACAAAACGAGGTCGTTCTCTATTTGCAGCCAGTTTAACATTCCATATATAGCTAGTTCCTGTATTTAGTTGAGGATTAATGTGACAATCCCAACTGCGAAATGCCACTGGTATAGAAGCACCACTGTTAATAATTTTAATCATATTCAATTTGCTCAAATCAGATAACTGTACATGTGGAATTCTCCATGAGATGTTTGAGATACTAATTTTTGGTTTGTCAGTAGCAACAGTTGAGTATACGAGTTTTTCATCGTTCTTACTACGTAGGAGAACCAATTCATGTTTGCCGCTGAGTATAATTTTATTATAGTCTTCAGCAAAACCTAAAAATAGTTTCAGTGGTACATAGAAATTAAAGTGTCCATTTGAAATATCCAAATCATCGAGTTTGTTCCATCCTGCGTTGTACAAGCCAACACTTTCTGTTGGTGATAAAGAAACAAAATTTTTTAGGCTGCTTGTGATCGCTAAATGTCTTGTATGATCAATTTCTATGCCATTAAGTTCATATCGAATTTCGTCAAAGAGATGTGCCACAAAGTTATTTTTTAATTTTAGATTTAAAAACGAAGATATTTTGCTGTTATTATCATCTACAATACTTCCCTCAACATATATGTAACTTTCGCTGGGTAGCACATATAAGTCTTGATTTTGTATTGAAATTCGAATCTCATCATTATTGTTGAAGGATTGTAGGTATGGTGTATATGTGTGATAGTCCTTTTTAATTATACTCTCATCTGATTGAGGTTTTTCTAGAACATCTAGTATGTAACTCATTTCTTTGTCAGCTTTAAGTTGAGAGACTTCAAAAATTTTTTATTTTCTTGCGTCAAATGTTTTTTGTGTAATGATGTCTTTAATTGTGGTTTGGTTTGCAATAGCGTTTTATGAGTGTATCCAATTTTATCCTTAGATTGCTTGACGTTGTATATTATCATTATTTGCTAGATCTCAAATGTATTCGTGTTGTAATTTCCTCTCCTCGGAAATTAATTAAATCACCGTTCTGATCAACTATGCGTAGAGTAAGAGAACTTATCTCTCGGCAGTTAACTGGCAAATAGATAAGATTTCGAGGAATCTCAACAATTTTATAGCCTGGAGGGACATTGATCGCAAATTCATGTAATGTGTGTGCTTGTGAGTTATTCGTATATGTGTTAACCACTATACTACATTCAACACGCAAGATATTCACGATGAAAATATTGACTGGTAGATCTGAGTAATGGTCTTGGTTAGGAGCTAGAATTTTCTTATTGAATCCAAAGAGTTTTCCAATTGTGTTATCTTTGTTAAAGTATATGGGATCCTTAGAGCTATTAACTCTAACTTGCATTGTATTGTTATTAGCTTCTATATCAATTTTATTTTCCGGACAATACTGCTTATAGCGATGTTTAATATAATCAACTATATCATTCAGTTCATAAGATCCTATTGGTATTTTAATTACATGTGCACCAATATGAAATATATTGTTATAATCATCTACATTGGGAATGCTATTATATGAATGAAAATCAGTTAGAGCACATTCATATTCACCATCCAAACGAATAGGAGGAAAGTAATTAGCAGATAACTCAGATGAGTTTGAGCTAAGAGTAAGTGTTATTGACATTATGATTGTCTGATTACAAATAAGTGAAATTAAACACAGCACTTTGTATAAAAAGGAAGTTTATATAATTATATTTTATTTAAATATATTAGATACAAATATAGACTTATATATACGCTTAACTACAATATTTCATTTTTATTGATCCAAGAATTATGTTGATTGGTAAATCCTAACCATTTAACATATGCCTTCTCGCCTTTAGTTTTAAGAACTTTTTCAACTAGATATGTATTTGGATACCTGGTTTTTGAAAGTTCTTCACCATAGAGTCCACCTTTAATAGGGTTACCACGATAGTCTTCTAATATGTATGTAGCTGGATGTGTATTTTGAACTCTTTTAATCGTAAAAATTTCTGTGGTCCAATTTGGTGTATATCCTTTTTCAAAAACATGTTTATATTTACTTATGCGCACATGATCTCCCACATTGAACTTTGATAATTTGAATAGTTTTAAGCGGTTATATACCGTGTTTAATAATTTTTTCTCATTTTTATAGTTAACTTGAATCGGTGGCATTTTGATGGTGCGATGCATTTTTTTATTATATGTATTAATCAAGTCTTTGTAAATGTCGAGCCAGTTATAAGACCCATTAAAGCTAAACTCTTTCCACATCATTCCTTTTAATGTTCTGTTAAATCGTTCTACTATTGATGCTTTCATTCTGCTATATGTTGAGTAGTGATTAATGTTGTATTTATTCATCAATTTTCCAAAGTGTTTATTGAAAAACTCTTTACCATCGTCTGTTTGCAAGTTTTTTGGTATTCGTCCCAGTTGAAAAATATTCTGCATAGCCTGGCTTGTTTCCAATGCAGTCTTTCTTTTCAAGGGTACTGCCCAAGCAAATTTTGAAAATGTATCAATTACAGTCAGCAAAAATCGATAATCTCTATTGTCTGTAGAATAGTTCCCCATTTCAACTAAATCAGCTTGCCAAAGATCATCTATTTCTTTCATAACAACTCTTCGACGTGGAAAATGTTTTCGTGCTTGCTTATGTAGTTCATTTATTAAATTTCTTTTTGAAGTCATTATTTAACGTATTTAGAATTTGATGGGATAAGTTGAGTTCAGTGTGAGTTCATTTAAATACTGTCGACCATCATAGTTCTTACATACCCATAAATTAACTCATTTATCTTTTTAATTTCTTTTTCAAAGAATAATTTCATACTTGAGATTGTTTCCTGAATTTCGTAGAGTTTCTGACTTAAACTTATGTTGACTTCATCTCGTACCTCTTCAATTTGACTTTGCAGAAACAATTTATTAACAACGTCGTTTTCCTCCAAAGCTTTTCCCACATTTTTGATTCTTTTGTTTTGAACGTCAATGTTATTAGTTGTATCCATAACGAAGCCCAGCAGCTTAGGAACATTTTTCACAAAAACTGTACCACTTGTATCATTAAGATAGTGCCCAAACTTATCGATGGACATGATTTATGTAGATAAATATTATTCTATAATTTTTGCTTCATATAATTCTTCGATAATTGAGACAATTTCGTTATTGTGATTAGTATGACCTGCAGCTTGTGATGCTAGCAATAGCCTAAGGCGATCTACTAACTCATTAGGATCATCCCAGTATATATAGTTAGCTTTGTATGGGTTTAGTTTCATCAAACCCTTACCCTTGTAAGGGCTTTTTATTGCATGTAGTGATGACGAAGTTGATGAGTTTTTTTCACTTTCTTTCTTAAACAATTTACTGATAATATGCTTATATTTATATGCTCTCGTTCCTTTGATTTGTCCATCAGGTCTATAATCTCTTTTGTATGCATTTGTGCTCACTAAAATTTTCTTATATATATCTAATTCATGTTTATCATAATATTTTGGTGTTTTGTGAAACAGTAAAGAAAATAAACCTGGTGTAAAAGCCCATATTTGATTTCCAATCACTATTTTATCTTCAGTAAGTTTAATACTACTATTGCCAAACTTCCATTCATTATTAAAATCTTTATGTGGACCGTATAGAGTATCTAATTCGTTTCTGCTTTCCAAGAGTGCTAGGTCAGTATAACTCTTATTATTATCTGAATTGTCTAGAGTTTCCGATTGAGAGTAAAAATCATCATTGTCATCATCATCATCATCAGTATCAACATTATCAACCTTGTTTGCGTTTCGATTACGAAGTGAGATATTTTTATTGCATAACGTTTCTTCAACAAGTTTCTTTGGAGTACTTGTCTCTAACTTAACTGATTGTTCGTTGAATGGAAAATTTGAATTTTTATAAACTTTCGTTTTAAATTCATCTCTTTCTGATTTAATACTTTTTTTATTGTTTTTAGAACTGTTCACAAATTCTGTTAATGGTTCTATTATTGGTTTAAATGTATCTTTGAATTGCTCATGTGTATCTGCTTCATCAACTTTTATACTACGAAATTTTTTCTTTAAAACATTTCTTGTCTTTATTAGCTCTTTTAAAACTTTTTCATCCATTTTCAACTATTAGACACCAGATCAGGTATCAGCTATTAGATTAGGTATCAGCTAACAGATCAGGTATTAGATCAGCTATCAGATCAGGTATCAGATCAGCTATCAGATCAGGTATCAGGTATCAGATCAGCTATCAGATCAGGTATCAGCTATCAGATCAGCTATCAGATCAGGTATCAGATCAGCTATCAGATCAGGTATCAGGTATCAGATCAGCTATCAGATCAGGTATCAGATCAGCTATCAGATCAGGTATTAGATCAGCTATCAGATCAGGTATCGGGTATCAGATCAGGTATCAGCTATTAGATCAGGTAATAAATCAGCTTACAGATCAGGTACGGTAAATACTTTAGGAAATAAGTAGATGTACTATGTGCAAGGTCAAATTTAGTACTAATGTTTTACTTTTATGTAGAGTAATTTATATCGTTATAAAATAGTCGAATTGCTTTCTATAGCGACCATTGTTTAAGTCATTATCTTTGCTTATCATCAAAAATCCATATTTATCCTTCCAACACTCTCGACAAATTTCATGAAACTTTTCATAACTCATATCGCTGGCAACATGATCACTATAAACGTGCTTTATGTTTGTCTCATCTTGTTTAAACATTATAATCACATTTGCATTGTCTCTTATTAAGTGCTTGGGGATTCTCGTATAAGTTTGGCACAAGTAGAATGAATCAACATCCTTATGTCGCCCCATGCAAAAATATGCTCGTATATTATTTTGTTTCTCGCATGCAACATCATCAAAGATCATAATAGAATTAGTTTTCGCTTCATCAGGAGGAATAACTTTTTCATTATCTGTAAATGTGTAATATCCCATCCCTTTAATTGGTGAAATTAATCGCTTTAAATATTCATATTTGGGTTGATAAAGGGATTTTGAGTATAAATAGATGTTTTCAAACTTGAGTCCATTAGGACTTTCTAGCAAGCTAATCATAACATTAGTCTTTCCACAATTTGATGGTCCAACTATTAGAGCACGAATAGAATTTGGTAAGAGAGAGCTATGTTTTATTTTAGATCTGATGTTCGTTGAGGCATCAATATTGCGAATCACAATATTTTTATGTTGTTTTACTAATTGCATTCTTATAACTAATTGCATTTCATAAATGTTACTTTTATTATAGAAGAAAAAATAAAATAAGATGTTTATACATTATAACAAAACGGTTATTTATAAAAAACCAGCCGTTGGAAAAGGTTTAGTGAATAGAGTAATAAACTCTCTGCCTGTTGAATTACATCTTCCTGGATATCAGTTTTGTGGACCCGGAACAAATTACAAAAACGTTTAGATCGCGGTGACAAAGGAATTAATTTATTAGACGCTGCATGTAAAAATCACGATATTGCTTATTCCAAAACAAATGATTTAAATAGTAGACATCAAGCTGATAAAATTCTTGAAAATAAAGCTTGGGAACGAGTTATTTCAAAAGATAGCAGTCTTGCAGAAAAGTCGTTTGCATATATGGTTACTAACGCAATGAAAGTCAAAAGAAAAATTGGTATGGGATTGAAGAAGAAGGTTGGAAAAAAACGTGAACAAAATGGAAAAAAGCTGTTCACTTCATCAATTAAAACTGCAACAAAAATACTGAAGAAGGAAAAACCTCAAGACATTAACTCTGCCATTAGGATTGCACGAAAGGTTATCAACAAATCGTTAAGGGGGAAGAAATCGCAAGTTGTAATACCACGTGTAATTAATGTTCCAAAAATTGGTGGCTTCTTACCTTTAGTACCTATTCTTACTGCTCTGAGTGCAATTGGTAGTCTTTCTAGTGGCGGAGCAGCTATAGCAAAAGCAATAAATGCTGCAAAGAATGCCAAACAACAACTTGATGAAGCAACTAGACATAATAAAACAATGGAAGCAGTAGCAATGGGGAAAGGTTTTTACCTTAAACCATATAAGAAAGGATATGGATTGGTTTGTCAAGAAAAACAAAAACCAAATTTTTCGTAAAGCTGCCCAATAAACCCCTATCTGATGTTGATCTGAGAAACTTTTCAACAAACATTCCATACTTTAGAGGAGTTTTCATGTTGGATACACTACCAAAACGATCGAGAAAAAGGGAATGCGGAATCATTAATTTGGATTTATCAAGAGGACCTGGAACCCATTGGGTAGCATATTATAAAAACAATGAACATAAAGAATATTTTGACAGTTTTGGAAATTTACAACCTCCATTAGAACTAGTTAAATATCTAGGCAAAAATATAAAATATAATTACAATCAATATCAAGATTATAATTCATTTAAATGTGGACATTTATGTCTTCAATTTCTTTACAAAGTAAGTTTAAAAAATAAATAAATACAACACACGAACAATTTTTAAAATTTTTTCTGTTTTATTAATCAAAATGTTTATAAAATAATAGTTTCTACATATTATTCCCACTGTGGGTATTGAGCATTTGTTAAAAAGATATTTATTTCAGCAGCAGTATCCAATTTTAAGCCACTGTCTCCTTGCTTACATATGCAATATATCCCGGATGCCAGTTCTATTATGTCATCATCCGATAGCGTGTTGTACCGATTTGGTAAAAACATTATGTTGTTTTCTAGTTCAATTTGAATTGTGGTGCCGTATTTACTCGTCACACGCTTAGCGTTTTTAACTGCATACTTCGTTAAGTCCTGGAGCTCTTTTATATGAATTAATTTTTTTTTATTCAATGTATTGAATTTCGTGATCAAATCTGGAGGATTCATTATCACAATATTAATTAATTAATTAAATTTAATTTTTATATGTATTTTTTTCTTCTCTGACAGATAGCTCAATCTGCTTTTGTAAACTGATGTATTAAATATTTCTACCAATCTTTAAATAGGTAAAAAATAGTTCTTAAAAGAAAGATCAGTATCGTAGCTATCTCTTTTTCTCATATTGTAATCATGTTTTACGTAAATTTTTTGTTTTCTCACTGATAGAATTGTAGTGAAAGAGATAGTTACATATTTTAACGTTCTAAGGCGTAACTGATACAAACAATTTCAAAACAAAAGATCAGAGAGATAGTTATATTCATGTGCTAAAGTGTAACTGAAACAAAAAAATTTCAAAACAAAAGATTAGAGAGATAGTTATATTAATGTGCTAAAGTGTAACTGAAACAAAAAAATTCAAAAGAACTCACAATTTTTTGTAAAATTTTAATTTTACAAGTATATTTTTTACTATAAATAGGAACGTAAACCATTCAAGAATATTAGTGTAAAAATAGCATTAAAGAAAAAAGTATTCTTTAAAAAAAGAAAATTAAAAATAAAAATTAAAAAAAATAGTCAAGTACGTGAGCAGTTATTTGAATTCCTCCATTCCTTTGAAGACTCATTACTATATGAGCATAAGGAGAGCATACATTTTTTTGTATCCATGCTCACTGAAAATGAGGAGTATGGAGTTGTGGAGCAGGAGGACTCCGACGAGAATGGACATTTTGCCAGCTGCCCCTGGTATAGTGAAGGATGTGAAGAAGGCCCAGACACATGTAGGTGTACCATGTTTCACATTAGGAAAAAAATTATTTTTAAAATTATAGATACCTATAAAAATTTATGTAAAAAAATCAATTAATAAATATAAAATATATATGTATGTGTGTGTATGCTTTTGATTTCTTATTTATTTTAATATACATATTTCTGTATATATAGAGATTAATAGACCGAAAAAGCTATTAGTTTAAATGTTATTTTCATTGAGGATGGATAAACGTACTTTAAAGAATATATTTCACAACAATCAAAAACGAAAACCTCAAATATATGATTTGGTTTTTGGGTTTGAATACTTGCTCAATTGGAAATTGAAGATTTCATGTGGATTTTCTACAGCTTTTGGTTTTAAGCCAATGATATGGTTGCATTATAAAAATAAGCAATACATTGGACTGGATCGAGAAGAGTGGTTACATCTCATGTGCTATAAGGAGTATATTCATGATATGCTTAATCGTCGAGATTTTTTAAATTCTATAAATATAATTGATAATGAAAGTGAGAGAGATGTTGAATATAAGTTTCAATATAAAAGAGGTGTTTGCTTTTTAGTTATCATACAAGGAAACTTTAAAATAAAAATCGATTCTGACACATGGAGATCACTAACTCAAATTCGAGTATTTTTTACATCAATTTTATGTTGGAACAACATTCTGAGAAAACAAATCCTTCATTTCTATCATGAATATTATATACCAACCTGCTCCACTTTAAACAAAACAAAACTTCAAATCAATGAAATACGAGAAATACACGAAAGGGATGTAAAGATTGAACTGACACGACTTTGTTATGAGATTGGGGAAAAAATGCAGCACAAGATTCTAACAGATGTGAAAATTCATAAATTATATTTAAGGATGGATAATAAATAAAAAACAAAATGTAGACAAAAATATATGTTTTTATTGTTTTTTTATTGGTTATATTTTCTTTGTTTTTTCATAAAAATTTTTCTTAATAATTAATATTTACATTTATTTTAACAATAAAAATTTACAATAATTTACATTTATTTTAACTTTCTTCTTCTTCTTGAAGTCTATCAATTTCCATTAATAGCATGTCAAGCTCATACTCAGGATTGGTTTCCTCTATTGCTGAATGATACCATGCATATGTGCTTATACCATCACTTTTTATTTTCCTTTTATCATCTTGATAACTTAGTATTAGTTTATGTAGTTGCATAGTATATAATTGATGCAAACTCGACTTAAAGGTAAGCATATTATCAAATACATTTGATTTATTAAACAGACAATCTCTATATGAACTTAGGCTATACTTATCTAAAATGGTTTTCTTGACCCCCTTCGATTTTTTTACATCATTTTGATCTTGAACACTAAATGAATACATTTTAGATCGCAACCCAACAAACTCTTTCATTATTTTTCCACAATTTTCGTCTTTCATCATACCCAGCACCTTTTTGTTTAAACGAGGAATACCATATATGTTATCTGCAGGATAATCAGATGTGTCAAATTCATCCTGTATGTCCATTTTTATGTCAGCATAGAAGTCATCAGTCCGTATTGTATATATGAATGAATCAGTATCCATATAGTTTAATGACAATTTTGATTTAAATTTAGGCTGCATGTAACCATAATGGAAATTATACATTTTCCATTTGGAAAGTTCTAACACACAAAATCCTAAGTAAGTAGGCTTATTATAATATGTCTGGAGCCTATTCATTTCAATCGCCACCATGTCTTCTGAAAAAATAGACAAACTATGGAAATTGGGTTTAGATATCCAATCTTGGGCTCCCAAATGATTGCAATTCGTTCTGTTCCAGTTTGTTACAATTCTAACATCTTTTCTCTTATCTACATTTTCCATAGTCTTACCATATACCGCATTATTGAGCAATTTGAAGAAGTTTTTCTCAAACGTATTTTTAGCGTTAGCTCTATGCTTGGTATTTAAGTCTATATATGATTTTAACCATGGAGATTGTTTGAAAGTGAGAATCCGATGTACTTGCTTTAAAATCAAACCATACTCTAAACATTGCTTAAGAGTTCTATAGTGAATAATATATGAATGTTTAGTAGAAAAGTCAGCAATTAATTTAGTTTGCTTCTTTCCATAAGGTTTTTTATTTCCCGCACAAAAAGGTAGGTCATTGTGCGATTCGTGCAAATTGGAGGGATATTCTAAAGTAACTTCATACACATAACCATCATTTGAATTATTATCTATCCGATTTGGATCCAGATTTAGCTCATCACTTGATAACCATCTGAATCCTCCATATGGAAGATATTCGGACATAGCCCAACCGTAAAGGTTATTGGCATCTAGGTACATTAGAAATTCTGAGGGTTTCTCTTTATCGAAATCCTCTAGATATTTATTGTTTGCTTTTGAATACCTTTTACTACATTGTACAATCCCCCCACGTATCCCCTTTTTAAAGAAATTATACATATCTAGATCAGTTAACAATTCCAATTCTATATTTGTGTACTTCAACATAGCATCCCACGATAGTCCAGGAGCAGTATAGTACTGGCTTGGATCTAGATTATATATTCCCTTACAAACTTTTCGAAAATTTTCGAATACATCAGTTAGTAACAGTACGTCTGTTTTTAAATACAACTCCATATAGTCTTGTAAAGTTTTGCAATCAAATGTTTGCCAAATTTTTTTTGCATGCTCGTAATCTTCATGCGAACATTCTGTATGGGTAAGTGTGTTGAAAAAGTCTTCCCTCGCTGGAAGTTGACTATCATTTAATTTTTCAAAAGAATTGAGATAGTTGTAAGGGAAAACACCCTTCCTTCCAACCAGATCAAACTCTATTTTTGATGTAAATTGCTCTTTAATTGTACAGAAATCGTTATCCGTAAGATTATTGGCTAAAGTTTCTAAGCTTTCGGGCATAAAACGTAAGGTGTCTAGAAATCTAAGTTCAAGATTGAAATCGTCATTAATTTTTGTATATGTTGATAAAGATATGTAACGTTCTTTATTTAGCGGAAGGACTTTTATGTTGTCAGACTTTTCTCCTAACTCTTTAACAAAAAGATGTGAGTTATAAGACGAATAATTATGAAAATAAATAGGGATAAATTTTGGCTGTTGATATTTTAAGTTGCACATATTATGAGCTGCACCTCTAAATTTGCCAGTTACATGACAATGATCCCTTACGCGATCACTACCTAAAAATGTATCACATATGTGACAATTTATAGCATTTTGGAAACTAAATATCTCTAAAGGGGATAAAGAATCCATTTGTTTCTTAGTCATTAAATAATTAGTATAAATATCCTCACAATCCTTAACTAAATAAGCAACAAATTTTTCTGCCGCGTCCTTGCCAGTATAGATTCTAAACTTATCTATATTATGCTTAATATATTTAATATTATAACTTAAAGCACAGGGAATATGCTTTTTAGTTAAACTATTTTTTTCACTTACTTTATATTGGATGTCCTCAAGTATGCACTCAAAGTCAGCGTACACGACAAAAGGTACATCCATCTGTCGTTGGTGATCCTTAAATTTAAGTGTAGCGTTTTTATGTGATGGTAGTTGGGCTACAATTTTACCACACTCCGCTTTGTGTTGCTCCATGATCCTATCATTGTGTGTATATTGTAGACATTTATTACACAATTTAAGAGAGTGTTCATGTTTGGTAGTTTGACCACTTAATAATCTGTAAAAAAAATTTAAATTAAATCATTTATAATAAATATTATAAAAATTTTACCATATATATATTTATTTATATTAACTAGTACTTGACACTTTTAGCTTACCTAGACATATTTTCTATTAGAACGTAATGATGACCACCGATATTTTCTAACAACAATAAGTTGATATGAATACATTTTTCCTCCTTTGTAATATAATACGGACCAACAATTACATTATTTTCCTCATCATAACCAAATACGTTTACGCTGATTCCGCTATTCCGCTTCTCAAATATTTTAATATCTTTTAAAGATATTGGAAATATTAAATTCTTAAAATCGAGCGTTACACCGTTTTGGGTACAAATGATGTCAGCAGTTATATCATGAATATTATATGAGCTACATCGCTGTTTACTCATTATTTGAGAATTATCCACTGCTGCGATTAGACACCACTTGAAACAGTATTGATCGGTGTTTTCTACATTAATGCAAGCTTTTCTTTTTTGAAGTTTTTCTGGTAAACTCATCCAGTTTGCTCCTTTAACTAGAGAAGCCTTATTAATACTTAACTCTGCTCGGACTATGCGTATCAAAGTCCAACCAGAGTCCTTCTCTTGGAATTCACACATTTTATTTTGAATTTGTGAAATTTGGTTTGAAAATACTTCATATATTTCATCTCCTCTGGTCAACAAATTCATTTTAGCTCTATGATGAATAATATTGAACTCCAATTCCTCTCCCACAATTTTTACATATTCTGCCACAATACTTACATTAAATTTTATTACAATGTGGCTTAGTAAATGACTTTTAAGCATCTCTATGAAAATTGATTCATTTTCACCAATGAAATCTTCCAGTAAAAGTTCATCTCTTTCATTGTTTAATCCATAAGTTGCAATGTTATTTTTGAAAGCTTTGCTTATGTTGTAAAATTTCATATTTTCTTCATGTCTTCCTTGAGTTTCTTCATCAATGCTGGTATTATTTATTAAATTACCTCCATAAGCATCCGCTTCATGTAGTTGTTGTTGTGGTTGATATTGTAATTGTTGGTCCGTATTTGGGTACCACTGCATGACAGTAGGAGTTTGCTCCCAATACATTTGTAATTGTTGTTGTTGTTGCTGTTGTTGTTGTTGCTGTTGCTGCTGTTGTTGTTGTTGTTGCTGTTGACGATATTGATATTGTTGTTGTTGTTGAGGATATACATATTGTTGTTGTTGAGGATATTGATATTGTTGTTGTTGAGGATATTGATATTGTTGTTGTTGAGGATATTGATATTGTTGTTGTTGAGGATATTGATATTGTTGTTGTTGTTGAGGATATACATATTGTTGTTGTTGTTGTTGAGGATATTTATATTGTTGAGGATATTGATGTTGTTGTTGTTGAGGATATACATATTGTTGTTGTTGAGGATATACATATTGTTGTTGTTGAGGATATACATATTGTTGTTGTTGAGGATATTGATGTTGTTGTTGTTGAGGATATTTATATTGGTCCTCAACATCATGTTTTCGGATATGGTCGGAAAAACACTTTTGGTATTTGTATACCTTATTGCAGATATTACATATATATACCGCATCCATTTTTAATAATTTATATATTTTTTAAATTTTGTAAAATTTGATGATGTACTGTCTAGATACAATGCTGTACTTGCTGCTAGATTAGAAAACTTCTCAATTTATACGAATTACTATCAAGTCATATGCATAATTTAAGAGTCAATAGACAGAGACAAATGTCAGCAAGCAGTGAAAATAACAACCAATCTTTGACAATCCTCAATATCACAAACAACAACAAAAACAGAAACATTGATATCTCATCAGCATACATAATTACTTTCTATAAATACCCTTCCATGTCCTAAACGAAATACTACAAACAAAAAAAGTAATGCCGCATGCACACAGTGTGCACTAGTGGTAACGTTTATGATTTCCGATTTTTTTATTTATTTTTTGTTGTGTGGTGTTGCCTTCCCTATAAAAAACATAATGTGAAAGGCGTTGCACACATTTTAAAAAATAATTAGAACACAACAAATGCCAGATGTGTACTCGGCATTACACACTCGCTTTTTTTATATACATATACGACTACTTACCCATCTGCCAACACTCAAGTTATTGTAAAAACATACGTAAATACACATGCATGAGCATAACGTTGGCTCCCATGATCACGCATCTCTAATTCCCTTTTACAATCCTAAATATCGTACACTTCAATTTCTTTAACCTTCAAGTAAGTTCATTGCTCATAAATTACATATTTTATTCATCTCTTCAAACTCTTTAAACATAGGAAATAGGAAAATCAAAATAAATAAAACCAACAACAAAAAACATTCATAGATTTCCCACAAGCATACATAATGTCTTTCTAAAATAACCTTCCATGGTACCAGCTAAAAAGAAAATACATAAAACTAAAGCAACATTTTCTCTATGCACACACACACACACACACACACACACAATCTAAAATCACAAACCTGCTGCAACCGCTTAACAAACCAAGAAAAAAAACATTCAATTCAAAATTAAAACAAAAACATACATACAAGCCTTCGTACCTACATAATTAACTATGTACATCAACGGACGGACGGATATCAAACCATGCTTAACTCACAAACCACATATTTTATTCATCTCCTTAAACTCTTTAAACATAGGAAATTGAAAAAATCAAACTAAATAAAACCAACAACAAAAAACATTTATAGATTTCCCACAATCATACATAATTTCTTTCTCAAATACCCTTCTGCAACCGTTTAACAAACGATTAACCATACTACGTACAAACAAAAGAATAATACAAGAAAATAACAACCAATCTTTGACAATCCTCAGTATCACAAACTTCATACACACGCACGAGCATAACGTTAGCTCCCATGATCACACATCTCTAATTCCCTTTGACAATCCTAAATATGTTACACTTCAATTTGTCCAACCTTCAAGTAAATTCATTGCTCATAAATTACATATTTTATTCATCTCTTCAAACTCTTTAAGGAAATAGAAAAATCAAACTAAATAAAACCAACAACAAAAACATTCTCAGATTCCCCCCACACAAGCATACATAATTTCTTTCTCAAATACCCTTCTGCAACCGTTTAACAAACGAAAAACCATACTACGTACAAACAAAAGAATAATACAAAAAAACCAAAGCAACATTTTCTCTATCCACACACGCACACACAATCTAAAATCATACAGCTACTGCAACCGCTTAACAAACGAAAAAAAATACTACGTACAAACAAGCGCACCTGCGTGCTTACATAAATAACTATGCACATAGACCGGCAGACATCAAACAATAAAATTAAAACAAAAACACATCGACGGACCGACATCAAACCATAAAATTAAAACAAAAACACATCCACGGACCGACATCAAACTATCCTTATCTATGTACAAACAAAAAAGGGGCAAGCGCACCTGCGTGCCTACATAAATAACTATGCACAGCAACAGACGGACATCAAACCATAAAATTAAAACAAAAACACATCGACGGACCGACATCAAACTATCCTTATCTATGTACAAACAAAAAAGGGTTATGCAAACCCTCGTCACTCCACACCATTGACACTAATTACCATAATATGGAAAATTTAGCCCATAAATTACAAAATTTCGACTTTAATTACCCAAATTTCGACATTTATTACCCAAATTTGACAATTTTAATGGTCATAGAACCGGCAGTATCTAACTACTTAGCAGCAGTTATTGACATCTCTTAAATCATCCTCATAGTAATTACATATTGCTAGTATAGGCGTTAACAAAGATTCAATACCCTCAGGTAGACCAGTTATTACAACATCGGCTCTGTTCATCAAACGTTGCACCTTATTTTCACCCAGCTCAAGCTTTTTAATATTCGCCATAGCATTTGTTTCCACAGTTTTATATTATCTCTGCATTGCTCAAGCTCGTTTCTTAGGTTAGCAAGAGATGTAATCAAATCCGAACGAATATCAGACAAAGACGTTTCAATGAGGTTGCTTAATGAATGTTGGTCATTGCGTAATTCAGCTGTTGCACTGGAGATGTTATCCGAAAGTTTCTTCTCTAGCTCAGTCAAACAATGTTTGAGAGCAGAACCATCAAACTTTTTATCATGGCACCCAGGACAAGAAAAGTTGATACAATTGTTTTTGCCTATCAGTGTATATAAGTCACTGGGAATGTTGACGCATCCAATGTGAAACCATTTCACACAGGTATCACATTCTACTCCTTGATCAGACTTAGTGACATTTTTGTTACATACACCACATTTCGCTGAAGGGGACATCTTAAAATTTTTGTAGGTTATGTTCATAGGTGCATGTATACACGTGTATACTGTTAAACAGCACTTACAGCGTTGTTGTAGGCCACAAGTATAAGACTAGACACTTTACCAATAGTTCCTTTATTTCAATTTATGCAACAATATTGTTTTTTGATTGTTTATTAATCTGCGATAGAATTCAATGCAAAATTACAATTATTTCACACACCAAAAAAAAAAAAGAAATGTAATTTTGATCAGACGCCACACAAAAATTATTCTATTCACTCATAGAGTTGCCAGATATATCAGAAATTTTTTTTTATTTTTTTTTCTAGGACCAGCACTCAGGGGATAACCCCTACAAATGCAATGCATTGTGCTAGAACAAGGAAAATAGGTTATAGGGAAGGAGGATAGAGGGAGTAGTGTCTGTGGACATTTGATTTAAACCTTCCCACGCTGGTAGTGACAGGAAAGACCTCCGCAGGTAGTTGATTCCACATACGTACAGTTCGGCTAAAAAAGGAATTCTCTCTGTAATGCGTAGTGCGATCCATTGTCCAATCCACCACAAAGGGATGTGCTCTAAATGAGGCACGGGTTGTACGTATAAATGTGCGGGTTTCAGGAACAAGTTCCCTAATTTCATTTGAACACATTCCGTTGTAGTAACGATAGAACAATGAAATGCACCCCACATTGCGTCGATGCTCCAATGAATCAATAGAATTGGATACCCTACTGTCACCGATGAGCTTCATCGCCCTCTCCTGTACGCGGTCGAGCACCCCCAAAATAGACTTTGAAGCGCCGGCCCATACATGAGAGTTGTATTCCATTTTCGGTCGGATATAAGTGGCATAAATAGTAAGGAGATCAGATGGGGTGAAATATCGTTTGCACCGTTTCAAAAAGCCAAGGCACTTGAATGCTTCTTTTGCAATTTGAAAAATGTGTTCAGTCCATCGAACATCACACTGTATTTTCATGCCAAGAACATCAAGAGCGTCTGATTCCTTAATACTTCCACCTCCCATAGTTACAGAGGCAGCAGCATTTTCGGTCATGCGTCTATGTGTAACCATGCAACATTGGGTCTTACGGGCGTTAAAGTCGACCCTGTTCGCATGACCCCATTCAGAAATTTTCACCAAATCAGGGTTTAAAGTCCCATTCATTATTTGTCGCATAGCCTCAACCTGCGGCAGGCTATGTCTATTGCTGAATGAGAAAGAATGGCAAATGCTACTGTCATCCGCGAAAGAATAGATAGGGTTGAAAGTTTTACAGAGAAGGTCATTTAGAAAGATAAGAAATAGAGTCAGTGAAAGGACGGAACCTTGCGGTACCCCTGAATTTAACTTGAACTCATTTGATGAGATCCCATCTATAACAACTTTTATAGTGCGATCCCTGAGGAAACTCGATAAGAATCGAGCGAAGTTATCACCGACACCAAGGGCAATACATTTTGACAAAAGTGCACCATGCCACACTCTATCAAACGCCTTGGAGATATCTAAAGCCACCACCTTACTTTCGCCAAAATGGTGGATTGAATTACACCATTTCTCCGAGAGGAGGGCAAGTAGGTTTGTCGTAGATCGGCCTCTACGAAATCCATACTGCCGGTCATTGAGTAAGCTGTTGGACTCCAGATACCTTACAAGATGGAAATTCACCATACTTTCCATTACTTTGTAAAGTGCATAACATATTGCGATTGGGCGATAATTTTCAGGGTTAGTAGCTTCTCCTTTTTTGAGGGATTGGCGTAACATTAGCAATCTTCCAACACACTGGGAACTCACCAACATGGTACAACGCGCTGAAAAGGTTAGCTAATGGACGTGCTAGCGTCGAGGAGCACTGCTTCAAGACCAGTGCTGGAATGCCATCCGGACCGGGAGACTTATTTATGTTGAGTTCCGACAAAACCCTTTTTACTGCCCGAGCTCGAAAGAATATCTTAGGCATAGTAGTGGATACTCTCTCTAGCATAGAAAGAGGCTGATTGCTTTCCGGCAAGTAGGAATTACTTGCGAATATTTCAGCTAGTAGGTTAGCTTTATCAGCCGGGTCAGTGAATATTAGGTCATCCTTTAAAAGAGTCGGAATTGAGGAACTAGCATTATTCTTTACTCTTTTAACGAATGACTGGAAGCTTTTACTACCCCGAGGGGTAGCAAGAACTTTAGGATGGAGACGATTCTCGTAAAGAGCTTTTCCACGCCTCAGTACTTTGGTACACGAAGATCTCGCCCTTTTGCGTAGCAAATCAGTATCGGCATTTTGATTACTTCGCCAAATACTGAATGCTTCCTCTCTAGATCTGACTGCATTTTTGCATGTCTGATTAAACCAGAGTTTCTCTTTGGGCTTAATCGGAATTAGTTTTGATGGTATGAAAGCTTTCATGCCCATCAAAATTATACTTTCAAGCATTTTGGCCATGGCATTGACATCATTGTCTAGGAAACATAGCTTCCAATTAAAATGCCGAAAAAATTCATTGAGCTGAGCCCAACGAGCCTTTTCGTAGCTGTATTTTAGTCGTTTCGTAGCTGCAGATGAAACGCTATGAAGTGCTGAAAACGAAAAGGAGGCCGAAATGGTACAGTGATCTGAATTACCGAGAGGTGCATTAACACTTACTTCATACTTATCAGGGTGTGAAGTGAGAAAGAGGTCGAGTGTATTTTGTTGGTGCCCTTCAACACATGGAATGTGTGTTGATTTATTCACTAGTTGCACTAGATGGTTATGCGCTGCGAACAACTCAATATATTGGCCTTCCGTAGTTGTACGGCTCGAATGGCGAAGCCAAGTTGAATTGTGAACATTGAAATCACCAGCAATAACGATTTCACTGTTCGGACAACTCTCTAGGATCTTCGATCGAATTTTCATTGAAAAGTGTAATAAGTGTAACATATTTTTTCAGAAAAGAAAATGCTATTACATAAAATTATCCTTTCAACCCAATAAAATGTACTAAAAATCAAATGGTAAAAAACAAGCGTGTTATTTATTTTGACATTTTTGTTTTTTCCAAAGCACTATTATTTGTTTGACAAAATAGAAGAAAAGGCTCTAAAAAATTCGTTGAAATTAAGCCAAACTAAAATTACAGATTTTTTTACCTTAAACACTATGTTTATTTTCTTTGAATAATTTTAATTAACCTTTTTCGTTATTTCAACCACAAAATATTTAATGGAGCCTTGAATTCAATCAATAATTTTTTTAGGTTTTCTTATTATAATATTTTGTTTTATTTTACTGTATTTGATTAAAGTTTCTATAATTTAACCTTTTAACGTACAAAGTATTTATGTTTTTGTTTATACGTACATACTACACATACATATGTAAATTAAATAAATCTGTTTTCTTTTTTATGATCACACAAGATGTTTATATCCGATTTTGTTTATATGCCATATTGTGGCATAAAAAAATAAGGCCTATAATCACATTAGCGATATAGTCACAACATTGCGTGCAATAAGGGATGTGACTATAAACGAAAAGTACTGTACTAGGTGTCAAGTGGTCTAATTTAGACCACCGGGCGATCCTAGTAGGGATAAAAATATTGTCAAGTAAACAGGTTGCCTAGAAATGATATGACCAGTGATGCCAACTTAGCCCTTTTCGGGCTAGATTTAGCCCGTTTTCACTCAATCAAAACACGAAAAACAAATTTTTGGCCCGAAACTTAAAAACGCGCTAATCTAGCACTTTTTACAATTATCTTTCAGCCCTTTTAGCCCCTTTTTACTTTTTGCTCGATATGGCTACATTTAAATTTTTACGATCTCTTTCTTCCTTTAATATCGACTTAAGAAATAACATGAAAGCATTTTTTTTACTAATTTTCTTTTGCTAGTTTGTTTTACTAGTTTAAAAAAGAAGAAACAATATGGAATAATGTTCTATTTCTTCCAAATTTTTGGTGCTTTGAAAGATTTTCAGTGTAGCCTGAAAACAGATTTTTATTTCATAACGACCAATCTTAAATTTACTCACATTTTTTTCTTACTAATTTACATATGTATATGTACGTATGTATACCCTGCAGAAACTGAGAATAGTGAAATTGTAGTGATTTACTAGTGACATTGTCAGTAGTACTACTGACCAGGTGTACCCCAGCCACTGTAATTATCTATTGACATTTAACATTAGCTTGTCATTGAAAACCCACCTCTAGACTTTAGCAATACTGACTAAGTAGTTCTTTTGGGACCACATGGAGACATTGGCACCAAAGATTCACCAGTAAATTTTAGGAGCTCTAGTCAACATTATCGATATTTCCTCGCTCGATGTCAATAGTAAAATTGTAGTGATTTACTAGTGACATTGTCAATAGTGGTACTGCCTAGGTGTATTCCAGCTAACGTAATCGCCTATTGACGTATGACAACACTCATTGCAAATCTACCAGTAAACTTTAGCACTATTCTTTTACGACCATATGGAGACATTTGAACTAAAGATTCACTAGTACATTTTAGTGACCCTCGTCTACAATTTTATAAGGGTTGGGGCAACAAACTTAAATACATACATACATATGTACGTAAGTTTTTAACATTATTGCATAGCATAATAAAAAAAAAACAAACTTCTGACGCGTTCATTGACAATGTCACCAGAAATACACTAGAACTGTTGTCTCTAACGTATCTCTACTTGCGCATAAAAGGAAAATTGTCGACATTTTAACTAGTGCAATTGTCGCTAGAGAAAAGAGTGTTGATATAGAGACATATGGTTCTAGGCTGACTAGAGGGTACCTACTACTACTACTCGTATATACATATGTATGTATATACTATTTAATGTACGTAAGTACCTTATTGAAATGTAAATGAAATATACATATCGCACACTAAATCATAAAGAGTCACAACTCAAAAAATTTCAAATGCTGAGTAGTTGCAAACAATTGTAGATACTGTACAAATGATGCAAGTATGTGACATAAAAACAAGCTTAAAACAAATTGGTTTATAAAAAAGCAAAAACACTTTTATAATTTTGAGTTGTGACTCTTTATGATTTAGTATGCGATATGGACCTTATTCAAATGCTATATATATCAATAATGAATTACTTTACTTTGGCTTTGATTTTAAACATTTTAAAATTTGTTTCCAAAAATTTGGCTTTATGTTGCGCTAAACGTATATTTTTTCAGTTTAGCCCTTTTTTCAAAAATTTTTACGCTTTTTGTGTCTCAAAAGTTGGCATCACTGGATATGACACCTTGACTATTATAAATTTGAAGAATTTTAAGTTTAACATTTGTTGACGCACTAAAAATCCCAAATTATTATTTTTCTTATTTAGTAAAATAGTTTTTATTAAAAATACATTGAAATTGATTATTGAGGTGCTTAGCTTGATCCTATGTGCATTTCACTGTTGCTAATGCAGATCATCAGGAAACCTTTACCCAAAAATTTCTTAGAACAACTGAGTTGTTATGTTAAACTTTCATTTAAGCAAATGAGTAGCTCAGCACCAAGGCGAATTCATAACAGGTGACCCCAACAGTCCAGATGATTATCAGGAGTTCGAAGACTGCTTACACCCCAACTGTCAAAATCGCTTTTTCTATCTAAAGTAAAAAGAATTATAATGTATGATAACTTATCACAATGGAACCAATTGTATCTCCGTGTGGAGGTGCGGTATAGCACCACCCTTCCTAACCTATGCATTCTAAATTAACTCTTGCAAAATGATTCACTGCATTAGTTTATTAATGATGATTTTTAAACAATTTTATCTAATACAAAATATTTCTACCAATGTGTCTCGACTACAATGCATGATAGCCTTTGGTACATAATCTTGTATGGATTTTCGCACAATATACTTAGAAATAAGATTTTATAAAACGTTCTGCATTACTTGAGGCCAAGAATTAATACTCTTTGGCGTATTTGCACGTTCCATCATGTCAGCTTTTAGTTGGCTAGCCATCCTTGTGAAAATCTGGATGTTTAGTCATTAGTATTTATATAGACCAATTCAATGGCTGCCTAATTCTCAACCATGACATTGATGGCTGGTAAACGACGATGTAATAGCGTTGTCACCACATCAACAATTTTTCCGTGCAATTTGGGAAACCTTAAACAGATATACATATGTTATAAATTAAGTTTATAGAAATAAATATTCAAGCATACCTTAACGTTTCCTATTGCATTTCATTGCCACAATGTGCTGCATTTCCTCATGTATCAACACAACGCAAATTCTTAAATCTGGGGTTAAGACAGCTTTTTGCGGGCTTAGCTAGTACTAGCTTCTTATAAATGTATGTATGTATAAATAAGATGCACGTTTATTTGTTGTACACTTTTAAGTATCTTTGTCATTTTTGTGAACACTTTTATGCATTTAAGCACATTGTGTTTACGGCCATGATGAGCCAGTAAAACACATTTTACACCACTAATTTCGCGTCCAACAAACCATCGAAGAGACTGCAATAAGGCAGCAAGTAAGTTTCTTTACGTTATCCAATAATATCTTTCAACATTTTAATTACATTTATTTTACAAATATTGTTTTCTGTGTTGTTGATAGATGTACATAGATAGTAAAATGTGTTCTATAAATGTGTATGTATTGGTATTTGAGTCAACCGTTTTTGACAGATGGGGTTTTTTGAAGCCAGACAAATTCAATGTTGTTTTTATTATTATTGTATTGTTGTAGCGATAAGGTCACCTGTTATTAATTCGCCTTGCTCAGCACATAACAAAAATGAAACAAGAACTCAATAATCAACATGTTTTTTTCTTCCTTTACGTTAATAAAACCTTTCAAACTTTAAATTTCTATGCATGACGGCTAGTTGAAAAGACCAGAGTTAAATAAAATAATGGGTTATAGCGTGATGGTTGTAGGATTGTACGAAATTTGGTAAAAGTCGTCTGCATAGATATATGTAAAATATGGCGTAAGTTTTAGTGGGAGTGATCTCGCCTACTTTTTTTATATATTAACATATTAAATTCTGCTTAGCCGAAGTTCTACAAAATTTTAGCTTATTGCCGTAAAAACTAAATTTCAATTTTTATGTTGTTGACCCAACTCTTGGGTCAACAAAAGCACTGTGAGCATATAAAAATAGTGTAAAAAAGGGGAAAAATTAAATAAATTGTGGGTAAAAAAGCACTAAGCTAAATATTTTCCGTTATTTATATTTTTGTAACTAAATATTCCCTGTTATTTACCCTACATCTATACCTGATATCATAACAAAAGTCAAACTTTGTATTGAAAAATATTTTTTTTATGTTAGCTCTCTTTTCTATATGGAATTTGACATTTGTCATGATAAAATTATATCAGGTGTAGACGTAGAGTTATGTTTTATATAAATAAGTCTTTATTTTTTGTTTGGCTATGACATATTAAATCCCTATAGCAGAAAATTATTTTAAAATTACATCAAATGCATAGTGCCTTTAACGCATATTTTGCTGGTCTAAGCCACCTTTGGAACGCTCGATAATTCTTCCAAACCTTTTCTATATTTTTGGTTTTCCATTTTAAAGAAACCCATAATAAGTTAATAAGATTTAACAAAAAATTAATGCAAAACCTACTTTCAAGAAAAGTGTTTAATTTGTTTTGTCTTAAATTTGCACAAATGAGAAATCGACGTTGCTTACCTGTGTTCAATCAATTTCTTATAAGGATTTAAAAAAATTAATAGAGAAAAGTCGAAGAGTTTGTTTCTTTGTTAGAAAATTTTGATTATTGAAAAAGCACTTCGAGAAATTGTACAAAGCACTATAAATACCCGCTTTTCTAAAACGGGTATTTAATAAAGTTTCGGGTAATTAGAAAGGAAAAAAGCACCAAAAAATACTCGAAAAGCACCAAAATGGCAACGCTGGCCCCATCCACTTTTCTAACACATGGTTATGCTATTTCTAGTGCTTATGGTTAATGTAAAGTTTCGCCTTAACTTAAATTCTTAATTTTGAGTTTCAAGAGCGTGTTCCTGCCCCTGATTGAAACTTCCGGGTTTGTAGATTGTTCTTAGTGATCTCTGGTCTCGATTTATTTGTATATCAAATTGCTGCTCTCTAGTGCGAATTTGAGTTTAAATAGAATTTGCACTTACTTGTGTATAAAATTTCAGCTCTCTAGAACAAATTCTAGCTTTAAAGTTTTTGGACTATACCCCGCCCACTTTTCTAAACTCACTATTTTGTTATGAGCAGCGTTTGTCATTAACGTTAAGTTTCGTACACAGAGAAAAAACTGCCTCATAGAATCAATAAGATTTTTCTATGAAACGTTTTTAGGCTATGGGGTATCCCAGCAGAAAGAAGCGAAGATTTTTTCATAGAGATTCCTTATTGTTTTTATGTGGTAAATCTTATTAATTTTATCAAAAAGAAACCCACATAACATCAAGAAGAAATCTTATAATTCACCACTTTTTTTACTCAATTTCCGTTATTTATGGCACAAAAAAAACAATCCAAAAACTTCTTGATTCTATTAGGGTTTCTTGTAAATTGTAAACTATAGGGATTTCTTATTGATTTTATTAGGTTGCCTTATTAATTTTTTTAAAAAGGGTTTCTTCTTCATTTTATTAGGTTGCCTTATTGTTTTTTTCAATAAGGGTTTCTTCTTGATTTTAGTAGGTTATGTGTAAAGCATCTAATTGATTTTTTTAATAAGGAAATCTTTTTTGATTTTATGAGGTGTCTTGTTATTTCGTTTCTATAAATAGACATACAGACAAAATTTTCCATGATCTTTTTCATTTTTGTACAAGAATGTTTGCACAAAAATTTCAATGGTTATTCAGGCTGCTTGTTAGCATATTGGGTAGAGTGCTTGTCTATCAGGTAGAAGTTTGCTGGTTCAATACTTGGTGAGTAAGTTAGTTAAGAATATAACATAATGTGTATGTATGTATGTATAAATAAATAACAACTACAATATACTACATACGTACATACATATGTATATGGTATAGAATTTAAATAAAAATACGTGCAAAGACGCATTTTCTTTTTTATTGAAAAACTCAATAAGATAACCTCATAAAAACTACAGGATTTCTTCTTGATTTTTTCAAAAAGATTTTTTCTATGAAATTAATAAGATTTCCCTATTGAAAAAAACCATAGAGATTTCTTATTAATTTTGTTATATTTTATGAGGTATTTAGTAGGCACTGTTTTCTCTGTGTAGTAAACGGTTGATATGAAATACGTAAATAATAGATTTAAATTAGCTAAGACTTAGTTGATGACAATTGTATGGGCGTGACTACGCCCAATTTTTTATATCATAGTTTAAAGCCTTTCATACCTGCAACGTCTACACAAGGTTTCAATAAAATGGCTTGAAGTAAAAGCTGTATTGCATAGCTGTTGTTGTTATTTACATTTACTTTCCTTACATACTTTTTACAACTACAACTAGAGCTGAAAAAAAGTCAGCCAATATAGTAAAGTAAGAAAATAAACAACATATTGATTATTGAGTTCTTGTTTCAACTTTGTTATTTGTTGAACTTCTCATTTGTTTAAATGAAAGTTTATAACATAATAATTCTAGTTGTTCTATGATTTTTGGGTAAAGTTTCCCTAATGATCTGCATTAGCAACACTGAAATGCGCATAGGATCCAGCTAAACCCCTCAATAATAAATTTCAATGTATTTTTAATAAAAAAATTATTTTACTAAATAAGTAAAATAATAATTTGGGATTATTAGTGCGTTAATAAACGTTAAAGTTAAATTGTAGCAATTCTCAAAAATAAACCACTAATTAAAAGCTGTATATGTATTTAGTTTTTAGTCCCGAGCTATATTAGCGTTGCCGCTCTGGTAATCTCTGTGTATCTTTCGTGTCGAGTTTCATTGGAAACGGATAATAATAAATACATATGCAAATAGTATATTTAAATGTGTTAAACTAAATAACATAAAACGAAAATTTATAGCCTCGCTCGAGTTAAACGCTTTAAATTTGCGTTTTTAATTCTAAGATTTGTAGGTGTAGCCCCGAATCCATGGCTAAAATTTCCGGCTTTAAGATTTTTCTAATTCTCATCTAGGTCTACTTGTGTATCAAATTTTAGCTCACTAGCGCAAATTGAAATTTTTATTTTTTTATGCGTAATACAGTGTACTTTTTTAAGCTCAAGCTTTTTTTTTTTGCTAATGCTTTTCATCGTGTCAAGTTTCGTTGGAAACGGATAATAATTTATGCATAACAAGTATCTTTAAATTTGATGAGCCGAAGTACATGAGGCTTAAATTATATGGGCGATTTAATGCCCAATTTGAATAAAATTGCTTGAGTTAAACGCTTTAGATTAGTTTTTTTATTTTGGCTAAGATTTCCGGGTTCTTAGATGTTTTTAGTTATTTACCTAGGACATATTTTGTACCAAATGTTAGCTCTCTAGCTAAAGTCCAAGTGCTTCATAAATTTATAAGTGTGTCAGTGGTCAGTGAGTAGATCCACTATAAACAGCCTGGTAAGGGACCTGACTAATGAGGGTTATGAACCTGTCTGCTATGCGGACGATGTCATGATACTGCAAGGGGCTAGGACCTTAATCAACTTTGCAAGGAGGCCAAAAATGCTCTCACTATTGCGCTCAACCCAGAAGAACGGAAATAGGTAATTTCACCAAGAAGACAAAGATATACTGCATGATCTTTGTCTTCCTGACTCTACTTTTCAGGGAAATACCACACCTTATTCGACAGGATTAAGTACTTAGAAATGATCCTGGATCGGAAACTGTGGAGACATCACAGAAGGGCCATTGGAATTAGATCTATTCCAACACACTGGCTCTATAACGGCGTGATCACACCGAATCGAACATATGTACGTGCCAATCAGACCAATTCAAATACACATACATAGAAAGTGCAATAATAAAATGTTGGAGAAGGTTTAACGAATGTGCTGCCTAGGTATATGTGGCACTATGATAGCTACATCTACCCGGGGTTTTGGAGACCATTCTTTATATCCAACGTATAGACATTCGTATTAGATATGAAGCAGCTCTTGCTACAACACATCTACAAGTGATGGGGAATGGATCGGAGATGACCACTCACCACACCATCCGTGAACGGAGACATTGATACCAGAAATATACCCCTCAATCGTGCCCTAGAACAAACAGCCGTGGGAGTTTGGTGATATACGGATGGCTCGAGGCTAGGGGAAAGATTGAGCATAGGTTTCTTCATAAAAGAACCCGATACCGAAATTTACTTCTACTTGCGTGACCAGTTGTTGTGAATCACCAATCATTAATCATTACTATTTTTAAGCAAACATATTAACTAAATTCTTTAAGTAAACACCCTTACTATTTTTGTGTACTAAGTGAATATCACTAATGTGGTCTCAAATTACCATTTGTTTTAATTGGTTGATAAACCATAAATTTTATACTTACTGATTTGTGATGTCAGCATATTTAATTTATATTAGTTTGTAAGCAACACTATTCTTATTGACTAATACGGCTAAAATTTTGTAAAAGTATTCTTAAGTAGTCAGCATAATTTTAGTATAAATAATAGAAATAAGTTTAAGTACGGGGCAGTAGTTCTGGTGTGATAAATAAATAAAGTAGCCTGCGATTCCTACGTGGACCCTCCAGGTCAGAAAACTAAATAAAGTGTTTAATAATTATTAAGCTAATAATTCCTGCGAATCCCACGGGACCCTCCAGGATTATAACACAGTATTCCAGGCGGAAGTTTCTGTGTTTTAAAATAGATCAGTGTGAATATTAAAGCCACAGAGGTTAATATATTTACTGACAGGAAATTGGCAATTAGGGCAATTACAACTGCAAATGTAAGCTCTAGGACCGTTTTAGATTGCAAGAATATGATTAACAAATACGTAGTACATGGCAACATTCGCGTTGAATGGGTGCAGGCCCCCTAGGACGTAACCGGAATTTTCATTTTACACAATAATACTTATTTATTGTACCTTCAAAATTTTTTATTTCATTTTTTAAACATATAATTATTTAATCCACACAGCTGGAAACTTGCCAAAGTTAAAATGATTCCAAGGCCGGGCAAAGATCTTACCAAGGCTGAGTCATATAGGCCAATAAGTCTCACAATGTTGCCTAAGAGAAATAAATATCGAAGGAAATTGTAGATCAAGACGTACTACCATAGTCTCTAAAGACTACCTTTATTTTACTATCTTGGACTTTAGAATATTTCTAAGGAAAACAAATTGATTTTATTTATGATGTCACATCAACTATGACGAATTGCTAAATTCGTTGCACTAAAATAAATCAACAGGAAAAGTAAATTCGTTAAAGTGGCAACACTGATGCAGATAGCAATTGCTTTTAGAAAACTATGACGAATTGCTAAATTCGTTGCACTAAAATAAATCAACAGGAAAAGTAAATTCGTTAAAGTGGCAACACTGATGCAGATAGCAATTGCTTTTAGAAAAAAAACTCAAAGAAATTGATTTATTAGTGTTTTATTTTTGGAAATTGCTACAATTTAAGAGTAATGTTTATTAACGCACTAATAATCCCAAATTATTATTTTACTTAATTAGTAAAATAACTTTTTTATTAAAAATACATTTAAATTGATTATTGAGGGGTTTAGCTGGATCCTATGCGCATTTCACTGTTGCTAATGCAGATCATCAGGGAACCTTTACCCAAAAATCTTAGAACTAGAGTTATTATGTTATAAACTTTCATTTAAACAAATGAGAAGTTCAACAAATAACAAAGTTGAAACAAGAACTCAATAATCAACATGTTTTTTATTTTCTTACTTTACTACATTGGCTGACTTTTTTTCAGCTCTAGTTGTAGTTGTAAAAAGTATGTAAAGAAAATAAATGTAAATAACAACAACAGCTATATAAGAATAGAGTGTTGCCACACAAGTATTTTTGACCTGGTGCAGTCAAGTTAATAATTAGTGTTTTATTTTTGGGAATTGCTACAATTTAAGTTTAATGTTTATTAACGCACTAATAATCCCAAATTATTATTTTACTTAATTAGTAAAATAACTTTTTTATTTACTAGAGCTGAAAAAAAGTCAGCCAATGTAGTAAAGTAAGAAATTAAAAAACATGTTGAATATTGAGTTCTTGTTTCAACTTTGTTATATGTTGAACTTCTCATTTGTTTAAATGAAAGTTTATAGCATAATAACTCTAGTTGTTCTAAGATTTTTGAGTAAATTTCCCTGATGATCTGCATTAGCAACAGTGAAATGCGCATAGGATCCAGCTAAACCCCTCAATAATCAATTTAAATGTATTTTTAATAAAAAAGTTCTTTTACTAATTAAGTAAAATAATAATTTGGGATTATTAGTGCGTTAATAAACATTAAACTGAAATTGTTTTATATTAAAGTAATTAATTACATTTTTCAACATAACTTCTTTGGTTTTTTAAGTTTTTCTAACATATTGGTATTCAAAATTCGTATTTTTAATTTCAGATCCATTTATAAAGTTAGTTTTGTAATATAATAGAGATTTAATAAAATATATACGGACATCGTTTTGTTACTTAACATTAATTAAACTTTAACAGAGCAGTGCAATGTTTTTAAAAGCAAAAAAAAAACTAGGTTTTAATTTCATATAAGAAATTTCTCTTGCTTAGGAAATTTCTTTTGTTTAGATCAGGGCCCCGCAAACACATACTATCAAACATTATGCTTCTTCTAGTTGTGTCGTCGATTGAAAGAATTAAATGCAATCATGAGTATCATAAACAAAGCTTATTTATTATATATTTATTACTTTCACTTTAACAGATTTTGATCAGAATTTATTCTCTAGAATGTAAAGACAATGAATTTAGTGACAATTTTTAAATAAGTAGTAGTTAATACATACTTGTTGTTAGACGACCTCACTAAATGACGACAAAAACTATTCTGTCCTTTACATGACCATCTTTCATTAATTTAAAAGATGGCGAGCAAATACTTTTTGGCGCTTAAGAAATTTTACATGTTACTTGCACTGCCAGACTGACATTATGAGTTACAGAGATGTATATACAAATAAGACTATAAATTTTTTTTTTCGGTGTTATCGATATCCTCACCCCCGTGAATGGACCTCATTTTGTCCAATTCACCACAACTCTCAACGTCCAATAAGGCCAGCTTAGACACGGGACGTCGCAGTAAGCCATCTGCGGTATTGACTTCAGCCGATCTCGCTATGCCATCTTTACCAACAAAAATCTTATGAATGCGTCCTCGCTTCCATTTTGTCCTAGCTTGATCGGTTTCACAAATCAATACCAGTGCCCCGGTGGCTATAGGATTAGTGGGGCGACACCATTTAGTTCTTCGCGTTAATTCGGGGAGGTATTCTAATATCCATCGTTTCCAGAGACAGTTTTTCAGATTTTGTAAAATTCTCCATTGTTTTCGTAGAGAGCACAACTTAGGGTTAAATGGAGCTGGTGTTTGAGTAGAATTAGGAACTCCCAATAAGAAATGATTTGGCGTCAACGGCTCTGGCTCATCGGGGTACACAGGAAGGTGGGTGAGAGGTCTTGAGTTCACGATATTTTCACACTCAATCAATAGACTGTTTAAAGTTTCCAAGCGTGGTACTTGCTCTGACAATGCCGCATATAGTGCCTTCTTTACAGATTGGACCAGGCATTCCCACGAACCGCCAGCACTAGGATCGGATGGAGTGTTAAATTTCCATCTGATGCCAAGTGGCTTCAACCCGTGTTCTAGCTCTCCAAAATCAATAAAATTATTCTCATCGCCAAGTTCTTTTCGAATCCCCACGAAATTGGTGCCGTTGTCGCTTCGAATTTGAACTGGTATACCGCGGCGATTTACAAAGTTCCTTATGCAAAGAAGACACGAGTCACTTGAAAGGTCAGTAGCAAGTTCTAAATGAACAGCTCGTGTAGTTAAACACGTGAACAATGCAACCCATCGTTTCTCACGGCTTCGTCGTACAGCCACTAATACAGGACCAAAATAGTCCAACCCGGTATACGAAAATGGGTGAATGAAGGCACGGAGACGATCTTGGGGTAGAGGTCCCATTATCGGTTGAGAGGGTTTACATCTTTTAACTTTACAGCTAGAGAAACTCGCCTTTACAGTTTTCAAGACGACTCTTATAGACGGAATCCAGTATTTACGTCGTATCTCGCAAATAACAATGTTATCGTTGATGTGTCTTTGACGCTCATGGTACCACTGAACCAAAAGATGTGTTACTCCATCATTTTTGGGTAGAATATATGGTCTCTTGGCTAACAGTGGGAGGTGCGGTGCGTTGTCAATCCTACCCCCACATCTAATATTTCCAAACTCGTCAACATACGGATTTAATGAAATTAATACACTTCCTGCGTTTATAGCCTGTCCCTTGCATATGGTGTGATATTCCTCAGCGAATGCTATTCTTTGTATGGCCTTTATTACGAAACGCTCAGCATGGTCTTCTTCTTCTATCGACTAATCACCATTTAAAAGGGACTGTCGTTTACAAACTAGCTTTAAATTGTTAACATATCGAAATGTCCAACCTATATGTCTTATTAGTCGCAAATATTTAGAAAAACGTTTTGTATCAAAAAGGGTATGGCTAACTATACGAGTAGAGAACACGAAATGATCGTTTCGAAGCTCTTCATCACCCCTATTATTTTCTTGTGAGCTACAACCTGTAGGCCATTCTTCAGATTTCTTACGCAAAAATTCTGGACCATTTTTCCAACGACCATTTGAGTTATACATTAGACTAGGACGAGTAGCTTCATCGGCAGGATTCATCTTGCCAGGCAACCAGTGCCACTGGGTTTCATCTGAAGACTCTAAGATTTCAGCTACTCTGTTGGCAACGAACTGTTTATACCGGCGATGGTGCGATGTTAACCATTTTACCACAGTACTCGAATCTGTCCAAAAGCAAATGTCGATAGGTTTCACGTCATGATACGCAATGATGGAATTCTTTAGTCTCACAGCCATTATAGCTGCTTGTAACTCCAAACGAGGAACTGACATATATTTGGTGGGTGCGCAATTCGCCTTACCAGCTATAAAGGATACATTTATCTCACTGTCTGAGTCATACCGCCAGTATGCCACAGCTGCCATTGCCATTTCACTAGCATCATAAAATATGTGCAAAGCTTTCCTTTGGTTAGATAAATTAGGGAAATAACATCTCGGAATACAAAAGTTCCTTACCTTTTTCAAGCCGCTAGTCCAGGAATTCCAACGATCGCACAAAACCTCCGGTATCTCGTCCTCCCATTTCAATCCAATCTTCCACAACAGCTGCATAAACATTTTTCCTGATATTGTGAAGTCACCCAAAAAACCAAATGGGTCGAAAACAGACATGATTAAACTCAATACTTCTCTTTTTGTGGGTGTTCTTTTATTTTCCAAAATATCTGCGGAAGCCCCTTTAAATTTTATATCGAAAATAAATTCGTCTCTCTCAGCTGACCACAACATTCCCAAGATTTCACAATGTTACCAGACGTCAGATTTACATTTCTTACTGTAGTGTTGCCAAAGCGCTGATTTATTTAATCTGAATTGGATATGATTTTATGCATCTTGAACCCGGCTAATTTATGTATTTTAATCACATTTTCAACCACAGTTGAGGCCTCTTCCACAGAATCAAAACAATCTGCGTAATCATCTACATAATGATGTTTGATTATGGCTTTGCCAGCTCTATTATTAGAATTTAAAAATTTTTCGGCATTTATATTTTTAATATATTGAGCTATTGTAGGTGAACAGATGGCCCCAAAGACGGCTCTTGTCATGACATATTGTCCGATTGGCTGGCAAGTCTCTTCTCTGTATAAAAAACGTTGCGAATCTTGGTCTTCTTTACGAATTGCCACTTGCAAGAACATTTCCTGGATATCACCGCAGACCGCGATGGGGCGTTCCCGAAACTTAAATAGGACGGCGATTAATGGCTGATTCAAGTCGGGCCCTGGTAGCAGAAGGTCATTCAAGGAAACTCCCTTTACTTTGGCTGCGGCGTCGAAGACCAAACGGAAACTATCTTTGCTTGGATTAAAAACCGCAAAATGTGGCAAAAAGAAAGTGTTAGGGGAATATTTTTCTTCGTCACGGCTAAGCCGTCTGGCATAACCTTCGATTTCGAATTTTGGATTCACAAGAAATTTGTTCTCAACCAAGTGCAATCGTCTTAATGCCTGAGCGTAACTATCGGGAAAGGTGCGCTTCTCAGTTTTCCAAAGTAATCCACATTCATAACGACCATCAACCAATCTAGACGTTGCCTTTAAGATATTCAGTGCTCTCTCTTCATTTTTCGATATTATGGGTTTTGCATCGAGTTTTACCAAGCATGACTCGACCTCAAAATATTCTGTGATCCTCTGTTCCATAGACATGTTTGATTCTTGACGCTTGGCATGAAATGCGCTTCTTACAAGATAGTCCTTTTCGCCACCGGTTGGACCATACACCACCCATCCTAGTCTTGTCTTCACCCCTATGGGGCCATTTTCATCGGCACAAATGGGCGTTTCCACCGGCACTGTCAAAAATGCATGCGTTAAACTTATGATCATTTGGGGTCGAATTTTGTAATAATCTGCAACCGGCAACTCGGCTAATTTACTCTGTTTACTGATGTCGCTAAGCGAAAACGATTGGGTGGGTAACTCTAAATTTTTTACCAAATAGATTTCGGAAATCTTGTATATCTGATTTTTTTCTTGGGAACCACTGATGGACACATCTACCATTTCTGTTTGTTTACTACTACAATATCCATTTAGCCATTGCAATTTTAATTTTTCTTGTTTGCCTTCCAAACCAATTTTCTTACCAACATCCCATTCTAACATTGTAGCATCAGCGCCATCATCTATAAATGCATAGATCGAACAATACCCTTTGGGTCCATATACTTTCACTGGTATGATTTGGAATAAGATTTCACTCTTTTCAGTACCAGCGTGTAAATTAACAACTGTTTTGGGATTTTCTTCTTCCACAACTGTGGCAACACTGCTATCTGGATTGCTGTTTTGATCATCAGTCGAGTGTAATAGAGGATTGTGTTTTTTTTGGCAATTATTTACACCACAATGTTGTTTTTTAAAACATTTACCGACTTGATGAACATGAAAAACATAGACGAAGTTCACGAGCCTTTTTCCAACGTTCATTTACAGAAGCAGCCTCAAAGGCTGGGCAGTCCGAAAGTGATATACAATCTTCTAAGCAGACAGTGCACTTTTTTGCGACGCTTGTGGTTAACGCAACTTTAGTTTTTGACGGTGGTCTTTTAGCATTACTGTCGGCTGTTGATGAAGATGGCAAGACGTCTGACACCATATTTGCTATTTTTCTAACACCATCAAGCCATTCACAAAGGTCTGTTAGATTTACGGGTCGACCGATCGCGAAACATTTTTCTGCCCATTGCATTTGTTTTGTTGGTGGTAGCTTTTCAATCAATTCACTGAGCAACGTTGGATTATTCAAGTGACGTTCACCATTTGCTGTTTGCAGAAAGCGTACCATATTACTTACTTTTGTGGCAAATTTAACCAATAAATCGAGTTTTCCTTCGGGCACGTACGGGAGCATTTTAATTTGATCAATCTGGCCTCTTATCAATTGTTCAGGGCGACCGTAAGTTTCGGCTAATGCGTCTATTATGACATTGACGTTTCTTGAACTAGACAAAAGGGATTCTACTGTTTCTCTTGCCGGCCCGTGTAGAGCTTCGCGAATGCGTATAATATTTTGTAGGGAACTATAATCAAATTCAGTTGTTGTTTGTCTGAAATCTTCTATAAAGGCAGGCCACTCTTCTGGCCGGCCATTGAATTTCGGGAGCGGATATAATTTTTTGGCTTTTGCGGTCGCGGAAACCTGGCTAAGGGAAGAATAATTCGTAAGGAACTCACCATTATTTCCATCATTTTGTGTTAATTCCACTGTTGCGACTGCACCATTATTTCCATTATTTTGTGTTAATTCCACTGTTGCGACTGCACTGTTTGGCCCCACTTCTCTAACATTCGTCTGTTCGCTCACTGCAATTCGGTCGGATATCATTTTGATTTCTTGTTGTAGCGATGCAATGCTAGTACTAGTTTGGTCTTGCTGCGAAGCAATTAAATTGTTTAAATTCGTATTAACTGAGTTTATTTGTTTCATCATCTCTTTTTTCATATCAGCTAAAACGCGTAAAACGTCAGTCGAAGGCGTATGTTGCTGGGATGGCCTATTTGATGTTTGTATAACGGGTGGTGTTGCAGTAGTTTGTTGACTAGATGTCGACGCAATTATTGCAGGTGGATTTTGCCCTACAGAAGGATCCATATCAAAACGTTTTGGTGGTACACGTTTATTAGATCTTTCACTTGTTCTTGCAGGCTCCTCTGCCATAACGTAATATTACATATAACGAAGACAATAACAGTGAAGACGAGGACCAAGAGTTGGCTTAGATCATATACCATAAATTTCACAATTGTACGTCAACAAAGAATAAAGATGTCGTCGATTGAAAGAATTAAATGCGATCATGAGTATCATAAACAAAGCTTATTTATTATATATTTATTACTTTCACTTTAACAGATTTTGATCAGAATTTATTCTCTAGAATGTAAAGACAATGAATTTAGTGACAATTTTTAAATAAGTAGTAGTTAATACATACTTGTTGTTAGACGACCTCACTAAATGACGACAAAAACTATTCTGTCCTTTACATGACCATCTTTCATTAATTTAAAAGATGGCGAACAAATACTTTTTGGCGCTTAAGAAATTTTACATGTTACTTGCACTGCCAGACTGACATTATGAGTTTCAGAGATGTATATACAAATAAGACTATAAATTTTTTTTTCGGTGTTATCGACAAGTTGATTGTTTTTGAGTAGTAATTTATCTCCTCTTTTTGCACTGAAATTCATTTTTGTGTACTTTTCTCAACAATTTGGTAACGAGTGTACTTGAAAAACATTCCATCACCGAATGTATGGCAACGTTTTGCAAGTGCAACGGCAATCACAAATCTACCACTAATTTATACAATTTGATTTTCGATTCATTGTTTAAATTTTACACTCTAAGGGCTTTTTTCTCAACTTGTCTTTAGTTAAAGGTAGGATTTTGCCTGCCCGATAAAAAAATTTTGCATTACCCTACGTCTTTACCTGATATATTTTTATCATGACAAAAGTCAAACTATATTGAAAAATAATAATTTTTATGTTAGCTGTTTTAGTTATATGGAATTTGATATTTTTCATGATAAAAATATATCAGGCGTAGACGTAGGGTTATTAGAACTGAATTTATTATTATCAATAATAATAATATTTAATCGATGAAAAAATAATAAATGAAGATTTTATAATGCAAGGCCATTTATCGAGCAGACAAAATCATGTCTTTAACTAAAGGCAAGTTGTGAAAATGGCCCTAAATTAGGGCTGCCATACGTCCTGGTTTTCTTGGATTTAAACAAATTGTCCTAATGTTCTGCTTCACCGGAAAATTTACCACCAACTACAATAAAGTTAAGCGGGACTCACTCTGATTCAATTTTTGTTTCAACTAAGTGCCATAAAAAATTGTACCGTGTAAACAACTGCTACAAGTAATCGAGAACCGATTACAAATTGTTTTCTCTAACATGTTAAACATCTGTTTCATATGTGAATTGCTGAGTTTCATAATATTAATTAATTTTTGTTTCATTTGTTTAAAATATTAAGAGTTCTCATGAGAATGTTCAAAAGTCTCGCGAATTGTACAATTGTGTATTTTTAGGCTCTCGTAAATAAAATGCCGAAAATTTTATAGAAATTTATTCAGACAAATCCAAGGTGTATCTAACCAGGTGGTTCTTTTAGCTTTGTAGCTGAAGAATGCCAAAAACTTCGATTTTGTTTTGGTTTTGGTACAATAATTTTTGTGCTTTTGTCATTCTTCGGTTTTTTACACAGCTATGGCTGCCTTATTTCTGTATAACAAATTCTTACGCAGTCACGTGTATAATTACACCATGCACAAACTTGTTAATTTTGACCAATAATTTTGACTTGTAAACTTAAGCTGTGCAATTGTGCATTTTGTAAACCACAATTTCTTACTTTTTTGGCTATCTTTAGGCATTTTTAGACAAACACACACACTTTTTATTTTTATAGAAATATATAAATATGTTTTTAAATTGAAAATTGTTTGATATTTTTCTGTTTTACTTTTATTAAATTAATTTGTTTGACATTTCATTCAAACTCTTTGCGAAAAAGTTGCAAAAGGGCTTCATGAAAGAAGTCTCGCAAGTTTGCACAAATGGCAATTTTAAGAGTTCTCATGAAAACCCTTATTATGTTTTTATTTTTCAGGAAATGCCTAAAAGAAAGCATGCGTGTATGAGTTGATGGGATCATACTTCTGGCAGCCCTACCCTAAATGAATAATTATAAGAAAAATATAATGATGATTTTAACATACGTATTCAATTGTACCACACTTAATTAAGTTCGCCTACGTTCTATTGTTAAAAATATATCGTAGTCAAATTAAATGTTGAATACTTCAATACATGACACTTGCAAGATTAGGGCAAATCAATTGGTGTTGGAATCATAAAATTGGTCCAATCGTGCTAAAATTTTACCAAATGAAATGTTTTTAATGCCTGCCGTGATACAAATTCGAAAAAATTTAAGTAAGATCAGGGCTCAAATCGTCACATCCGTGATCGTATCGACAATCGTACGAAATCAAATTAAGTATACGTCAATCGTATAAGCTGAATGGGATTTCAGTACGTTCACGTATGTCATAATCCGAAAATGGTGTTTTTACGTGACGAGTGGCACGTTCACGGATGTGACGATTCGACCCCAGGTTTAATGTATATTTTAATAAATAAAATTAAAATTGTATTTGTTACAAAATAGTTTATATTGGAGTAACTCGACGTATTGAGCTGTGAGACAACACCACACATTTCCTAAGTACTTTCAGGGAAATACGGCATACTCAAACATTTTCAGAATTTCCTTTAATAACTGCCAGTTTATAATTAATATCAATGCTAAGAATAATTGAATTCGTATTTACTTACTTACATAAAAACTTTAAACATACCTGTCCCAAAACTTTTCTTTAGAATCTTCTACCAAAAATGGTTTTAATGGATAACTTATTTCATTTCCCATGTACGAATATGATAAATATAAACATGTTAGAACTGCGGCTTGTAGTTCAGATTCTTTAGTTTCCTCTCCGTCAACCAATTCTCGGACAAGCATGTAGACAAACACCACGTTTGCAGGATTAATAAAAGCAACATCCTAAAAAAATTAAACATGTTTAATTCATATACTGAAAGGAAACCCTTCATTCAGACAATGAAACTCTTCATTGTATTAATGAAAAGTTTCATTAAAAGTCAGCTAATGAAGCCCTTCATTGGATCAATGAAGAATGTTTCATTGTATTTATGAAGTTAATTTTGGCGGCTATGTCATAAATAGAATGAAACTATTTCATTAGTTCAATGACACTTTTTCATGAATATAATGTAATTGTTTCATTGATTTAATGAAGTTTATTCATTAATATAAAGAAAATTTCATTAAATTTATGATGAGATTTTTATAAATATAATGAATTAAGCAGTAAATAATGAAAATCTTCTTTTAAACACATGAAATCATATCCCTTCCAATCCACACACTTAATAAAATATATATATATAAATTTTCTTTATTTTATTTAATGTATACAAATACATACATACATATGTACTTATGTATATATTTATTAAAGCAAAACATTTGAAATTTAAGGAACTCATCAGTAGAGTTCAACCCAAATAATGTTTTAAGTAAGCCGAAAAACTTACATGTTTATAGTAAAACTCTAAATATGTTGTTGAGAATCACAATGCAGAAACATAAGTTTAAAAGAACCAAACAAAAATCTTAACAAAACAAGAACCTTTATTAGATGTTTGGCACAACCTTTTTGTGTTTGTATTTGAATGGATAAAAAAAGAGAAAGAGTGAGATGTGTAATATTCAATGAAGAATATTACATTGTATAAATGAAATTATTTCATTGCATTTATGACGACCATACTGCTTTGAAATTAAAAGGGATTAGAAAAGTAAGAAATAGAAAATATTTTTTAACAAAATAACTTTTGATTTATTTATGTTTGACAAACTGCATACAGTAAGTATATAAAATATGTGAAACTTACTTATATTTGCCCCAAATTCCCTAAAAAGAAAATTCGGTTAAGCAATGTAACGATTTTCATTAATACAATGAACTATGAAAAACACATAAAAAGCAGAAATTGAAAGATTTCATGTATACAGTGTAATTGTTCATTGTATTAATAAAAAGTTTCATTAATATAATGCAGAACATTTAATGAAACCGTTTCATTGTCTGAATGAATGATTTTCCTTTCAGTGTATATGAGACAAAATACATTTCTTTGATTGATTTAATTTGTCTAATCCCCCGGTTGTCACATGCCAGTAATTACTTGCAAGTGGTGTATATGTATTACAAACAAAAATCAGTAGAAATGTAAAAAAACACAAAAATTTTTTGAGTGGCTATATACCTTTATTAATTTTTAAAGACAAAATTACACCAAAACAAATTTTAAGAATGCTGACAAAATCAAACCGAACAGAACAACATGTTATATATTTTCGAGGGCCGCTGACTCCACATATATTTTACTAAATAATTTTTGGTTCCGAATCGGCCCGAAATTCTTGCAAGTCATAATAAATTAAAATTCGCTAATCTGAGGAAGAAATGGCTGCTGATCCAATTCCTTCAAAATGAATGTCCAAGCCCCATGTTATAGACCTGAGCTTCTAAGACTAATGGCAGTAACATTAATGCTGTCAAGGTAGTGATGATACTATTTAGAATCGATGTCCGCCTTTTCTTTTTAGCATTCTGAGACGTATATTTTTTGTCCGTATCTAAATCTTCATGGTCGGACGATTCATCCGACTCTGTGCTGTCAATTGGCAAAGGTGCCAGCCAAGCTATTGGCCTTCTGCTAGCCCCGGATGTTGTCTTGACATCAGCAACTCGATCCTTGATAGATGTTCACTATTCTAGCCGTTACTGTAATTCGCACAAGTATTCCCGTAACCATTTCTTCCACAACTCCTCCTTGAAGTGGGTGAGCAATTTCCACCTGGTCGAGAGACTCACCTTTGTTTGTTTAAAACTTACGTTTATATGGAAATTCAATGGTTACCCAATTGAAAATCTACCAGATGTCAAGGCATTCAAATCATTTTGGTTGTTTGACATTGAAGTAATTGGCCTTTAATTAAGAATGCCTTCAATTTAAATTACAACGGTATCGAGTTCCTCATACGTTAACGATGCCGTTGCTACACTCCCGAGCAAAATAATCTTCGCTGATTTCACCGCAGCTGCCCATAACCCCCCAATATGACGTACTCGTGGTGGAATGGAGTGGAGCGTTATGCCTCTGGATGAGCATTACTTGCTGATTTCACTACGGCCGGAATTGAATAAATCGAGTCTGACAATTCTGCAAGCTACATTTTTGTACCAAAAAAATTTGTCGTATTGTTACAGTACAGCTCCCTACAATGACCTCGCCTGCTCATGAATCGTCTTAGTGTGCCTATGAATGCTTCGGTGATTAGATCAGTAACCAATTGCAGATGAACAGCCTCCGTAGCAAAGCAGCCAAATACAGCAATGTATGCTTTATGAAGTTTCTTCCTTCTTAATTTGTAATGAACCCAAAGAGGTCCACAACAGTCAACACCGAAATTTATAAAAGTTACCAATGATTTGATTGAGCAATTTTGGTTTGGCTCTGGTGCATTGTATTGAACGATTGATCGTGCTGCTGTCTTGCATGTGATAATGTGCTTGAAGCCCACAGTGGCGATTTTTTCATGTGTCATTTGCATTATCAACTTCCCTATTGGATCATTATATTTAATCAGCATTGGACGTTTTGCATCGTATGGCAGTATTAATGATTTCAACCGTCCTCCAACTCTGATGATGCTGTTAATATCTAAGAAGGGGGTAAGATTGCTATATTGACTCCCTCCCATGCCTCTGCAAGTTCTTCAAATCGTCTTCAAAATCAGATCGTTGCATTACACGTACAATGACTATGAAAGCCTGTTCTAGTTCTTGAGCTGTTAAGTTTAGTTCGGGCTGATGTTTGAACCTTGTCATGTGGTTAGTGAATCGCAGCATATAAGCCACGCATCTCTGGAGTGTTCGAAATGAACTATTGCGTTGTAGATGATGTCTGTTAATGTTTCATCTACGGTAGTCACCCCCTTTCGTTCCATATCGCGCTGATTTGCGGCTTTTGTGAGTGTGTTGGAAGTATTTGTCGTCCAAACTTCCTCTCTTCCATGCCAAAATATGGGCTCATAGAGCCATAAAGTGCTTACTGCTAGTTATGACGGGGGGAGATCTCGTATCAGCTGGGTTTTCCCTTGATTTAACATGCCTCCACTGCTCAGATATAGATAATTCCTGTATTACAGTGATTCGATTAACTACAAACGTTCGGGCACATAAGAGTACTGCGCAAAGTCTAAGACGAGACAAGGTCTGGCGATTTAAAGGAGCAATACAGGATCTTGCCTGCCTGTTCTTGAAAATGGATCTGATAATTTCTAGGTTTTTTAATTGTTCTAATTCAGTATGGAATGTCATCTATCTTGTGTGGAAGTTTGCTTCATCCCACTCCAATTTTGTTTGCCAAAGCTCTTGAATGAACATTTTGGAGGTTATAATAATTGGTGCAAGTATACCTAACGGATAGAAGAGCTTTGCTAGATCCGTCATCACTGTTCGCTTAGTAATTTGTTTCACTTCTCCTGGGCATACCTTTACACAAAACTTGTCAGCCTTTGGCATCCAGGTTAAGCTCAAGATTTTTACCGTTTGTCAATCTGTGCTGTTGAAGTCAATATTTACTTTCTGTTCTTTTTTTGCAATGCTTTGAAGCAGCTTCGGATGACTGGCATTCCATTTTTGTAGATTCAGACCATGTTTGTGTAATATACGTGACAGCTCTTGCTGCATTGTCAGCGTCACATTCAAATCATCACTCTCGCCTGTTTCATCATCCACATAGAAATTTTTAAGTAAAAATTGGCTTCCATAGGGATTCTGCGCCATGTTAATCCTTTCCAGACATTTTCTCAATGTCTGTTGTAAATACAAAACATGGTAGCTAAAGGCAAAACAGTATTGAAAACAGCTCGCTTTGATTGGTGGAAACTGAGTGCAGCAGATTATTAAGGGATAAGCCTGAAAAAATTTTTGTTGATGCATCAAAGACTACTCGTAATTTCGTAGTTAAGCTATCGGGACGTAAAAGACTGTGTGTGGAATTAAATAGTTTGGTTTGCATGTGGAAATTTATTATATCAATTATATCAATTTGTGTCTGTGACCCAATTCCTCATACTATTTCTTAAATTGTATGCATTGGGCTTTGACTTCTGGTGCCTTTGCTAGTTGAGAGATTGTCACAAAACGGTATTCTGACAACAAATCTTCAACTTTTATCAATGCTGTAGGTCTGAGCAAAATGAGTTTCACACTGTCTTTTTAATAATTACAGAGTTTTCTCTACCACCTTAACCTTTTCTAGCTCCCATAGTTGAGCGATGTCTTCTTCTAAGGTTGTTTAATTTCCCGGAGCACATTCCACATGTTGCAGTGGACATTTGGGTTTTCTAAGTTTTTCAGATGATCAATGATAAGATGATGATGATAAGATGATCCAACCCAGCAACGTATTTCGTAAGATAGGCAAGTTGTTGGCCAACTTGATTTGTCCATCTGTCAGTAATAATTGGTGATGGAATCAGCGTTTACAAACTTCCCATTGGTGTATTTTCTTTTGCTTGTGCTCATGCTCCTGCTTCTAAAAATTCAAGAGTCGCACTAGAAGTTAACACATAAATAGCTTCTCAAAACGAAGAGCTTAAGCACTGGACATGTTCGAAAAGTTTTCTGTTTCTTTAAATAAATTCGGAAGTTATTCTAGTAGCACTGTTGCCAACTTTTTTCCAACAAATATCGCTAAAGTAGACAAGAAAATAGCTAGAAAATAGCTAAACTTCAAAAATATTTGAAAACTTAGCGATAAATAGATAAAAAACAAATTTATTTTTAGGATGTTTCAAAAATTTTACGGTAACTTGTTAACTTCTTTCATATTCCCAAAATGTCTCTACAAATTTTATAAAATATCAAATAAAAGGCTTGTTTTAGTAAAAACATATACATCCAGCCTGCCCAAATCAGCACCAGAGTGCCGATTTATTATTATTTTTAACTAAAAATTTTAAGCGAATCTTCAACATTAATATCTCCGTAGGTAGAATTGGTACCTAATTTGCTAAGTACTGAATTCTGTACTTCCATAGTAAAAAAATTGCTTCAAATAAAGCAGGCTTCTGCAATTATAGAGTAAAAGTAGCGCTCACAAGCTTGCTGAGTTTTGTATGAGGAATTCACTGTTTGGAGTACTACATTTTTGCACACAAAAGCCCTTTTTTTAATTGTTGTGGCGCTTATCAATCACCTTTTTCCCATAGTTTGCTTCATATATGTTCACTATTTTTGAATAAGCTGACATTTTAAAGCGAATTATGATGCACAAAAATCGCTAGATTTCCCGCTAATAGGTATATCATATTTTTCCCGTAATATGTACTTAAAAATCGCTAGATTTGACGAGAAAATAGCTGAATTGGCAACAGTGCCTAGTAGATATGTTGTGTTTTTTTTATTTATTTTCAATTGCGTATTTAATAAATTCCTGGAAGAAATGTTGACGTTGTTTGTTTTACTATTATATTAGTACATACGGGAAAAGTACTCATACACACACATTCAAACACATATACACAAACACTTCAGCTAAGTTAACTTCGTAATTATTTGAAGCTGCATTCAGTCAAACCGGAAACTGTACGAATATGACGATATCTGGAGCTCTTCGTTATCTATTCGTTTATTGCTTTTACTTCAACTACTACTCTTTGAATTTCAGTGGCAGAAGTATGAGCAACAGGTTGTGATTGGGCAGTTAAAAAATAAAAAAGTGTAAGAAATAGCAAAATTTTATGACTTTTTCTATTTCGACTCCAGCAATTCCGCCCCCAATAAAATACCTATATTGTCAGGATGATGGAAAACTGGGTCAGCTAGTGTGATGTTATTAGGAATGTTCTAGTGCTTGATTTCAAAAGCAGCTGGCGCAAGTAGTGTTGTGTAGTTATTGGATCCGGAAAACAATTCCACTTATAGCGATTGACGTTGATTTCGTTGGAATTCCAAAACGTTTGATTAGGCGTTTACTTACGAACTTAATTTGTGATCCCGATTAAAGAAGCGCTCTACATTCAATTTCCTTTTCACCGGCTTTTATGAGGACAACGGCTGTGCTGAGTAGTAAGTATATAGTTATTTGATGCCGTATGTTTTGCTGCGCTTAGTGATGCGGCTGCCTGGCTGATTTGTGTGGGTTTTGTAGTCTCAGCTGAATAATTGTATATAACTTTTGAAATTGGTTGTTGACTGAGCGTGGTTTGATCCGAGTCTTTTAAATACAGCAAAGTGTTATGTTTGTTGGCACACTTCATACAGATTCTTAGAATATAATTTTTTGCGTTATGTTTTGGTTTTAAACAGTTAATACAAAACCTTAATTTTTGGACAACTTGAAGTCCTGCTGATGATGACAGCTTCAGAAATTCTGGCCATACAAATAACAGGTTTCTTTCATATTTACACATTGAACAAAGTTAATTGTTTCGTCTTCCAATTGTGATGGAAGTATATACCTTTGTCCTTGTGTTTGACAACTTTTCCCTTTCGGACATTGCTTCCACTGATTGAAAATTTCTCTCTAAAAAAATTGGAAAGTGTTTGATAGTTGGCACTTTTTGTGGCTGTGCAAGAGATTGTTCATAACGTACTCGTGTGACCTGATCCAGTCGTTTAGGAAGCAAATGGATGAACAATGGATCTCATGTTGTTATCAAGATTTTGAAGTGCTAATAAGCACTCCTTTGTTTTGTCATGTAGGACTTTATAATTTTCTGTTGGTGTCTGGTTTGGTGTATCTACCAGTTCTTGAAATAATTTTATTACTAATAGCCTCTTGTTATGGAAGCGGTCTATTATAGATGACCATGTAGCATCGAAATTTTCTCCATTGGCAGTGAAGTCGTTTATTAGATTTGCCACTTCTTCCACTGAATGAGTTTATAAATACCAGATTTCTTGGACCTTCGGATTGTTCTACTATCAGTGAAGAAGATAAGTCGTTTTCGTAATGTTATTTTTGTTGTTGAAATTTAATCGGGCTATTATTATGTGCAGAGGGTGGTTGTGTCATTGTGTAGTTATTAATGGATCTTAATGCCTACCGTATTTCATTTTTTAACTTGATAAATTGCTCCATTTTGTATCCTTAATTCACAGGCTCATCACTTATTGCAGATATTTGGAGATGGATGTCTTCAATGACTTGCCATAATTTTGTGCCAATCGGCACATCCTGCTTTGTTAACGGTTTTTAGCCAACGTTCCACAGATGCCATTACTGCTGCTATGAATAAGCTTCAACAGCTTATCGGTGTCAGCTGATGTCACCTTAAGACATGCGGTTTGGCTGAAGACTGTGGCACCTTAAGCGTAGATGATTCAAATATATCTCTGTATTGTAAGACGGCTTCCATAATTGCGTTGTAGTAGTCATCTGCGAAATACTTGTGGTCTAGCTGAATATTTTCCATCCATGTTTTTCTATTATGGTTGGATTCAAATTCTGCCGTCCAGCCTTCGAAGTCGCTCTTGAAAGTAATCATGGAACTCTTTCTTGTAGCGAAATCTTTTTTGAAGTTTTGGATGATTGCTTCAATTTATTCTCCTAATTTCCTTTATGTTGTTGAGCAGCTCTTCGAAGCATACCATTGTTTATTGAGCTATCCTGCTAGTTCAAATGTTGAAATCCTGTGCATGGTTACAGGAAAACGTCGGGTCACCAAAAATATTAATATAAATTGTAAAGTATGTTCTTGCAAGCACTTGTAGCTTGAAGATTGTTGTTATTCTGTGGTTTTCAAGAGCACTTGAACTTGGAGATAGTTGTGATATATTTGTTTGTCTTTACAAGCACTTGAATTTGGAGGCAGTGTTCAATAATGCCCTAATTCTGTTCGACGAATGTATCGTCTTGTCTATGGACGAAAAAAAGAAGCAATTTTGATTCTTTAAAACGATTATTATTTGTTGTCTATGGTAGAAGGTTCGTGTATTTGCTTTGTAATTTTGTTCTAAACATTATATCCAACGCATATTTTTTCATATATTTTTCAAACTGTTGTATAATAATTTAATTGAATTTTTATGTTTTAAAAACATGGCAATAATATTTATATTTTTCATTGTCAAAGACAACAACCATTTTTGAAGAAAATAATTTAGAGACTTCAAAGACAAGAACTCAGATGCATTTTCAAACAAAAACGTCCTAAATCTTCTTACTGAATTAGGGCATAAAACAATTGATTTATTATTCTACTAAAACAATAAACTTATAACTTTATTTTACTTAGAAATGCTTATTATATAAATGATTAATTGTAGAATTATGTTTTCTAAATTAATAAACGATAACTTAGCAATGTCCTACTTTTGCATATTGCAAACTGTAATATTTGCATTAAACATTTTGTGCAATACGTGGTTATTGAATTGGTATGGCTGCAAACAAAAACTTACTCTTAGTGATAAAATTAATACAATTAACAATAACGTAAACAATGATATGCATATCCCAATGATCAAATAAGAAATATATTAACAACATTTAGCATGTGATTGTAATTGAAAACCTACTATTAACACTATAACAATAAATAGGTAATGACTACATACTTCTTATGGGAAAAAGGAGACATACCGACCAGACACTTAGTTACTGGTACATTTTTATAATTTATGTATATACATAAAAATGTATGTATATTGAAAAATTTTTGACGATTCCCACACAAGTACACCATATAAGTTTGCTTTCTTTCTTTTATTCTGACGGATAGAAGAAAACTTATTATACTACAATTGTCACTAGAATTTTAGTGTTGCCACAAAGACACTTGATCCCAGTCTGACTGCAGGGTAGTGACAAGCGATCTGTGTATTTGTGTGTATGTAGTGATCGTTATTTGATAGATTTTGGTTTGCTGCTGTGAGATGTCGTTGCTATTCGCATGTATGGTCATTGTATGTATGCATTTATTTTTTGGATCTCTGGGGAAATAATCTAATAGCTGCAGGTAGTGGCAACCCTGATAGCTATTTGGAATGGATGTGGATAGGGAATGTATTTGGTAATGTATATATGTATATATTGTTGGAGTAATGTATGTGATCGTATCTATTTTTGCTTTGAAGTATATCATTGCTTGTATGAATTACATCCTTCATACATACATATGTATATATGAGTGTGTATATGTTTGCTACACTATTTGCGTTACTGTTCTTATAGAGATAGCAAAATATTGTGTAGGCATAGGTTTTATATGTACAAGTACGTTTCAAATATTAAATATTTTGAACCCATCATTTTGATAAGCAGAGTTTTATGAATAGTGGTAATGAACTTGAAATGGACATTTTTATTTCAGTATATTTTATTTTAATGTAACAATTGAAGAACAGCCGCGAATAACGTTGTAAAAGACAATTAAAAAAAAACCAGTTTTTCGCAGATTACCATTAACATAACTCTCTTGCGTTGTTCAAACATCAAACCATCCAAAATTATGCATCTGATCGCCGTCAAAATACAATTACAATCAGTCAGTCAGTGGAAAACTTTGTAAGTAACTAATAAATCATGCAAACAAAATTGTCGAAAATAATTGATAAATGTAGCAGATATACAAAAAGAAAAGATAATGCTAGTTATCATTATTTTCGATACGCTAAAAAATCTAAACGAAACAAACAATCTTGCCTTAAAATACGTTTTGTGGCTCTCCTGCGAAATTATTATTTTGTCACTTAAAACGTTATTCGCGGCTAACCTTCAATTGTAGAAACTAGCTTTTGTGGAAGTAAAACAAAGACTTATATAACCACCTGCACTCACGTCCCGATTTTTCCCATACCTTTTTATTGCAAATTGATGCTAGCGATTTTGGTCTGGGTGTTGCAATGTATATGAATTTCATCATATGCATATCGTAATACCAACAGATAAATTAGATTTGATGACTACTGCGCGATTCTCATACAACTTATATAAGTAGAAGTAATAATGTGGGTTGTGATCAGTATACTCTGATATCTCAACAAGTTGCAACCTATTTTCCAAACCAAATTTTTTAAAGTGCTTGAAAACAATAAACTATAAAATTGCTACAACTAATTATTTGTTCAATTCACAACCTATTGCATGTGTAAAAAAATTTTCTTTGCATTCATCGCCACAGATTATTAATATTGTTAGTCTATGTTCATCGCTATATAACTGCAGAGTGCAATACAAACAAAAAATTTAAGTAAATGAGGCAATTTTACAATTTCATTTATTTAAACTTTTGTTATTTATTCAATTATTTATTAAAATTAACAGGTATAAGTAGGAGTTAATATGAATTGATAAACATTAGTTTAAAGGTATTTTCATAACTAATCTCTATTGTATGTATGTACATTAGAGAGTGGCCGTTAGTTGTATGTTTTGTTGATTTCTTTTATTCTCCCCAAATCGGTTCAGTTTTATGCAAAAAAAATACAAAAAAAAAAATTCATGGCGATAAGTTGTGTTTTAGGGGGTGCGTCCGGCCCTCAAAGTTAGCCCGCAAGCCCATATATTCAATGTTTTTTTTTTGTTAATATTTTTAAACTATACTTAATATGTATATGTATGAAATAATTTAATAGATATAAACTCTTATTGTAAACGCTTAGTAAAATAATTTCCATATAAATGTAATTTCGGTATATATAATGTTTGGTATTTTGTAGGCTATTTTCTTCATTATTTCCTAAAATATTAATTTTAGCTAAAAACATTCCCTGAGACTAATGTTGTAGACTAGAAGAGCTAAAATATTGCCATATATCATATTCTAGTCATATGCAAACAGATTACATTGAAAATGGGCTTGAAAGCCAAGCCTTAAAACACAACTTATCGCTATGAAATTTTTTTGTATTTTTTTTACATAAAATTGATCCGATTTGGGGGTGAGAATAAAAGAAATAAAAATAAATAAATAACGGCCACTCTAATGTACATACAGACATATGTACGTGTCCTTAGTTATGAAAGTGGTCCAAGTCATATGCAGTTTTGTTTCTATTAATCGAGACTACTAACTCTAAACTAAAATGTTGCATAGTATAAAAATATTTTTTTACTTGTTCAAATACAATATACTAACAGTCTAATTCATAATTATTTCAAATTTTAACTTATAAGCTGCTAACAGTTATGAAGTCATTTTTGTTTTATAAGCTACTGACATAAATTTGAATTCATAACCAGACAATACCACTAAATTAACAATTTAACGTTTTTAATGGTTTTGTAGTTTTATGTTGGCAATAACATATTGTTTTAAGTGTCATTTTATTCTTAGTGATGGATATAAATATAATTGATTATTTAAGTACCCTTATAGAATACTGAAAATAATATGAATTATTATATATAATTTAATCGAAATGCAAAATAAACATATGCTTTATTACTTTTTATTACGTAAAAAGTAAATTTAATAGTGAAAAATTTGTTTTTAAACACATTTGTTCACCGTAGGCACAGAGTTAAAAGAGTACTCTGTGCCGTCATCAACAACGGGTAGTCGACTACCTACTTTAACGTAATTGTTTATGCATCTCTATTTCTTATGCATATTATTCTGTGATTTACAAGAAGAAATATGGAAAATTTAAAAACTGTGGAAGCTTCTCCTTCCGAAACCAAGCGTAAACGAGCTACCAACTGGACTGAAGAGGATAAAGTAAGTGCTCACATTCTTTATGTCTTAAAAATGTAGAACTTTTATTAAGATTTTTTTCAAGATGTTATGTTATAGTGTCTCCCACTATTCCCTTAACACTAGTTTGGTCACACACATATGCATATGCTATTTTGACCTATTAAGAATTTTACCAATTATTTTTAATACTTTATTCGCTGCAAAGATTTTCATTAATTGTATTTTCCAAAGAATTTTAATAAGTTTATTGACTTGCAACAGTTAACAAAATGTACCATTAATTCCAAATAATTTTAATAACCTTAATATTTGTATTTAATAAATTGTCAAAGTACATTAATTCCAAAGAATTTTAATAAGTTTATTGACTGTGCATTTCCGCTAACGAAAATACAACTTTATTACATATTTATTAATTATATATTTTTTCCAAAGAATTGTTATACTTACTTTATTCAAGTGCAAAATGCACCAGACAAATTGCTTAAAAATTATTATGCAAACATGTATTTTAAGTTTATATTCCCAAAATGCAAAAGACAGCAAAATAATAGTATTTAAGAAAGTAGAAAAAAAAAGATTGATTATTATTGATTATACCTAAAACACGGTTGTTTTATTTATATTTTTTTTCGTTGTTTCTCATTTTGGTGAAAAAAGTGGCGCAGTCGGTAGGATACCCGTGTATCCTCGTGTAAATCATTTAAATTCGAGAATATTTGATATTTTAATATCTGTAACGGGTAAAGAGAAACAACGAACGCGAACCCTTTAAAGGACATACAAAAGTTTCGTGAAAGTGAAATTTTTCTTTAAAAGATTAAAGAATATAAATACAAAATTTTTAAATATAAAAAAATTTTTTTTTTTTGAACAAATCCCTTAAACACACAATTTTTTCCCCTTTAAAAGATTAAAGGACATACAAAATATTTTGTGAAAGTGACATTTGAACAAATCCTTTAAACATACAAATTTTTTCCTTTAAAAGATTAAGGGAAATACAACATTTTTGTAAAAGTGAATTTGAATGAATCCTTCTAACATGCAAAATTTTTTGTGAAGAAATAAAAAGAGAGAAAAAAACAACGAAAGGTGAAGAAAAGGATAAAAAGATTTACCTTATCAATAATACATCCAGACAATAGTCGAAATATAAATATACATCCTTATCAACTCTAAACTCAACATAGTGACAATTCTCTCTTCAATCTTGAAAAGCATCCTTATCAACTTTAAACTCAACAGTAGAAACACAAAGCCAAGCAGACAGCTATATAACTTCCAACAACAGCATCAAAAAGCATCTTAATCAACTCTAAATTCAACATAGTGAAAAGCATCCTAATCAACTTTAAACTTAACAGTAGAAACACAAAGCCAAGCAGACAGCTATATAACTTCCAACAACAGCATCAAAAAGTAAGAATTTGATTAAATAAATTGTATTTATTTATTAATATTATTAAATGCATGTAACTGAAAAAATAAGTATAGAGTCAGAAATTAAAAGAAAATTATTGTATTCTGCAGGAGAACAAGAAACCAAAAGGTTACAAGACTTCTTATATAAAATAACCTTGATAAAAACCAAAGCAAGAAAAAATTATTTAAAACATAAAAGTGAAAGAAACAAACGCATTCGTGTATAAGAGAGTATTCCCTTTTTTTCCTTTTCCCAAATCTATTAAAACACAAAAAAAAACTGAAAATGGCAGTACAGGTTGAAAACCCAATGAACAGATTAACTATAAACCCTTTAAAATATCTTAATAACTTACCTGAGTTCTGTGGCGACTCAAGAGACCTACAAACGTTCACCACACTTATTGACCGAATGCACCCATACCTACAAACATATGACGAATTGTCTCAACTACTTTTTTCGGACGTAATAAAATCAAAACTCAAAGGAAGGGCAAGACAGGCAATAGAAATAAATTGCCACGCTACTTCATGGACAGAGATTAAAAACATACTACAGAATAATTTTGGAGATAGACGTTCCTGCGAAGAACTTTTTGACGAATTACGAAGCGTGACCTTTAGAACAAATACCCTAGATTTCTACAACGACATGAAAAACAGGCTACACAGATTAAATAACAAATTAGTAGTTATTCTAGGAGAAACCGAAGCAACTAGACAGAGTGCGATGAACAACAAACGCACTGCCCTCAACATCTTTAAAAACAAGATCCCTGAACCGATGAAATCTATCCTATTCTGTAGGAACCCAGAAGACTTGGAACAGGCCATGGACATACTGTTCCAAGCCGGATACGCACATATAGGAAACAATAACGGGAACGGCCCAGAATTCAAAACTCATTCAAGTAATAGGAACAATAACTTTAGGAACAATACACAATATAATAAAAAGGATGGTAGGAATAGAACACAACAACCATTCAACAGAAGGAATTTCCAATCAATGCCCCAAAACAACAGAAGAGACTACCAACAACCCCAACCATACCAACAACCATTCCAACAACACCGACCATACCATTCCAACAACCATTCCAACAACACCGACCATACCAACAACCATTCCAACAAAACCCTAATCCTCAAAATCTATCATCCCAGAGACCAAATTTTAGAAACCAACTAGAACCAATGGACATAGGAAAAATTGAAGTGGATGAAAATTTTCATGGAATCAGCCTCAAGAATAAATTACCATTTATAATAATAAAGACAAAGATAGGTTTTATAAAACTTATAATATATACAGGCGCAACAACTTCCATTTTAAATCCTGGGATTTGCGACCCCAAAAGAATTCACCCAACTAGTCCACTTTTAATTAAAACTCTTCAACATCAAATTTACGTTGACGAAAAAGCCATAATACCTATATTCAAAGAATTTAGCGACATTGGAACAAATAGAACACTAGAATTTTACATAATAAGATTTCATAACTTCTTTGACGGTCTAATAGGTAACGATATACTGAGACCACTAAATGCCTGTATCGATTATAAAAAGAAAGAAATAACCATCGGTGACAAGACACTCCCTATGCACTTTGAAAACGAAAACTTAAATAAAAAAAGAATAATAGCACCAGATGACTCTGACCTAGTATATTATAAGGAAAAAAATGGCGGAAATATTGTAAGAGAAGGAATTTTAAATGTAGAAAATAGAGAAGTAGAGATAAACTTGCTATCCGAAACTAATCGCGTGACTACGCAAAAAGTAGATCACGAAAATTTTAACATAATCGAGAATAAAGAATTTAAACCATTGAATGACCAAATTAGAATAGGACACTTAAACCCCGAGGAAAGATCACAACTATTACAAATAATAAATAGATATCATAATATTTTTTACCAGGAAAGCAATACACTTTCATTTACCTCCGCAATAAAACATAAAATACGCACTATTAATAACGTTCCGATATTTTCAAAATCTTATCGTTATCCATACGTTCATAAGGAAGAGGTAAAAGAACAAATCCAGCAAATGCTTAAAGATAAAATAATCAGACCCAGTAATTCACCCTACTCCGCACCTATATGGATCGTGCCAAAGAAGGCCGATGCCAGCAACAAAACCAAATGGAGACTTGTCATCGATTACCATAAACTAAATGAAGTAACGGTAGATGACAAGTATCCAATACCAAACATTGATGAAATATTGGACAAATTGGGAAGATGCCAATATTTCACCACCCTTGACTTAGCCAAGGGATTTCATCAAATTGAAATCGCGGAAGAGGACATTCATAAGACCGCCTTCAGCGTAGAAAATGGTCCCTATGAGTTTCTAAGAATGCCGTTTGGGCTCAAGACAGCCCCAGCGACATTTCAAAGACTGATGAACACAGTCTTAAGCGAATACATAAATAAGATATGTCTAGTCTACTTAGACGACATTATTATTTTTTCTACATCCTTGCAAGAGCATTTAAACTCAATTAATCTTATTTTTAATAAATTAAAAGAAGCTAATTTAAAGGTACAATTAGATAAATCAGAGTTTCTGAAGAAAGAAACTGAATTTTTAGGACACATTGTAACACAAGATGGAATTAAACCAAATCCCAAAAAAATTGAATGTGTAAAGAGCTTCCCTATCCCAAAGACACCAAAATAGATAAAACAATTCCTAGGACTCACCGGGTATTATAGGAAATTCATCAAAGATTATTCAATGATTGCAAAACCAATGACCAGATATCTAAAGAAGGATGCCAAAATAAAAATCTCTGACCCACAATATCAAAAAAGCTTCAATACACTCAAAAACTTGTTAATAAATGAACCAATTTTAACATACTCAGATTTCTCAAAAACATTCACGGTCACTACAGACGCGAGCAATTTCGCCTTAGGCGCTGTTTTATCACAAGAAAATCATCCAATTTGTTTTGCAAGTCGTACACTCAACGAGCATGAATGCAATTATAGTACGATTGAAAAAGAACTTCTAGCTATCATATGGGCCACTAAATATTTTAGGCCATATATTTTCGGGCGTAAATTCATCATAGAAACCGACCACAAGCCATTAACATGGCTCTTTTCTATAAAGGAACCTAATTCAAAACTTGTTAGGTGGAGATTAAGATTATCAGAATACGATTACGAAATTAGGTACAAGAAAGGAACAAGTAATAGTAATGCCGACGCTTTGTCGAGGATCGAAACTGAAGCCAGCATTAATACACTAGAGTGTGACAGTGTAACGATAAAAAGTACTACTTCACCAATTAACATGTTTAAGAACCAAGTAGTTATAACAAAAACAACCTCTGGATCATTAAGAATAAAGAATAAATCTGTTTTTAATAATAAAAGGAAAATTATTTCTATGAAGGAAATGGACAGGGAAACAGCAATTACAATACTAAAGAATCATTTTAATCCAACACAACTGAATGCTATATTTATCGAAGACGAATTTTATACAACGTTTAAAAATGTTTATGAAGAACTATTTTCAAATAACACAAATTTTAAAGTACTTAGATCTACACTCATGACAGAAGACATAGAAGATGAAAATCGGTTAACGGAAATCATTAAAAACGAACACCTTAGCAAAAACCATAGAGGAATCCAAGCAGTATATAAGGAATTAATTACGCAAATTTACAATCCTAAATTAAAAAAAAGGATAACTCAGTTCATACAAAATTACGGAAACTCCATATAAACCTCGCGAAGTATTACACATAGACGTATTTTATACCTTGGATAAGAAACTCTTCATGACAACAATCGACAAATTCTCAAAATTCGCCTTAGCATTTCAAATAAACGGTAGAAGCTGGACGGAATTCAAAACAAAACTTTTGCTGATAATCAATACCTACGGGAAAATGGATAAAATCATCGTAGACAACGAATTAGGATTTAAGGCTATACCGATGCAGGAATTTTTAAAAGAAGAGAACATAGATATTAACTATACCTCAAATAGCAACCATACATCCAACGCCGACATCGAAAGACTACACAACACAATCAACGAACACATACGCTTACTAAGACACGACAAAGAACACAAAGACGAAAGTATGGAGGATAAAATGATAAGAATAATAGGTTTTTATAACAATACAATACATAGCACAACCGGCATACAACCAATTGATTTTGTAAACGGCAAAATACATGAGGATAGGTATACGGAAATTCGTGATCTCATGAGCGCAAAAAAAGAAAAATATATCCAGAAACTGAACGAAAACCGGAAAGATTTTGAATTAGAAGGAGGACTAAATTATATTAAAGAAATAAGAGGTGGGAAAAACCACAGAAAATATAGGAAAGTTAGTGCAGAAAAAATAGATGATGACCACATACAGACAATAGGAACTGGACATAAATATTACAAAACTCACGTTAGACCTACTAAGAAATATCAAGACAAAAATAACCCCAAAATCAAAGCAATAACTAAATAAATATATTCTTTTAGATGATTAAATGGATCATAATGATGATAACAATCGTCCCAACCATCAGGGCCCAAACCATCGACGTACAGGACCTATCACACAATAACGGCTATATACCAATCAAAACTGGGGAGACCAAAATCGTTGAACACTACATCAAAATACTACACATAGTAAATACAACAGAATACGAACGAACATTGGACATAATCAAGAACAACATGGACATCCTTAAGACATCAAGTACCGAATCAAAAAGATTAATGGACACAGTAAACAAGAAGTTTATGCTATTGAAGGCAAAAATAGAAAATCTTAACCCACATTTCCGAAGGAAACGAGCTCTACTAAATATTATAGGTAAAGGCCTAAAAGTAATTGCAGGTACAATGAACAGCGACGACGAAGAACAAATAAGTAAAACTCTTAAATTATTAAACACACATGACGAAAACTTAACAAACAAGATGAACAACTTAACTTTTATTAACAATGTCATGAACTCCCAGATTCGGAATATTACCAATCATATAAATTACCAGCAGAACAAAATTGGAAATTATTTAACTAAGTTCAAAAATATTATAGGAAATAAAATTTCAACCATAGAAGACGAGATAACATTTATAGAACACATATATCAGATTAACAACGACATCTCGCTCTTACGTCAACATGTAGATGACATCGGTCAAATTATTTTTTCCGGAAAACTGGGAATTATCCCCACAGATATTCTTACTCAAACCGAACTTAACCTAATCTCAGACTTTGACAGTTATACCAACATTAAGATATCCATAGCACTTCACGACGGTAACATGATTATTATTCTCTCTGTACCACAATTTTCACAAGACCCACTATCCATGGTGACATTCGTACCAATACCTGACAAGAATAATAAATCCCTACAACTTAATCATTCCGATGTTCTCATAGATTCAGAAAACAATATTTATAGTACGTATATTAAGGAAAATTTAAAAAGAAATCTAATAAAAATCAACGACAATTGCTTGAATAATATATTAAATTTTGAAGAAGCTAACTGCAAAATGCAAACATTAAATAAACAAGAAATAGTTGAGATCATTCCAGGAATATTAGTTCTCAAACAATTCAATGGTAACATATCGCACAATTGCAACAAAGCTAAATTAAAGATTTCAGGAAATCACTTAATCAAATTCGAAAATTGTGAAATAAATGCGTTAAACAAAACTTTTACAAATGTTAAAATAAAAATACAAGACAAATTTATCCTACCTAATCTCATTACAAAAATTAAAGACAATAGTAATACAACACTTGCAGACATAAAAATTGAATCTTTATATCTAAAACAAATAGAATATGAAGAAACACTGAAACAAGTACTATATACAGATAAGAACTCAAAAATACTTAGTTTTAGCATACATATCTCAATTATTATATCAATATGTATCTTAATTATTTTTATATACTTCTTTAAAAATACAAAAACATATATTCCAAATGTACAATTAAAAAATGAAACTACTATAAACAACCCAGCAAAGATAATTTAATTTCGTCGGAGCCTCAAACTAACGGTGGGGGTGTTATAGTGTCTCCCACTATTCCCTTAACACTAGTTTGGTCACACACATATGCACATGCTATTTTGACCTATTAAGAATTTTACCAATTATTTTTAATACTTTATTCGCTGCAAAGATTTTCATTAATTGTATTTTCCAAAGAATTTTAATAAGTTTATTGACTTGCAACAGTTAACAAAATGTACGATTAATTCCAAATAATTTTAATAACCTTAATATTTGTATTTAATAAATTGTCAAAGTACATTAATTCCAAAGAATTTTAATAAGTTTATTGACTGTGCATTTCCGCTAACGAAAATACAACTTTATTACATATTTATTAATTATATATTTTTTCCAAAGAATTGTTATACTTACTTTATTCAAGTGCAAAATGCACCAGACAAATTGCTTAAGAATTATTATGCAAACATGTATTTTAAGTTTATATTCCCAAAATGCAAAAGACAGCAAAATAATAGTATTTAAGAAAGTAGAAAATAAAAAAGATTGATTATTATTGATTATACCTAAAACACGGTTGTTTTATTTATATTTTTTTTCGTTGTTTCTCATTTTGGTGAAAAAAGTATGTTACTGCAGCAATTGGTAAAGGAGAGGGTGTCTGTGATTGAAAACAAAAACACAGACACCAACAGCAATAACAAAAAAAAAAGGCCTGGGTGGAACTCGAGGAAAGGTATAAACAATAAACTTTTGTTTTATTTATTTTATATACATATGCATGTACATATATATGTATGTACATATGTTTTACAACATAATTTTGTTTTAGCTTCAACAACATGTGCAATGGCAGCAAGCGAACGCTAGCCCAATTGAAATCGCAGTGGATCGTTACAAAAATCCACGCTAAAAAGCAAGTGTCGAACCATCAGAGAGAGGTGATGAAAACCGGCGGAGGCCCGCAGCCATTTCAGTTAGAAATTTCTGAGGACGATATTGCTGCGTGGCTTCCGAACGAGTTTGTTGTAGACACCAACCAATTCGATTCCGACGGTGTGTTCGATGTAAGTTCTGTTTGTAAACTGGATTAAATTACATAAACATATGTATCAATGTATTTCAGATTTCTCTGCCCAAAACTAGCTGCTTGCCAAAAACCCAAATGCAGGTAGATGAATCACCGCCAGATACAAACACCAGCCTGGCAGAAAGCCGTAATGTGGCAGACGATGTCAAATTTCTTGAAGAAAGGGCTGTACCAACAAAACCAAGAAAAAAGAGTTGTGAACGTGTACATAGAAAAATTACCGCACATCATTGCTATTGGGTGTTTTTTATTGAGGTATAGAACTTTAAGTTGGCATCACTTTTTTAACTGGCGGCCATTTTGTCAGCTGTCAAGTGATTAATATTTAGTTTGGTTTGCCATTTCATCATGAACAGGTTGACAAAAGAACAACGCTTGCAAATCGTGCAAATTTATTTCGAAAATAATGGTTCAGTTCGCGAAGTTTACCGCAAGCTCCGTCCATTTTATGGTCGACATAATCGTCCATCAGAGCAATTAATTCGGTTAACCATGGATCGTTTTCGCACTACGTTTACTCTATGTGATAATACGCATCCGCAGAGACGTCGAACAGTGCGCACCGAAGAAACAATTGCCGCTGTAGAGCAAAGTGTTGAAGAGGACCCGAATGAATCGATTCGCCACCGTGCACAGCAATTGGAACTTTGTCCATCAACTTTATGGAAGATTTTGCGCAAAGATCTTGGCTTGCGACTTGTGGATGAGTTGTGGTTCCAACAAGACGACGCTATATGCCACACAGCGCACGTCACAATCGATTTATTGAAGGAAACATTCGATGAGCGCATAATTTCGCGGAATGGACCTGTCAATTGGCCACCAAGATCGTGTGATTTGACACCATTGGATTATTTTCTTTGGGGATATGTGAAGTCGCTCGTCTACGCCAACAAACCAGAAACGTTAGGGGACTTGGAAGCCAACATTCGTGGCGTTATTGCCAACATACGGCCCCATATGCTCGAAAAAGTGGTTGAAAATTGGACCTGTAGAATTGGCTTTATTCGAGCCAGCCGCGGCGGCCACATGCCCGAAATCATATTTAAACATTAATGGCATAAAATTATCCTTCCAATAAAGCCAAATTGATGGACATCAAAACGATTTTCTTGTGTTTTATTTCAATTCGAAGTTCTATACCTCTAAAAAAAACACCCGTATAAAAAATATTCATACATACATACATATGTATGTCTGTGATTTAAACTGCTGGGCCCTTCGTTCAAGTGACGGAGTGAAAAAAGCTACATAACGATGACTTAATATAGAAGGGTCGTATCTTATTTTTTCATAACTTTTTTCACTTTTTCTGGTTGTGTACCTGCTAAAATCTTGAAAAAAAAGTGATAAATGGGACTAGCAATGAATTCATTGGTCAGTTTAGGCTAAAATTGCATTTTTTGTGTTTTGTTGAGTTCTTTCGTTTTTCTGTAAAGTAAACAAAAACGAGATATGTACATACTTTTTTCACCAAAATGAGAAACAACGAAAAAAAATAAATAAAACAACCGTGTTTTAGGTATAATCAATAATAATCAATCTTTTTTATTTTCTACTTTCTTAAATACTATTATTTTGCTGTCTTTTGCATTTTGGGAATATAAACTTAAAATACATGTTTGCATAATAAATCTTAAGCAATTTGTCTGGTGCATTTTGCACTTGAATAAAGTAAGTATAACAATTCTTTGGAAAAAATATATAATTAATAAATATGTAATAAAGTTGTATTTTCGTTAGCGGAAATGCACAGTCAATAAACTTATTAAAATTCTTTGGAATTAATGTACTTTGACAATTTATTAAATACAAATATTAAGGTTATTAAAATTATTTGGAATTAATGGTACATTTTGTTAACTGTTGCAAGTCAATAAACTTATTAAAATTCTTTGGAAAATACAATTAATGAAAATCTTTGCAGCGAATAAAGTATTAAAAATAATTGGTAAAATTCTTAATAGGTCAAAATAGCATGTGCATATGTGTGTGACCAAACTAGTGTTAAGGGAATAGTGGGAGACACTATAACACCCCCACCGTTAGTTTGAGGCTCCGACGAAATTAAATTATCTTTGCTGGGTTGTTTATAGTAGTTTCATTTTTTAATTGTACATTTGGAATATATGTTTTTGTATTTTTAAAGAAGTATATAAAAATAATTAAGATACATATTGATATAATAATTGAGATATCTATGCTAAAACTAAGTATTTTTGAGTTCTTATCTGTATATAGTACTTGTTTCAGTGTTTCTTCATATTCTATTTGTTTTAGATATAAAGATTCAATTTTTATGTCTGCAAGTGTTGTATTACTATTGTCTTTAATTTTTGTAATGAGATTAGGCAGGATAAATTTGTCTTGATATTTCTTAGTAGGTCTAACGTGAGTTTTGTAATATTTATGTCCAGTTCCTATTGTCTGTATGTGGTCATCATCTATTTTTTCTGCACTAACTTTCCTATATTTTCTGTGGTTTTTCCCACCTCTTATTTCTTTAATATAATTTAGTCCTCCTTCTAATTCAAAATCTTTCCGGTTTTCGTTCAGTTTCTGGATATATTTTTCTTTTTTTGCGCTCATGAGATCACGAATTTCCGTATACCTATCCTCATGTATTTTGCTGTTTACAAAATCAATTGGTTTGATGCCGGTTGTGCTATGTATTGTATTGTTATAAAAACCTATTATGCTTATTATTTTATCCTCCATACTTTCGTCTTTGTGTTCTTTGTCGTGTCTTAGTAAGCGTATGTGTTCGTTGATTGTGTTGTGTAGTCTTTCGATGTCGGCGTTGGATGTATGGTTGCTATTTGAGGTATAGTTAATATCTATGTTCTCTTCTTTTAAAAATTCCTGCATCGGTATAGCCTTAAATCCTAATTCGTTGTCTACGATGATTTTATCCATTTTCCCGTAGGTATTGATTATCAGCAAAAGTTTTGTTTTAAATTCCGTCCAGCTTCTACCGTTTATTTGAAATGCTAAGGCGAATTTTGAGCATTTGTCGATTGTTGTCATGAAGAGTTTCTTATCCAAGGTATAAAATACGTCCATGTGTAATACTTCGCGAGGTTTATATGGAGTTTCCGTAATTTTGTAGGGGATCTTTGGGGGTTTTCTGTCATATTTTTCTAAACTACAGATTTCACAATTATTTATGAACTGAGTTATCCTTTTTTTTAATTTAGGATTGTAAATTTGCGTAACTAATTCCTTATATACTGCTTGGATTCCTCTATGGTTTTTGCTAAGGTGTTCGTTTTTAATGATTTCGGTTAACCGATTTTCATCTTCTATGTCTTCTGTCATGAGTGTAGATCTAAGTACTTTAAAATTTGTGTTATTTGAAAATAGTTCTTCATAAACATTTTGAAACGTTGTATAAAATTCGTCTTCGATAAATATAGCATTCAGTTGTGTTGGATTAAAATGATTCTTTAGTATTGTAATTGCTGTTTCCCTGTCCATTTCTTTCATAGAAATAATTTTCCTTTTATTATTAAAAACAGATTTATTCTTTATTCTTAATGATCCAGAGGTTGTTTTTGTTATAACTACTTGGTTCTTAAACATGTTAATTGGTGAAGTAGTACTTTTTATCGTTACACTGTCACACTCTAGTGTATTAATGCTGGCTTCAGTTTCGATCCTCGACAAAGCGTCGGCATTACTATTACTTGTTCCTTTCTTGTACCTAATTTCTTAATCGTATTCTGATAATCTTAATCTCCACCTAACAAGTTTTGAATTAGGTTCCTTTATAGAAAAGAGCCATGTTAATGGCTTGTGGTCGGTTTCTATGATGAATTTACGCCCGAAAATATATGGCCTAAAATATTTAGTGGCCCATATGATAGCTAGAAGTTCTTTTTCAATCGTACTATAATTGCATTCATGCTCGTTGAGTGTACGACTTGCAAAACAAATTGGATGATTTTCTTGTGATAAAACAGCGCCTAAGGCGAAATTGCTCGCGTCTGTAGTGACCGTGAATGTTTTTGAGAAATCTGGGTATGTTAAAATTGGTTCATTTATTAACAAGGTTTTGAGTGTATTGAAGCTTTTTTGATATTGTGGGTCAGAGATTTTTATTTTGGCATCCTTCTTTAGATATCTGGTCATTGGTTTTGCAATCATTGAATAATCTTTGATGAATTTCCTATAATACCCGGTGAGTCCTAGGAATTGTTTTATCTATTTTGGTGTCTTTGGGATAGGGAAGCTCTTTACACATTCAGTTTTTTGGGATTTGGTTTAATTCCATCTTGTGTTATAATGTGTCCTAAAAATTCAATTTCTTTCTTCAGAAGCTCTGATTTATCTAATTGTACCTTTAAATTAGCTTCTTTTAATTTATTAAAAATAAGATTAATTGAGTTTAAATGCTCTTGCAAGGATGTAGAAAAAAATAATAATGTCGTCTAAGTAGACTAGACATATCTTATTTATGTATTCGCTTAAGACTGTGTTCATCAGTCTTTGAAATGTCACTGGGGCTGTCTTGAGCCCAAACGGCATTCGTAGAAACTCATAGTGACCATTTTCTACGCTGAAGGCGGTCTTATGAATGTCCTCTTCCGCGATTTCAATTTGATGAAATCCCTTGGCTTCGTTGTTTTTTTTCTCTTTTTTATTTCTTCACAAAAAATTTTGCATGTTAGAAGGATTCGTTCAAATTCACTTTCACAAAAATGTTGTATTTCCCTTAATCTTTTAAAGGAAAAAATTTGTATGTTTAAAGGATTTGTTCAAATGTCACTTTCACAAAATATTTTGTATGTCCTTTAATCTTTTAAAGGGGAAAAAATTGTGTGTTTAAGGGATTTGTTCAAAAAAAAAAAAATTTTTTTTTTTTTTAAAATTTTGTATTTATATTCTTTAATCTTTTAAAGAAAAAAATTTCACTTTCACGAAACTTTTTGTATGTCCTTTAAAGGGTTCGCGTTCGTTGTTTCTCTTTACCCGTTGCAGATATTAAAATATCAAATATTCTCGAATTTAAATTTTGCACTTGAATAAAGTAAGTATAACAATTCTTTGGAAAAAATATATAATTAATAAATATGTAATAAAGTTGTATTTTCGTTAGCGGAAATGCACAGTCAATAAACTTATTAAAATTCTTTGGAATTAATGTACTTTGACAATTTATTAAATACAAATATTAAGGTTATTAAAATTATTTGGAATTAATGGTACATTTTGTTAACTGTTGCAAGTCAATAAACTTATTAAAATTCTTTGGAAAATACAATTAATGAAAATCTTTGCAGCGAATAAAGTATTAAAAATAATTGGTAAAATTCTTAATAGGTCAAAATAGCATGTGCATATGTGTGTGACCAAACTAGTGTTAAGGGAATAGTGGGAGACACTATAACAATATATCCCTTCTATATGAAGCCATCGATATGTATGTTTCTAAAGGGTCAGTTCTCCTTCTGTACGTTTTGGATCGTCTTATAGATGACATTTCTGCGAAAGACTCTGAAAAAGTTATTATGAAGATTACATTTGTATGTATGTACATATTTTATACTCACGAATTCGGCGAATTAAATTTATTGTGAACATTGTTTTTACTATTTATGTAAATCACTTTTTTATTTCAACCACTTTTATCAAAACTAAAAAAAAAATCAGCGCAGATTTATTGAAATATTTCAAGTGTCACTTTATTAAGTGGTTAAAGTAAGGTAGAGGGCACAATAAAAAAATCAAAAAAATAAGCAACTTATAACCAGCTAATAAGCTATTATTCATTTATGAATACAATATTTTCGTATTTTGCCTGTCATCGCCTTATTACCTTGTTATAATGTATTTATGAATTAGACTGTAAATATCTCGACAAAAGAAATACATACATTTATATGAAAATCACTTTCATAATTCAGGGCATATAATAAGGGCAATGTCAACCAAAAAAATTTTTGTTGCTACAAATTGTTGTTTTGTTTTTAATAATAAAGCTGAAACTTTATAAAAGCATTTTTAATTTTTGAAATTTTTTTGACCGACATATGTTACTGACTGTAAAAAAATACATTTTTTTTGGCTGGCACTTTTTTTTGCGATTATTTGAAGTAATAGGTATTATATAAATTTTTTGGTAATTTAAGAAATAAGAATAATCTTGCGCATTAACACAAAAGAAATAGAATGGAGTTCTAATAAAGGCATTTTTTTACGTTTGCTTTCACTTATACTTAGTCGCATCCGTCGCATAAAATCAATATTTATTAATTTTTTTCAGCAGCAAATAGCATGCGTTATTATTTTATTTCTTTTGAATTAAAGTTCAGTCAATATTAGCAAAGTTATGGCGTTTAGTCTTATTGGAAAAAAAACTGTCGCATCCATCTTGCTACGTCCGTATTTGTAGTTACTTTAACCATTAAAAAAAATAAGCAAAATTTTCATACTTCATAAATCTACACATAAACGATCTTCTTTCACGTTTATTTCCGCATTCACAAAAAAAATCTTTCAAAAATTTGCCAAATTATGATTATTTCTATAAGTGCACAAAAAAAACTTCTATTTTTGTCGCGTTCGTTTCTCGCTGACATTTGCTTATATCTTCTTACTATATTATTGATATCGCCAAGAAAGTTTACTTAAATATACTACTCCTTCGTTGCTTTAAAACAGTTAAGATATGTATATACTTAATCTTTCCATTCCTTTCTTGTGTTTTGGTCAACTAAAAGTATTCGATTAACGCGTCCGTCGCCTGGGAATTACCTATATGTACTGAAGATTGAAGAATTGTGTAACTTCAACTCAAAAATACATCCTTAATTTTGATAATAGATTTGTATTACACCATATATTTTTCATGGGATTGCTGATAATTTCCTTTAATGGTTTCCCGGCCCTTATGTATGCATAATTTTTTTATTATTTATTTTAAATACATCAATTAGTAGCTGTTGTCGATGTAAAGGCTAAACTTTTTAGCGGAAAGCACACAACTTTTAATAAAATTGAAAAAGTAATGTGTGCAAGGTTTTCGCTAGAATTTTAAATGAAAACGGAATATAAGTAGAAATTTTATTGAAGTGTAAAAAATGAAAAAATGTATTTAAACTAAAGAAGAAAAACAAAACAAATTTGCTTAAACATAAGTGGTACATCCAGTTTGCTTCCAAAAAATTGTACACCATCAGAAGAAGTGGACAAAAGAACGAAGAATAAAAGTGTGCGTGTCGTAACAGAATGGGCTGTTGAAAACTGTCGGTAAAGTAAATATTTTTGTATTTAAATGCTTATAATTGCACAATTCTACTGATATTACATCGTTGCAGTAAACAAAAGTCATACCTATAGAATAGAAAAATAAAAGTCACTTCATCATAATTTTTCAAAAAGAAAAATTGAATTCTCGCCCATGTCACAAAGTTCAATTCCGTTCGGAATCGGAATTGAATAAACTTCAAAATGTCAAGCCCTAGCAGGAGAATACCCCAGCATACCACCACCTCCCACAGTCTGGACACACCTGACAAATTTCCATATTTCAGTTTTCTTTTTTAGGCACCATCTCCAACAAAAATGGGGTGGATTGAATTCCGATTCCCAACGGAATTGAACTCTGTGACATGGCCGTCTATTGGGTAATTTACCCATTCATAACCTAGATTGTAGATTGTATTAGTTACAACTATGGTAAACAGCCTGTTGTAATTATTGTTAGACTTTTAAGAATGTCAAACATTTAAAAAGAAGAAGAGAAAGAATATAAATAACGAAAATAGTTTGAAATTAATAAAAGCAACAAAAAAATTTTCGGCATTATGCGAAAAATATACTGCAGAAATGGTAATGTTGGATTCGGGTGATTAAAAAATAAGGAAAATTACAATTTCATAAAAAATCAAAAAATTTCAGACGATTCTGAAGAAGACAATCACTCTTATTCCAGCTTGCTTCCGATTTTGCAACTTCTCGCGAATTTTTGCACACTTCATGATAAAAGCGAATTTCTGCATGCTTTCATTTTCCTAACAGTTCTGCCGATTTTTAAAAAATATTAGACTTTGTTATCATCCCGCTGTTAGTAGCTTTTTGCGAATTTTCGCGATTTTTATTGAATTTTTTGCATTCCTTACATTTTTGGCGATTTCTAATCAATATTATGGCTTGTTTAAAATTTTGCAACTTCTCGCGAGTAGTAGGGAAATGCGGTTCCTGCGTCAATTAAAATTTTGAAATTTTAAAATTTTAATTACCCAAATTTTAAAATTCTTGGAAATTTGTGAAATTTGATACCCTACGAAGGTGGGTCAATAAGTCCGTCCAACTTTTTGTTTACATTAGGAATTTTTTGTTTACATTAGGAGTTTTTTGTTTACATTAACCCTTGTGGGAACGGGTGATTTTTTTGGGGGTTACATTAATTGTGTGAACGGGTGATTTTGTTTTTTGTGGGAATACGTTAAGTGGGTTCATATGTAGGAGGTTTTTCTTTTTTGTAATGTATGTATGTCTATGCCGACGGGAAAATCATGAATACGATTTTTCCTAGTACCAAAGGGAAAATCATGAAATGATTTTTCCTAATACTAATGGGTGTGAAATAGTGAAAATTAATTTTTCCTAATGCCTACGGCAATGCATGAATATTTTTCCTAATGCCTACGGCAATGCATGAATATTTTTCCTAGTGCCGACGGCAATGCATGAATATTATTTTTTTCAAATGCCGACGGCAAAACATGATTATTATTTTTTTCAAATGCCGACGGGAAAATGATTTTTCATAATTCAGACGGGAAAACATAAAAGTTATTTCTAATGCTAATACAGGAGTTTAAGGCTTATAGTGATTTGGGGTGGGTGGGGTTGTTGTCGTAATACATAACCGAGGGACTTTATGGATTTGTCCGTCCGTCTGTCTGTTGTGCGAGGCTGTGATTGGCCGGGGGAGCGTGGTGTAGTTGAGGTAGATGGATTGAGTGTATGTGTGTCCTGTCTCCCTGTCTGTTGGAATTTGTGTGATGGTGTGATTGACAGGGGGCGGGGTGTAGTTGAGGTAGATCGACTGCGTGTATGCATGTGTTGCAAGTCTGTAGGAATTTAAGGCTTATAGTGATTTGGGGTAGGTGAGGGTGTTGTTGTACGAGTAACATGTATCCATGGGAATTTGTGGATGTGTCTGTCCGGAGGAATTTAAGCGAGGGTGTTATTGGGAGGGTTGTGGTGTAGTTGAGGTTGATCGACTGCGTGTATGTATGTATGTCTATATGTTTGTAGGAGCTTAAGGCTGATCGTGATTTAAGAGAGGTGAGGATGTTGTTGTAATATGTAGGAATCTGTATGTATGTATGTATGTCTGTGAAAATTTAAGGCTGATCATGATTTAGGGTAGGTGAGGTTGGTGTAGTAATATGTCTGTGTGTATGTACATATGTTTGTAGGAGTTTAATGCTATTAGTGATTTGAGGATAGGTGAGGGTGTTGTCGTACGAGTGATATGTATGCGTAGAAATCTGTATGCATGTTCGTAGGAGTTTAAGGCTGATCGTGATTTGTGTTGTTGTCAGTGTTGTTTGTAGGAATGACCGTGAGAATTTTTGTATGTATATCTGTAGGAATTTAAGGTTGACCGTGTTTTGTGAGGGGTGGTGTGTTGTTGAAATAATTTGAATTTTTCTTAGATGAAATCTGGTACATGTGTGTGTGTGTGTGTGCGTGTGTGTGCGTATGATTTTCTCACGCTAGTAGTTTTATGTACGTAGAAATAAATTGTATTCAATATCGAGATTTGGTTCTATAAAATGTTTTCATATATCTGATACATATATATAAGTATATTTTCATACTCAAGATTGCTGGGTATTTTGTCATGCTTAAAATTGTCCAGCTTTAAAGTCTGCCTGCGAGAAATTTGTTTATATTACAGATTTTGTTTATTTAACTACGTCCGGCTTCTTTCGCTGAACTTCTTTTCATACGATCAGGGGGATTTATAGTTTCTCTGTCCATAATAAGGTCGTTTAGCTTGGGCATGTGCTCTGACTGAATGGTTTGCGTTGTTCATATATTTTTATGATGTAGATATGTAAGTGTGATTGTCAAGATCTAATAAATACTTGAGTATTGATAAGAAATTTGATATTATGTGTACATACATATCTACAAATTGATTTTATGTATGTATGCGGTCTTTTGTTGATGTTGTAAATATTCGCCGGGTCTTTTATGTATAGATGTCAAATATCTTCATAGTTTTTTTATTTTTTTATTTGAAATTAAAAAACGTTGATTTAATTTTTATCTGTATTTACTTCAAAGTTTGTGAGGATTTTCTGTTTTAAGTAAAACTGAATTCCTTAAGATACATACTTTAGACTAATAGTAACTATAATAGAAATATTTTCTATAAAGTTGATGCAGCTTATAGTCATTCGTAGAAATATTTTGATATAAATTTTTTCCAGCCGTAGGCTTTTTTCATCACCTTTTACATTTATTTTAGAACATCTTGCATTGCCTTTTATACATTTATAAACATTTTTAAATGATACTGATCCAGCAGTCCAGCTTATGTAACGATAGTTTTTTGTTAGCCAGCTTGCTTCTTTTTTTTATTTTTTTATTGATTATTGAGTTTTCTAATGAAGTTATTATATTCGTAATTGTTGAAAACAATCGCTACTTCTTTTCCAATAAATTTATTTGAATTACTTTTGAAACCTTGTACGTCTATAAAAATTATGTTGTTTTCCATATTACTCAATTTATAAGACTTTTAGAACTTGTCCTTTGATGGGTATATATTCTATTATACGATCATGAATATGAATACAGGAAGCTGATTTCTTTGCTTACTATTTCAAATTAAAATTTTATTCAATTGCCCCGCTATTGAATAAAAGGAGCTTTTATCTTAAACTCTGGTACAGGTAGAAATGCATGAGATTCTTTCATATACTACCTTTACTGGAATCTTAGATACATATAATAACTATATAGAATTGCATTACGTTTATTTTTTAAATTTTATGTTAGGATTATCATCATATGGATATGAGACTGAACTTAAATGTACTTTTAAATTAGTTAATTCATAATAACCAATCTTATTTTCTTCTTGAATAGCGAACAACAGAAAACGAAGTCGTTTTCTTACAATTTCGGTCTAACGTCTCAACTGGTCCTCTAGTATACAATATGACATTGTATGTCAGCATTTCTGTCTCCTCTTTCTCAGCGTTAGGGATAATTAAATTTTAAACTTTTTATTCTTCAAATTGTGTTACTTCATACTGATAATATGTTTAAGTATAGTAATAATGTACGAGTATATGTTTATTTTATGACGGGTGAGCGCCTATGGCTTTTATTTGATGTTCTGGATGAAGTGATTTTTTTCTCATTTTCTTAAAGTTTAGCGTATTGCGTATATATTTCTAATATATTTAAGTGAGCTTTTTGTATCTGTCAGACAGAGTGAACGTATCAGTTGGTCAGTCAGTCTCTCTTTTTTTTATTTTATTAATTTTTTCTTCTAATGTGTCACTACTATTTTTTCAGATTTTACTACTTGAAATAGAAAATATTTATATAATTTTAAAAGTATTAATATATACATACATATAGGTAAATAAATGTATGTACGTAGAAATTAGTTCATATACAAAGAAATACATCTTTAATAATCAACTATTCTAGAAAATCGATCTAAAATAACACATTTACCTCCATCATCAATTCCCCATCAGTGTTTTCATAAAGTGTTAGAAATATTGGAATATCTATGTTTGGGAGAATTTTTAATTCAAGTGTTTCTATATAAGATTTGGTGTTTGACCCCTTGACGTTATTGTGGTTAACGTAGACTGCGTTGTATCTCATTCAGATGTAATCATTTCTCACTTAGAAAAGGTCCTCATCACCATCAATCATACTTGTATACAATTCATTCATGAGTGGAGTTGGTCCAGATACAATTGCTGTCTACAAATTAATGATTAGAAAATAGCTTTCTCATCACCTTCTAACAAGTTTAATATTTTGCTAGCATGCATGCTTTAGCATGCTTCTATCGATAGTGACGCGAGAGTCCGACATTTAGTGCTGTTTTAATTAAAAATCTATAATATTAGAGTTACGAATTCACTCTTTTGAATTTTTAACAAAGTAGATACATATCTATTTCATTTGCCACAAAGTCTTAAAATTTCTTTCCTTATAAAAGTATGACGTGAGGAATATTTTTAAATTATACATGCTTCGGCATGCTTCCAATTTTTTTTTTTGGTAAATTTAGTTCATATTCATACAGATACAGATATAAAGTAAGATCTGTTTACATTCAATTTTACAATTTATGCATGCTTCAGCATGATTCTAGTTGAAGTCTGTATTTATTTAGTAAGTTTGTTTGATACCCATTCATACACATGTACATTGTTAAAGATTGGATATCAAAGTACAATTTCCTTAGTTTATCTAGAAATGAACAGAGTGAATATCTATGTATTATAATAACCATATTCACATTTTAAAATTTTGTGTGCTAGAGCTTTCGAAATGGAAAATGTACACCTTTTACTATAAAAAGTGATAATATGATGTGTTTCTGAATATTTTGAACTCTTAAGTTTTCACAATATTTCATACAGACCATCAAGTTTAGAGAATTGTAGTATATTAAGCTATTTATCTTCCCTGAGACCTAACATTCCGAATCAATCCTTCAAAAAACCAATACAAATTAGATTTTTCCTTTTTAATTTTATTTATATTTTAATTGAATTTCAACATTTTGTACCTCTTCAAATTACTGTATACTGTATTTTGCACCTTTTTCTCATTCGTTGAGTTAACTTTAATCGCAAATATTTTAATGATGAGATCAACTTTTCTATTGTAGGCATTAAGTAGATCTTTAGGTATATCAATCCACTTATATGAACCATTATAGCTAAATTCTTAACACATAATTCCTTTTAATGATCTATTAATTTATTCTACTATTGATTCTTGCATATTATGAAATTTTTAATCCTCTGTCTATGCATGAATTTTGCAGTGTTTATTAAAAATTCTTTACCATCATCTATTTGTATTTTTTGTTTTAATACTCATATCATTTCAAAAATGTTTTCCATTGCCTTGGTTTTTTTCGAGTGCAGCTTTTATTTTCAACGATGCTCACCATATAAACTTTGAGAATGTGTCAGTTACAGTCTACAAAAATCAATAATTTCTATTTTCTCAAGAAAAGCTACCCACTTCACCTAAATCAGCTCCATAAAATATCATCTATTCCATTCATTACATCACTACAATACACAAACAATTTTCGAAATTTATTATGGAGTTCGTTTACTAAATGTCTTTTTAAGGACATTGAGTTGTTTTACAGTGTTTTAGAGAGTGTTGTGATCCACTTGATACACTTTCAGCTATTTATACTAAAATGTAGTTAATAAATTTTATCGCTCAGCTCTTCAATTTGTTTGTCAAAAGATGATTTAATTTTTAGAATGTCTTTTTCAATTTTATACCTATCTTCTATCGTTAATTTTATTTCACACTCCACTTATTAATTCATCCTTTAGTTTCTCGATTTGAGTTTCCAGAAACAATTTACTGATAACATTGTTCACCGTCAGTGAACATTGTATACATTGGTAGAAATTATATATTTTATTTAGTTTTCAAAATCAAATTTGTCATACTATTTTCACGTTTTATCAATCATTAAAGAAAATAAACCCACTTTTAAGCCCCATATTTGATCATCAACTTGTATTTTATCTTTATTCAGTTTTAGATTTCTATCACCAAATTTCCACTCATTATTGAAGTCTTTATGTGAGTCATAGTTTGTATCTAATTCATTTCATCCTTCCCAGACTAATAAGTCAATATAAGCATCTTCGATGTTGGAAGGCCGTGAGTAAAAATCATCTTCTTCTTCTTCATCGTCATATTCATTCTCAGTATTAGCATCATTAAATAAGATGGTATTATCAAATATTGTTCCTTTTGAAAGTTTCTTTAACTTGTCTCTATCTTGAGTGATGGTTTTTCAGACTTTAAACTTGTATTATTTTCAACTTCTGTCTTCATTTTACTTTGTTCTTTCTTGTGTAATCTTTCAATATTTTTAGAACTATTTATGAATTCTTTGAGAGGTTCTGTTATAGGATCAAATATATCTCTTAGTTCTTTACGTGTATCTATTTCACCAGTTTTTATACTACGAAGCTTTTTCTTCAAGACATTTCTTGTCAACACCAACTATTTTAAAATTTTCTCATCCATGTTTAATAATAGCAAATAAAAGGTATCAGCTATTAGATCAGGTATCACCTATTAGATCAGGTATCAGCTATCAGATCAGCTTAACAGGAGCTGCTCTGGTTTTCAGATCATCTTATTAGGAGCTGGTCTGATTTTTAGATCAGCTTATCAGGAGCTGGTCTGGTTTTCAGATCAGCTTTTCAGGACCTGATCTGGTTTTCAGATCAGCTTTTCAGGACCTGGTCTGGTTTTCAGATCAGCTTTTCAGGACCTGATCTGGTTTTCAGATCAGCTTTTCAGGACCTGATCTGGTTTTCAGATCAGCTTATCAGGACCTGATCTGGTTTTCAGATCAGCTTATCAGGAGCTGGTCTGGTTTTCAGATCAGCTTATCAGGAGCTGGTCTGGTTTTCAGATCAGCTTATCAGGACCTGATCTGGTTTTAAGATCAGGTTATCAGGTATCAGATCAGGTTATCGGACAGCTGATCTATAAAACAGATCAGGTTATCAGGAGCTGTTAAGATTGTCACATCAGATTATCTGTTTTAAATTGGGTCATCAGATTACAAGTAGCTGGACATTTATAAAATTTAGATGAATGAAGTTTAAGGCCAGATAAAATGCGAAAAACTATACTGTTATGTAGTCAAATTGTTTTCTATGACGATCATCACTTAATTCAGTATCTTTCCTTATAATCAAAATTCCATATTTTTAATTCCAACACGATTTATATTTTTCTCATATTACTTAAACATTCTAACTACATTATGATTATTTCCTATCAAATATTTGGTGATTCTGGTATAAGTTTGACATTAGTAGAATGCATCAACATTCTTATCTTACGCCATATAAAAATATGCTTCTCACAACATGGTTAAATACCATATTGCTATTACTTCTAGCTTTCTTAAAAGAAATAACAGATTCATTATCTGTAAATGTGTAATACTCATGTCTTTCATTAATGAAATAAATTTCTACAGGTATTCATATTTAGGTTGTTAGAGAGATTTTGAGTTTAAATATGAAGATGTTTTCAAGTTTTAATCCATTAGAACTATCTAGCCAGCCACTCATAACATTTTATTTATTTTTTTTTATTTTTTTACCAATTTAACAGACCAACTATTCTTGCACGAATAGAAATTGATAGAAGGGAACTATGATTTATTTTTGAGTTAACGTTTGATGGCTCATCAAAATTTCGTGCCATCCCTATAGGTTGTTTTACTAACCGCTTTTGTGTAACTAAATACATTTTATAAATATTATCTCTTATTATAAAAAACTAAAATAATACAGCTATTCGATTTCAGAAAATATTTTCTAAAATCGTATAGCTGCATTATTTTATTTTTTTATAATAACAGATAATGCTCCATACTCACAATCAAAACAATATAAAAATATCATTTGTTTTGAGTATGAGTATGCGTTAATATTTATGAAATGCATTTAGTTACAAAAAATGTGTTTAGTAAAACAAAGTATATTTTAACAGTTTAAAATCAGTATTACCATAAAAATGGTGGTTTTAAGCTCTTAAAATATACTTTGTTTTGGCTATGAGTAGGTACCATTATCTCTTATTATAGGAAAAATAAAATAATATAGCTATATGATAACCGAAAATATTTTCTGATATCATATAGCTATATTATTTTATTTTTTCTATAATAAGTGATAATATTTATGAAATACATTTCATAAATATTGGTACATACTTATAGTCAAAACAACCTAAAAATAGGATGGTACGAAATATTGATGAATCATCAAAATTTCATACCAAGGTATTTTTATGTTGTTTTACTAACCACATTTTGTAACTAAATACATTTTATAAATATTATCTATTACTATAGAAATAATCATACTATTTTTTTTCTATAATAAGAGATAATGAGCCATACTCATACTCAAAACAAAGGATATTTTGACTCTGAGTATGCTTCAATATTTATGAAATGCATTTAGTTACAAAATGGGGTTAGTAAAACAAAGTATATTTTAAGAGTTTAAAACCACCATTTTTATGGTAATACTGGTTTTAAACACTTAAAGCATACTTTGTTTTGACTATGTGCATGCACCAATATTTAGGAAAGGTATTTCATAAATATTGACCCATACTCATAGTCAAAACAACATAAAAATACCTTGGTATGAAATTTTGATGATTCATCAATATTTCGTACCATCCTATTTTTAGGTTGTTTTGACTATAAGTATGTACCAATATTTATGAAATGTATTTCATAAATATTATCACTTATTATAGAAAAAATAAAATAATATAGCTATATGATATCAGAAAATATTTTCGGTTATCATATAGCTATATTATTTTATTTTTCCTATAATAAGAGATAATGGTACCTACTCATAGCCAAAACAAAGTATATTTTAAGAGCTTAAAACCACCATTTTTATGGTAATACTGATTTTAAACTGTTAAAATATACTTTGTTTTACTAACCACATTTTTTGTAACTAAATGCATTTCATAAATATTAACGCATACTCATACTCAAAACAAATGATATTTTTATGTTGTTTTGATTGTGAGTATGGAGCATTATCTGTTATTATAAAAAAATAAAATAATGCAGCTATACGATTTTAGAAAATATTTTCTGAAATCGAATAGCTGTATTATTTTAGTTTTTTATAATAAGAGATAATATTTATAAAATGTATTTAGTTACACAAAAGCGGTTAGTAAAACAACCTATAGGGATGGCACGAAATTTTGATGAGCCATCAAACGTTAACTCAAAAATAAATCATAGTTCCCTTCTATCAATTTCTATTCGTGCAAGAATAGTTGGTCTGTTAAATTGGTAAAAAAATAAAAAAAAATAAATAAAATGTTATGAGTGGCTGGCTAGATAGTTCTAATGGATTAAAACTTGAAAACATCTTCATATTTAAACTCAAAATCTCTCTAACAACCTAAATATGAATACCTGTAGAAATTTATTTCATTAATGAAAGACATGAGTATTACACATTTACAGATAATGAATCTGTTATTTCTTTTAAGAAAGCTAGAAGTAATAGCAATATGGTATTTAACCATGTTGTGAGAAGCATATTTTTATATGGCGTAAGATAAGAATGTTGATGCATTCTACTAATGTCAAACTTATACCAGAATCACCAAATATTTGATAGGAAATAATCATAATGTAGTTAGAATGTTTAAGTAATATGAGAAAAATATAAATCGTGTTGGAATTAAAAATATGGAATTTTGATTATAAGGAAAGATACTGAATTAAGTGATGATCGTCATAGAAAACAATTTGACTACATAACAGTATAGTTTTTCGCATTTTATCTGGCCTTAAACTTCATTCATCTAAATTTTATAAATGTCCAGCTACTTGTAATCTGATGACCCAATTTAAAACAGATAATCTGATGTGACAATCTTAACAGCTCCTGATAACCTGATCTGTTTTACAGATCAGCTGTCCGATAACCTGATCTGATACCTGATAACCTGATCTTAAAACCAGATCAGGTCCTGATAAGCTGATCTGAAAACCAGACCAGCTCCTGATAAGCTGATCTGAAAACCAGACCAGCTCCTGATAAGCTGATCTGAAAACCAGATCAGGTCCTGATAAGCTGATCTGAAAACCAGATCAGGTCCTGAAAAGCTGATCTGAAAACCAGATCAGGTCCTGAAAAGCTGATCTGAAAACCAGACCAGGTCCTGAAAAGCTGATCTGAAAACCAGATCAGGTCCTGAAAAGCTGATCTGAAAACCAGACCAGCTCCTGATAAGCTGATCTAAAAATCAGACCAGCTCCTAATAAGATGATCTGAAAACCAGAGCAGCTCCTGATAAGCTGATCTGATAGCTGATACCTGATCTAATAGGTGATACCTGATCTAATAGCTGATACCTTTTATTTGCTATTATTAAACATGGATGAGAAAATTTTAAAATAGTTGGTGTTGACAAGAAATGTCTTGAAGAAAAAGCTTCGTAGTATAAAAACTGGTGAAATAGATACACGTAAAGAACTAAGAGATATATTTGATCCTATAACAGAACCTCTCAAAGAATTCATAAATAGTTCTAAAAATATTGAAAGATTACACAAGAAAGAACAAAGTAAAATGAAGACAGAAGTTGAAAATAATACAAGTTTAAAGTCTGAAAAACCATCACTCAAGATAGAGACAAGTTAAAGAAACTTTCAAAAGGAACAATATTTGATAATACCATCTTATTTAATGATGCTAATACTGAGAATGAATATGACGATGAAGAAGAAGAAGATGATTTTTACTCACGGCCTTCCAACATCGAAGATGCTTATATTGACTTATTAGTCTGGGAAGGATGAAATGAATTAGATACAAACTATGACTCACATAAAGACTTCAATAATGAGTGGAAATTTGGTGATAGAAATCTAAAACTGAATAAAGATAAAATACAAGTTGATGATCAAATATGGGGCTTAAAAGTGGGTTTATTTTCTTTAATGATTGATAAAACGTGAAAATAGTATGACAAATTTGATTTTGAAAACTAAATAAAATATATAATTTCTACCAATGTATACAATGTTCACTGACGGTGAACAATGTTATCAGTAAATTGTTTCTGGAAACTCAAATCGAGAAACTAAAGGATGAATTAATAAGTGGAGTGTGAAATAAAATTAACGATAGAAGATAGGTATAAAATTGAAAAAGACATTCTAAAAATTAAATCATCTTTTGACAAACAAATTGAAGAGCTGAGCGATAAAATTTATTAACTACATTTTAGTATAAATAGCTGAAAGTGTATCAAGTGGATCACAACACTCTCTAAAACACTGTAAAACAACTCAATGTCCTTAAAAAGACATTTAGTAAACGAACTCCATAATAAATTTCGAAAATTGTTTGTGTATTGTAGTGATGTAATGAATGGAATAGATGATATTTTATGGAGCTGATTTAGGTGAAGTGGGTAGCTTTTCTTGAGAAAATAGAAATTATTGATTTTTGTAGACTGTAACTGACACATTCTCAAAGTTTATATGGTGAGCATCGTTGAAAATAAAAGCTGCACTCGAAAAAAACCAAGGCAATGGAAAACATTTTTGAAATGATATGAGTATTAAAACAAAAAATACAAATAGATGATGGTAAAGAATTTTTAATAAACACTGCAAAATTCATGCATAGACAGAGGATTAAAAATTTCATAATATGCAAGAATCAATAGTAGAATAAATTAATAGATCATTAAAAGGAATTATGTGTTAAGAATTTAGCTATAATGGTTCATATAAGTGGATTGATATACCTAAAGATCTACTTAATGCCTACAATAGAAAAGTTGATCTCATCATTAAAATATTTGCGATTAAAGTTAACTCAACGAATGAGAAAAAGGTGCAAAATACAGTATACAGTAATTTGAAGAGGTACAAAATGTTGAAATTCAATTAAAATATAAATAAAATTAAAAAGGAAAAATCTAATTTGTATTGGTTTTTTGAAGGATTGATTCGGAATGTTAGGTCTCAGGGAAGATAAATAGCTTAATATACTACAATTCTCTAAACTTGATGGTCTGTATGAAATATTGTGAAAACTTAAGAGTTCAAAATATTCAGAAACACATCATATTATCACTTTTTATAGTAAAAGGTGTACATTTTCCATTTCGAAAGCTCTAGCACACAAAATTTTAAAATGTGAATATGGTTATTATAATACATAGATATTCACTCTGTTCATTTCTAGATAAACTAAGGAAATTGTACTTTGATATCCAATCTTTAACAATGTACATGTGTATGAATGGGTATCAAACAAACTTACTAAATAAATACAGACTTCAACTAGAATCATGCTGAAGCATGCATAAATTGTAAAATTGAATGTAAACAGATCTTACTTTATATCTGTATCTGTATGAATATGAACTAAATTTACCAAAAAAAAAATTGGAAGCATGCCGAAGCATGTATAATTTAAAAAAATTCCTCACGTCATACTTTTATAAGGAAAGAAATTTTAAGACTTTGTGGCAAATGAAATAGATATGTATCTACTTTGTTAAAAATTCAAAAGAGTGAATTCGTAACTCTAATATTATAGATTTTTAATTAAAACAGCACTAAATGTCGGACTCTCGCGTCACTATCGATAGAAGCATGCTAAAGCATGCATGCTAGCAAAATATTAAACTTGTTAGAAGGTGATGAGAAAGCTATTTTCTAATCATTAATTTGTAGACAGCAATTGTATCTGGACCAACTCCACTCATGAATGAATTGTATACAAGTATGATTGATGGTGATGAGGACCTTTTCTAAGTGAGAAATGATTACATCTGAATGAGATACAACGCAGTCTACGTTAACCACAATAACGTCAAGGGGTCAAACACCAAATCTTATATAGAAACACTTGAATTAAAAATTCTCCCAAACATAGATATTCCAATATTTCTAACACTTTATGAAAACACTGATGGGGAATTGATGATGGAGGTAAATGTGTTATTTTAGATCGATTTTCTAGAATAGTTGATTATTAAAGATGTATTTCTTTGTATATGAACTAATTTCTACGTACATACATTTATTTACCTATATGTATGTATATATTAATACTTTTAAAATTATATAAATATTTTCTATTTCAAGTAGTAAAATCTGAAAAAATAGTAGTGACACATTAGAAGAAAAAATTAATAAAATAAAAAAAAGAGAGACTGACTGACCAACTGATACGTTCACTCTGTCTGACAGATACAAAAAGCTCACTTAAATATATTAGAAATATATACGCAATATGCTAAACTTTAAGAAAATGAGAAAAAAATCACTTCATCCAGAACATCAAATAAAAGCCATAGGCGCTCACCCGTCATAAAATAAACATATACTCGTACATTATTACTGTACTTAAACATATTATCAGTATGAAGTAACACAATTTGAAGAATAAAAAGTTTAAAATTTAATTATCCCTAACGCTGAGAAAGAGGAGACAGAAATGCTGACATACAATGTCATATTGTATACTAGAGGACCAGTTGAGACGTTAGACCGAAATTGTAAGAAAACGACTTCGTTTTCTGTTGTTCGCTATTCAAGAAGAAAATAAGATTGGTTATTATGAATTAACTAATTTAAAAGTACATTTAAGTTCAGTCTCATATCCATATGATGATAATCCTAACATAAAATTTAAAAAATAAACGTAATGCAATTCTATATAGTTATTATATGTATCTAAGATTCCAGTAAAGGTAGTATATGAAAGAATCTCATGCATTTCTACCTGTACCAGAGTTTAAGATAAAAGCTCCTTTTATTCAATAGCGGGGCAATTGAATAAAATTTTAATTTGAAATAGTAAGCAAAGAAATCAGCTTCCTGTATTCATATTCATGATCGTATAATAGAATATATACCCATCAAAGGACAAGTTCTAAAAGTCTTATAAATTGAGTAATATGGAAAACAACATAATTTTTATAGACGTACAAGGTTTCAAAAGTAATTCAATTAAATTTATTGGAAAAGAAGTAGCGATTGTTTTCAACAATTACGAATATAATAACTAAAAAAAAGAAGCAAGCTGGCTAACAAAAAACTATCGTTACATAAGCTGGACTGCTGGATCAGTATCATTTAAAAATGTTTATAAATGTATAAAAGGCAATGCAAGATGTTCTAAAATAAATGTAAAAGGTGATGAAAAAATCCTACAGCTGGAAAAAATTTATATCAAAATATTTCTACGAATGACTATAAGCTGCATCAACTTTATAGAAAATATTTCTATTATAGTTACTATTAGTCTAAAGTATGTATCTTAAGGAATTCAGTTTTACTTAAAACAGAAAATCCTCACAAACTTTGAAGTAAATACAGATAAAAATTAAATCAACGTTTTTTAATTTCAAATAAAAAAATAAAAAAACTATGAAGATATTTGACATCTATACATAAAAGACCCGGCGAATATTTACAACATCAACAAAAGACCGCATACATACATAAAATCAATTTGTAGATATGTATGTACACATAATATCAAATTTCTTATCAATACTCAAGTATTTATTAGATCTTGACAATCACACTTACATATCTACATCATAAAAATATATGAACAACGCAAACCATTCAGTCAGAGCACATGCCCAAGCTAAACGACCTTATTATGGACAGAGAAACTATAAATCCCCCTGATCGTATGAAAAGAAGTTCAGCGAAAGAAGCCGGACGTAGTTAAATAAACAAAATCTGTAATATAAACAAATTTCTCGCAGGCAGACTTTAAAGCTGGACAATTTTAAGCATGACAAAATACCCAGCAATCTTGAGTATGAAAATATACTTATATATATGTATCAGATATATGAAAACATTTTATAGAACCAAATCTCGATATTGAATACAATTTATTTCTACGTACATAAAACTACTAGCGTGAGAAAATCATACGCACACACACGCACACACACACACACACATGTACCAGATTTCATCTAAGAAAAATTCAAATTATTTCAACAACACACCACCCCTCACAAAACACGGTCAACCTTAAATTCCTACAGATATACATACAAAAATTCTCACGGTCATTCCTACAAACAACACTGACAACAACACAAATCACGATCAGCCTTAAACTCCTACGAACATGCATACAGATTTCTACGCATACATATCACTCGTACGACAACACCCTCACCTATCCTCAAATCACTAATAGCATTAAACTCCTACAAATATATGTACATACACACAGACATATTACTACACCAACCTCACCTACCCTAAATCATGATCAGCCTTAAATTTTCACAGACATACATACATACATACAGATTCCTACATATTACAACAACATCCTCACCTCTCTTAAATCACGATCAGCCTTAAGCTCCTACAAACATATAGACATACATACATACACGCAGTCGATCAACCTCAACTACACCACAACCCTCCCAATAACACCCTCGCTTAAATTCCTCCGGACAGACACATCCACAAATTCCCATGGATACATGTTACTCGTACAACAACACCCTCACCTACCCCAAATCACTATAAGCCTTAAATTCCTACAGACTTGCAACACATGCATACACGCAGTCGATCTACCTCAACTACACCCCGCCCCCTGTCAATCACACCATCACACAAATTCCAACAGACAGGGAGACAGGACACACATACACTCAATCCATCTACCTCAACTAAACCACGCTCCCCCGGCCAATCACAGCCTCGCACAACAGACAGACGGACGGACAAATCCATAAAGTCCCTCGGTTATGTATTACGACAACAACCCCACCCACCCCAAATCACTATAAGCCTTAAACTCCTGTATTAGCATTAGAAATAACTTTTATGTTTTCCCGTCTGAATTATGAAAAATCATTTTCCCTCGGCATTTGAAAAAAATAATAATCATGTTTTGCCGTCGGCATTTGAAAAAAATAATATTCATGCATTGCCGTCGGCACTAGGAAAAATATTCATGCATTGCCGTAGGCATTAGGAAAAATATTCATGCATTGCCGTAGGCATTAGGAAAAATTAATTTTCACTATTTCACACCCATTAGTATTAGGAAAAATCATTTCATGATTTTCCCTTTGGTACTAGGAAAAATCGTATTCATGATTTTCCCGTCGGCATAGACATACACACATTACAAAAAAGAAAAACCTCCTACATATGAACCCACTTAACGTATTCCCACAAAAAACAAAATCACCCGTTCACACAATTAATGTAACCCCCAAAAAAATCACCCGTTCCCACAAGGGTTAATGTAAACAAAAAACTCCTAATGTAAACAAAAAATTCCTAATGTAAACAAAAAGTTGGACGGACTTATTGACCCACCCTCGTAGGGTATCAAATTTCACAAATTTCCAAGAATTTTAAACTTTGGGTAATTAAAATTTTAAAATTTCAAAATTTTAATTGACGCAGGAACCGCATTTCCCTACTACTCTCGCGATTTTGTGCAAAGATCGCGATAAAAGCAACTTTATACATTACATGTCTTCAGATTCTTGGCAGTTCTACCGATTTAAAAAAAATATCATCTCACTGTTAATAAGTTTTTGCAAATTTACGTAATTTTCGCGATTCTTGCCGAAATGTTTGCATTCCTTACATTTTTAGAGCTTTTTATTCCATATTAGAATTGTTTAAAATTTTGTAAATTTTCGTGATTTTTTGCAAAGTTTGTAATAAAAGAGTTTTTTGGCGTGGTTTTTTGCGTCCTAACAGTTTTGAAGAGCTTAAAACATTATTAGACTTTGTTATCATCCTGCTGTTAGTAGCTTTTTGCCAATTTTCGCCATTTCGCAAAATTTTTTATTTATTTGCGTATATAATTGCACTAATTTTTATTTATTTAACAAACAAAAATTAAGATAAATGTAATAAAAAAATATTTGCACTTTTATAACCATATGCATTCCTGATGTCATTCTAGGACATTCATCAAACATAGGGAAAATGTTGTAGGTGTCGTGGCAAACTTTTCTATGGAAATTACCTACAACATTTTACAACTATTGTACAGCTTGACGGCCTACTACACTTACAATAGGTTGTGAATTGAGCAATTGATTGTTTAGTAAATATATGCATACATACATATGTATGTATTTATTGTGTTTGGTGTATTTCGACTTCTAATAGGACAGTTTGCTCCTAGATAGTAGAAGTGGAAATATGCCAACCACGATAAGAAGGATTATCATATCACTTAAAAATATATCTAGAAAAATATATCTGCCTTTTTTGTTTGTTTTATTTTTAATTTGTATTTCACTTTTTGGTAATTAGTACGATGTAATTTACTTCGTAAATAATCTACATACATACTTGTATACAGGGTTGTCAGATTTTTTCTGGCCTATTTCGCCAAATTGATTTTATTAATCGCCAAAAGTCACCAAAATCAATTTTATGTAGTTTTTCTTAATAAATATTTGATAATAAATGATTTTATATAGAACTTTTTTTAATATAAATTTTTACAAAATAATCGTATTAAAATTTAGCAGAAAATCGCCAAAAGTAAAAATAAAGTCGCCAAAATTATTTTTTTTTACAAGTTTTTCTCATCCAAATTCAAATTGAATTAATTAATATAATTAATATAAGAAAAATCATCAAAATCCAGCCAATTTTATTTCGTGCAAACGAGTAATTTCGCTGAATTACAAAAATTTAGAGTTTCAATTTTGTTCAAAAATAGCCGCAAAAATCGCCAACAAATTTATTTATCGCCAGAAAAATCGCCATGTCGCCAAACCAAAAATTTTGACGCCAAACAAGTATAAAAATCGCCATGTTTGGCGAGAAATCACCATATCTGCTTGTATATTATTATGCATATGTATGTTGTATGCAGAATTGCGGGGTAGTAAGCATTTACTGTTTCACAATATCGAAAGAAAATTTAGTTTAGTACAATTACATTTAAATCAAAAACCAAATTAAAATTATAAACTCAACCAAAATTAAAATTTTGTTTTTGTTTCAAACGTAAATATTATGTGTTAGTTACCAACGTAAGATATTTACGGCCTAATTCATAAAAAATATGTCGGTTTTATAAAGGGATTGTTAATAAAATTTCCGTTGAAAATTTAGATTATTAACGTCTTATAAAACAGAAAATTTTTTTTATGAATTTGGCAGTTAATATAAAAATTAAATGTTACTATTTTCATTTCAACCTTTCTGTATATTGCACTAAAATACTTGAAGTAGCACATGAAGTGAACATAATTTTTGAGGTACTTCTTTTTGGTTGCCTACATTTTTCTATGTTAATATTTTTCGGTACTTATTTAATCTTCGGCTACTTCTTGTTGGTATTTGCCAAACAAACAATCTCTTCACTTCACTGTTTGTGCTCTGAGAGGGAGAACAAATATGTACTATACTCGACAGAGAGTTTCACATATGAACAAAAATGTTACTCTTTGCAGACGTTTACTATAAATACACTTACACTAATCCAATTCAAGAGCTTAAATACAAACACATATATTACTTAAATATACCACAACTGGTTACCATTACGTCTTCTACATTGTTGTATACGCACGTCTCATACAACTGACTGCACTGGTTTTGTAGGAAAATACCCAATTAAATGTTTGTCACCCACAAGACTTATTCTGCTGTTGCTCACTGTTACAACACTACACTACACAAAACTATGCATACAAAAATGAGCTGAAAAATAAGACTTGAACTGTGTGGAGGCCGATGCAAGTTCAAAGAAGAAAAAGTGATAAGCTTATCAATAAGAATTGACTAGTGTGAACTGGGCCTTAACACTGACTGCCTCTCACACAGGGTGCCTCATTTTATAGTACAGGGAGCGGTTGTAGAATGTTCGCTAGGTGGCTTAAGGCCGGGGCATAATGAAGCCGTCATACGTTAAACTTCGCCTTTGTCAACGGAAAGCTAAGGTGAAATACATGGTTTCTTATGAGGTCTGTTACATTCAGTACGTGTCCGTCAACGTAAAGTACAAAGATTGTTCAACTTTTAACTTCTTGAGTACGTTGTGTAGTTTGACAGATATTTTGTTAGTTTTTTAGTATGTTCTGATTTAGGTTTTTGTGTTTTGTGGCAGCAAAAATAAGATTAATCAAAACAAATAAACGAAATAAATAAAACAAGTTGAATTTAATAAATAAAATGGAGAATCAACCTGTAGACGCTGTTCAAATGCTTCCGTCAATAAAGTACTCATTGTGCCAATCTTCTCCGTCGTTACGTTAATGTCAGTTGAAAAATGCGAAGTTTAACGTATGACGGATTCATTGTGCCCCGGCCTTTAATGACATGTGTGCACTTAGGCTGTCTTTACATCCTATCATGTAAACGCAATATGTATCGAGTGTATGAGATTACGGATAGAAAATTTGACAAACGGACGGTAAATGTTTATTTTCTAAACGATTTTAAGGACTTAAGTATTCTTATCACACCAGAGGTGTATTTCAAAGTAAACATTGGCAGCACTAATGGTAAATATTGAAGGTGTTATCACTTTCACAGAAGCAACCAAAATCAACTCAGGAAATGTTCATGTTGTTTTTATAAATATTGTACAACTGCAACCATCAAGTACTCGATGGTACAGCAAAACCAAACAAACAATAAACAAACCTTTAAAAAAATTACATTTTGTAGTAAAATTACATTGAAATAATAAAATGTTTTTGCCAATATTTTGTTTTATTAGTACACATCTTTTTTTTGCACTTTTCCAATTTTTGTTATTATTACTTTCCTTTTACATATAGTATCAGTATAAACCAGAGCAGCGCACACACCAAAGCAGATTCATTTCCAGGTAATATCAGGATTACAACATGGGTTGTAGTTCATCCAAAACTTCAAAAATATAATTTCTTTAACATGTTTATTATTATAATAAAAATTATTCACATAAATTTGAAAATATTTCTACATGGCAGCTACCACTAACAAAATTTGCAACGTTTAGCACTTATCACAATTTTTTAATAGTTTTTTCATATCTTTTGATTTGTTTTCACAGAATTCATATTGCAATTTTTTTTACATTTTCTTTTAATTTCTCTTTCGTAAAAATTTTTTAAATTTCGGATGGACTTTAATTTAAAAAAAATAGCTCAGCTGCATTTCCGCTACTACCCAGCGTGACCATATTAGCTTATTTTGAGCTAAATTTAGCTTATTTGTTTCAGATTTAGCCTTAAAATTTTCATTTAGCTCTTAGCTTATTTTTTAGCTTTTTTTTAAAACTCATTTAGCTTTTTTAGCCTTTTTTTAGTCTAAATTGCGTGTTCTCTAAAAATATATTAAAAACATAAACAACTCATAAAAATTATAATTTTTTAGCATTGTAAAATAGTTTACAAAAAATACAAAATGTAAATTATACGACAATTTTATAACAGAAATGGAAAGAAGAAAAATAGTAGATAATGGCAGAATGGTTAGAATTCCAATGGAAAAAGTTAAATTCATATTAGTGGCCAAAACACTTTTTGAGTTTTTTGGGTATAAAATTATTTGACTTGAGTTGAACGTTCATTCAGCGGCATCAATTAACTTAAAACAAAAACCTGAAAGAGCCTTAAGCCTGGATAACACTATGTACCGATTTTCGTCGGGCCACCTCAATAAAGTCATAAGTATAAAGCCAAAATGGGCTTATTACCAATGCAGTGTGGCGCAATTATGTCCTTGTATTTCATGTAGTCGATAAATTAGAGCAAAATCTTTACTTATGACTTTATTTCACTGATCTGACGAAACTCGGTACATTGTGCAGATAGTGTGATCCATGCTTTACCTGAAATAGCATTAATTCACTTAAAAAGCTTTCGTATTTTAGTATAAATGTTTTTACATTTTTAAAAACTTTTTAAGATTATTTTGGGGAAGTTTTTGATTTGTTCTTCATTAAATCTAAAATATAATAATTAATAAATAATTTCATTAAGCAAATATTCTATATGTATAATAAAAAAATATGTTTGTGTAATATTTAACGTTAGTTTAGCAATAAGAAACTATTGAAAAGTGATCAAAGAAGTGGAAAAAAGTTTAGCTTTATTTTCTAGCCTAAAATGTAACTTTTTAGCTTATTTTAGCTTTTTTTCAAACGTGATTTAGCTTAATATTATTTTAAAATCTGGTCACACTGCTACTACCTTCTGAATGTGCCTTGGCAAACACATACTATCATGCTACTTCTAGTTGATTGCTTTTGAGTAGTAATATATTTTCTCTCTTTGCACAGGAAGAAATTTTTGTGTGTAACGAGTGTAGTTATTCAAAAAACATCGCATCATCGAATGGAGGGCAACGTTTTGCAAGTGCATCGGCAACCACAAATGATGCTTTTCTTTTTAAAAAAGGGAAGGAAATTTTTTAAATTCAGATTCTCAATAATCTTTAATAAGCTTTTCATAAAACGTTTTTTTAGTTTTAAAAATAGCTTTTTTCTTTCATTATTAAAAAAAATTTACATACTTTTATACACCAAACATTCAGTAAATTTCGGCAAAAGCAAGCACACTCCGATTCTACACTACACATTTCTTTCAGTGTTAGCTAGTAAGAAGAGACTACACATACGAACTATTAAACAATATTTAGAGATTTGCTCTCATCATTGTTTTTGTAGCACTCGCTCGCAAGCGCTACTTTGCGGAGTTGTGGTGGAAACATGAAAAATACCAACAACAGACTCCTGCTCTCTTTTTTTAAACACGGATAAGATTTCATAATATTTTGTTTCTACAAAGTAATAGTACTTTGTAGTACCATGTAAAGACACCTTTAGTAAAGCCAAATGGCAGAAATTTTATTACTGCATAATGATGTTCCTGCTGTACACGTTATTATCTGTGTTGTCGTTTACTATCGGTACCCAAGTGATCAAACAGTCTTCTAACACAATCGGGAAAATTCATGTTACTGTTTCTAGATAATTCGATTGGCTGTTATTTTGAATATCAGAGTAAAGCTAGGATTAGTAAAATCGTATCGTTCTATTTTACAGCTTGCCGCATCGTTCAGGTTTGTGTACAAGTTATAGAAAATGTAACAGTTTGCACATCACATATTTTTTTGTCTGGCTTTGAATGCGGCTTTTTTGACATTCGCTACAGAAAAATCTGTGTTCTGTAGATTTCTACGTCAACAGTGCTACCACCACATATTTTATAACTAGTAACATGCATTTCATATGGTTCGGTTTTTATCAGCTGACACGCAACTTAACGATACGATTTTAATAATTCACTGTAGGTCACTGAAATAATATGTAATGGAAATCCCACTTTAGGTTCTAAGACATATGACATTATTCTGATCCCTTTCCGATTTATCATCAAACCTATATTCGAAATACCAGAACTGCTTAATCTCACTTTGAAAAATATCCAACATAATTTATCACATAGTAACATATCGAGCCTTATTTTCGATTTAATCGTAAGCAACAAAAATTAAAATTTTCACGAGGTTGTTTAAAATATTCAAATATAAATATTTACCATCTTCTTCAGGCTCAAGGTCATACCATTTATTTAAATAAAATTCTTTTTTGTTTTATTTAATATGTGTTGTTAATCTTGTAGATTTTTATTTTATTTTCTTTCGATATTTCGAACACCTTCGGTGCTCTTCCTCAGGAAAAAACTATTATAAAAAACAACAAAAAAAACAGATATTAACATTATTTGTAAATAATAATTATAATAGCAAAACAAAAACATTAAAAACAAAGCACAAAAAATTTTCTTACTTTAATAAAGGTTCAAAGTATACTAAAAACTTTTTTGTTTATATTTATATAATATATGTTTATATGCATGCACGCACTTTTCTGTGCCTGTCTTGTAGTTCATTCGTATGTTCGTTATTAATATTAGTAACGCAGCAATATTACAACAAGAAAACAATTACAAAAAAGATATACAATTGAGATGCTACATATGATTAATAGTGTTTTCACACTGAATTGGTTTTAATGTTAAAACCAACTGTTAAAACCTGGTTTTACCATACAAATTGTTTTTGTTTAATCCAACTTAAAACCATTTCTGAATTGGTTTTATTTTGGTTTTATGAAATGCAACCCTGTTTTCACTGTGGTAAATTCAGTGCTGCCAAGTTAAAATGACCGGAAGCAGCTGATAATGTTTATGCCAGTGAATAACAAGAGATGTCGCTTGCAAGATTTTCAACTTAAAAATGGATGCAGCAGCAACAATAAGTAAAAAATTATGGAAAAATAAGAGTTTTTTTGGAAGGAAAACAACAAAAATATTTTCATTGACCTCTGGAAAGTGAAAATAAACGATATGACATATCGATCCACCGATAAAAAAGTTTTTTTTTTGTGATTTACTTGTGAATTTTTTATATACAATAACTTGATTTCCAAACACTTCTTTACTTTGTATTACTAGTGCCATAATTTTAAAATATTAACTTACAAAATATACAATAATTTCCATTTTAGAGCGCATTGTAAAGTTTCTTAGTTTTTCATACAAATAAAAACAATTGTACAGTTTGTCAAATAAGTGTTATAAAAACCAGACAAAAATACAACAACAAACACACGCATTTCTGCAGGAGATTTATTTTATTTTGAGCAAAGTTATTAGACAGTCTGTGAGTTAAAACTTGAATTTAACAAACTTGCAGTGTGAATGCAAAATCAGCTGTTTATGGTTTTAACGTTAAAACCAGGTTTTAACATGCAGTGTGAAAACACTATAACACACACACGAACATACGAAGTGCGCGCATGCATATAAACATATGTACATATATTATCTAAATATAAACAAAAAATTTTTAGTATACTTTGAACCTTTATTAAAGTAAGACAATTTTTTGTGCTTTGTTTTTAATGTTTTTGTTTTGCTTTTATAATTATTATTTACAAATAATGTTAATATCTGTTTTTTTGTTGTTTTTTGTAATAGTTTTTTCCTGAGGAAGAGCACCGAAGGTGGTCGAAATATCGAAAGAAAATAAAATAAAAATCTACAAGATTAACAACTCATATTTAATAAAACAAAAAAGAGTTTTATTTAAATAAATGGTATGACCTTGAGCCTGAAGAAAATGGTAAATATTTACAAATTTTAAGGTCGAAGAAATTATTTAACAAATATTCAAATATGTTTTTGTACGTAAACTGTCGCTTACGATACAATTTTAAAGCCCGTATCATAAAATCGAAAATAAACCTCGATGTGTATGTAGTTTTGTCAACATTGAAATATTCAAAAATATATATGGGCATTTCTCCGAGAAATTCCATTTTTTTGTCGCGTGCGACAGCTAGCAATTAACATTATTTTTCTGATCAAGATGAGTCGATTTTTCTTAAAATTTTACCTAACGTAGGGCTCCTGAAGGCCTACACAAATATATAAAGAAGTAAAAAAAAATTTCGTTTTCTTTGAAAAAACAAGCATATTTGCTTAATGTCGCACGCTAAAAAAAGGTTGACATTCCTGTTTATGTTAATGGTAATCTGTAAAAAAACTGTTTTTTTTTAACTGTCTTTTACAACGTTATTCGCGGCTGTGCTTCAATTGTAAAATTTTAGAACAATTAAGAAATAGTGTAACTTATGAGAATGAGTTACTTGAAAATAATTACAAAGACACTGGTGTAAGGTATGCGTGTATATTTTAATGTCTTTGACAATTTTGCATTCGATTTAATGCATGATATGTTTGAAGGTGTTTGTGTGTATGACGCTTGCAATGTATTAATTGCGTTAATTAATGCAAATAAAATATGATTGAATACCATTGACAACAGGAAAAAGCTATTTACGTGCCATTGAACGTTTGAAAGCTTTTACCCTAAAAATTATAGCCAGTGAAACAGCATGTAATATTCATTTCTTACCCTTAATGATAGATAATTTAGTGCTAATTGGTAATAAATATTGCCAGGTTTAATTTTATTTTTGTTTTATTGTTTAAATCAAAACATTGCTCTTTTGACTTGGAAAAACAGGAATTATTAGTAATCAAACACCATACGTTCTACAAAAATTTTTTTGGGCATTACGCAAAAGCAATAAAAATATGTGGACCTTTGGAATACATATGGTGCAGGCACTTTGATGCCAAGCATAAAAAAGCAATAATGTATTTTAATAGCATAACATCCAGGAGAAATCCTCCATATTCATTAGCAATTACAAATGGGCTAAAATTTTTCGATTTTTTCATTGAACACAAAAGTGGCTTAGACTCCATCTTTACATTTCATTACTTAGATTCTGATACCATTATTTCAAAGCAACATTTAGACATAAGCAAAAGAACGGAAGATGTTTGTTCTGAAAAATATGAATTATGTGACGATTTAACATTCAAAAGAACACGTTATAAAACATTATATTATTTAAGAATTGATGCGGAAGAATTCGAGTTATATAAAATTAAAAATTGCATCATAGTTCGTAGTTCTCCACAAATGTTGTCAAGAATATATTTAATCCACCGCATGCTCTCCCTCTCGGGTCCTTTGAATCATATAGAGTGTAACCATTTATTTTAAATAAGCTTCTCGAAGTCAAATGAGTCTCAGAGAGCAAAATCATATCAATATTTTTTCCGTGATGAAGTACTCAAGCAGTATCCCGCAAAATAAAAAATTTTTGTAGTGGTGAGAAAAATGAGAGTAAAATATATTTACATTTTGATTCATTGTTTGAATATTTTTTGTAAATATGCAATTTAATAAAAACTTAAGTAAAAAGTAAAAAATAATAGTCTATTCAACAAAATTAGTCTACAAATTCCAAATTAAATTTATTCGCAGCGCTGTGAAAGCTATTAAATGCCTTTTTAAACTATCTTCCCTATTATTTTTAAGTGTTTCATAGCATAAAATGCATAGCATATTGCTAGAAGCATTTTTTATCACAAAATATTTCTTAGCTTACATAATTATTTTTTTTTCTGTAGAAATTTAATAAATTTGAACTTAAATTTCGTTCCGTGTGCTCAAAAAAACTAAACAAAAAACCAGGAAAAAATAAATACATGCGTGCACAACTTCATTCGTCGCTTGCTCAGTGACGACTAAATGAAAGAGCATAAGATTGTATGTGATTTTCATCTGCACAATTATGCTATGGCTTGCGGGTTACTGTACTCAAGTTAATTTTTATGTTGGCCAGGGCCCTTTGCGTCCCAGAAACATATTTTTAATGTGTTCATGGCTTATTAACTTAATGCTTGAAGCAGTGTAGTCTGCATTTGCAGGATTTCGTACAGCATGTTAGAAGCGTTGCCGTTGCGATACTAAAGTATTACTTTTGACCCTTTTTCGTGACAATGCCACTTTTTATGACCGTTTTTTAAATTTATCCCTTTATATCATCTTAACAAAATGTATGCCGTAAAGCAGAGATTTTCAAAACCGCTCACGCGTGCGAGTTCTCTCTTAACCATAAAGAGAGTGATAACAGATAATTTGTATTTTTATTTAATGAGTACTCGTTACTACAATCAGGGATACCACTTAAATTTCAGACTATTCATATGTGCTAAGGTCCTGCACAAGACCACTTACAAGAACTTTCAAGACATGAGAGATTTTTCGAAGGCTTTACTACAGCGAAATCTTCTAAAACAAACGCTAAACAACACTGTTGGCAAGCCATTTGTTTCAGCTATTGTATGTGTAGAAGTAAAGAAGAGAATACTTCGTGACGGAAGAATTTGTGATGCTTGCTTCTTTCTACGCATGGGTGCGTATGCAAACGTCATGCATGTATATACACACACACTTTGTGTGTATGTTCTTTTATTTTTCTGTGCACCCTCCAGTTTTAAAAGTAGAAATTGACTCAAAATCGTTGGTGATTTCCCTAACGAAAAATCGACTAACTATTACAATAGCCACAAGTAATGCAAGAGTTCGCCTTTTGAATCTCTCACTGATGTATATGTTAATGTCTTTAACCTTCAAAATTTTTTTTTGCCAGTGGAAATAAACTATGCTGTTATTCCAAAGAAAATCAACAAGAAAAAATTAATTTTAAGTATTTTGTTGCCGTCAGTTATAATTGCAAGTTCGTGGTCAGTGAACATGTAATTTTTAGTGAAAAAGTGGTTTTCTTTTAGAAAGTTAAAATGAGCAGCAGAAGTCAATTAAAACGTTGCATAAAAAATAAAAAGAACATTTAATTGAAAAATATATTAATAACACTGTGATACACAAAAAATATTCAGGGTTTCTAATGTACCAATTCTATTTTGTTGGAGTCCATGGATGACGAAAATACCGTTGGTTCTTTTATGTCACTTCATAAAGTGATTTTATAACGGTAATTGTAGTGAAAAACGGGGTTTCTTAGATTTTCAGTCTTAAGCAGGTGTAACTTCGTTGGTTAAAAGGATCGAATATTATCTTTCAACCCAGATATATTTTTTGTAGATCGACTGATAAATGGCTAAGTTACAGTCATTGAAGTGTACAAAAAACCCATTAAAAAACGATTCTTTTGTAACTCATAAGCAACTTATGGCCTGAGAAAAACAAAAGAATACCTTTTTAATGGGTTTTTTGTACACTTCAACGACTGTAACTTAGCCATTTGTAAGTCGATTTACAAAAAATATATCTTGGTTGAAAGATAACATTTGAATTTTTCAACCAACGAAAATTTAAAAGAAACCCGTTGGGAAACAAAGAAGTTACAACTGTTTAAAACTGAAAAGATAAGAAACCCCGTTTTTCATTACATTTACCGTTATAAAATCACTTTATGAAGTGACCAAAAAAAAAACCAACGGTATTTTCGTCATCCATGGACTCCAACAAAATAGAATTGGTACATTAGAATCACTGAATATTTTTTTCTCAACTTTTGTATCACAGTGTAATTAACCCCACTATTCACAAAAAATAAATAAAATGTGTTTGAAATCCATTTTAAGAAAATTTTTTAAGAAAAATTGAAATAAAATACATTTCAATCTCATTTTAAATTTTATGAATATGGGGGCAATTGTTTTATCAGTAGAAAAATTAATTGTATTAATTAGCGAAATTACTGACGAAGGGTTATGCAGATGGTTAGTCTTTTGCATTGCTTGTAGTTAGGCTGGTAGTTAATGGTAACGAATGGTAGTTAATGAAATTGCTAGCCATTCGCTAGCTACGCAGACTGCAGGGGATATACAGAAGCACACATGCATTATGTGCGATTTCTTTAAAAAAGAACCTCCCTTAAAAACACATAATAGCTTTCCATCTACATTTTACACACACACTCAAAGGTATAATATGTAAAATAAAAAACATGCACGAATCAAGACTAATTCTGTTGACTGTTTGTTTTAAACAAGAATTCTTCACGACATCGCTTGTTAACACTCATATACACGTACACTAATGCATCCATCGTGCTTTGCTTATAATACGACAGCATTTATTATTGGTTTAGTATAATACATGACACGAGAATACATTTAAAAAACAAGACGCATTTACATTTCAAGACTGTTTACGCAGGTCTGTTATATGTGCCGGTTGTGTAGTCGCATTTTACTAGACAACAATAAATTAATTTTAAACTAGTTTAATTTCAAGGCTTTCTATTGTTTAGAGCTTAAAATATATAATATACTATTAAAAATACATCAAATGTGCACTTATCTCTTTTTGAACACGAGAAATTGACTCGAATTAGACTTTTACAAATATATTACAAATATGTCTTAGCAGCAGTGTTGCCAGAATTTCTAAGGATAAAATCTGCAAAATGCAACAATTTTTCTGCATTTTATTTTTAAAATATTAGAAAAAATCTTTAAATCAATTTTTTAACAATTTTTTTATATTTTATTAAAAAAATTTACATAAATATGGATGTACATGTGTAAATATATATTTTTCATTAACCCATATTCATAAAATTTAAATTAAGTTTATGTATTTTATTTAAATTTTCAATCACTTTCAAGCACATTTAATTTGATTACAAAACCAATGAGGAATGTGCATTTCGTTTCTGCTTAAGAAACTCATCAGTATACTTCAACAAAAAAATGCTTGAAATAAGGTAAGCAACTTCATATGTTTATATAATGAATATAAAAATATGTTATTAAGAATTACATACACAAGCGTAATAGGTAAACTAAAACTATTTTTTATGAATACGGTAGAATAAGCTTAAAAGCTTCAAGCTAAAATCTTTAACATCTTCGATTTTGAATAAATTTTTAATTTGTCATTACCTTTTTACAATCGGCTGCCACTTGGGTTGAAGCCTAATTACGAAAAGTTTACTTTGCAAAGTCTTAAGTTTGTTGAACTCTCTCTCCAACAAACTCAAGATTTGACAAAGTAAACTTTGCGTGTGGAAAACCCGTCTTTCTCAAGGCGAATCGAAATGCTATAACAAACAAACAAATAAAAAAATGTGCAAATAATATAAAATAATTGGGAAAAGAAATCGGACATTTAAAAAAATTATACAAAGAGTCATTTAATTTATTGCATAAATCCAAAGGATTTCGAAAATTCGATTGACATTTGCAAATGAATCTGGCAATGAATAAACTTAGAGCTGCAAAATCGTAATCAGAATAAGCTCGTTTTATACCAGATATTCGTTTCCAGAAGCTTGCCAAAGTTAATTCTTCGTTTTCTTTAATGATGTCTCCTAAGTTCAAAAAGTTTAACTTAGGAGACAAGTTTAAATGTAAAAAAATTGCACTATAATTGGAGTTGGAAAATCTGCGTTTTTCGCCCAAAAATCTTCAAATCTGGATTTCGTCTTTTTAGAGGGTAAAAATCTGCAAAATCCATATAAATCTGCATTTCTGGCAACCGTGCTTGGCAGCCCTGCTATAAGAAGAGAAATATATATTACGCTCAAAAACCAAGGAGTTTAAGGGATTTGTCCCCAAAATGGGGATTTTTTTTCGCGATTATGGGTGAAAATTTCGTGTTGGGGATCTGGGGATTAGTTGGGGATGATAACCAAATTTTAGGGGGTTTTTTTATAACTGATGGTAACAAGAATGATTTTTGAACAAAGAAATATGCGTCTGTCAAGTCTAAAAATGTGTCTTACTATTCAAAGTGAATGGTCTCTAATAAAGAAGAAGTATCAAGGCAAATTAACCAATAAGGAACACTATCAAAACAAAAATACATTACAAAATGTAATATGACCTGTTGGAAGTACTTCTTAGAATAAACACACTAAAGCTTTTTAATGCAAGTACTATGTACAATAAAGTTTCTGCAGCTGATGAATCATAAGATTTCGATTCTGCAGTTTTTTAAATGGTAAACTTTGGTTAAACATTAACAGGATTCTAATTGCAACAAGAGGCAACTTCATCAGCATCTGGTTACTAATTCCATCCAAACCCGGAGCTTTCTTCGGGTTGAGTTCAGCAATTACTTTTGTACCTCACACGTCTTAAACTTTATTTGTTGAGGGGGCAGAGCTTTTACACTCGGCAAATCAATAACACCAGCACATGTGTTTGGTGTAAATACGTATTTTAATTGCTCAGCAAATATACTACCTTTTTCAGTATCGCTTCTTGCCCAACCTCCTGAATATGTGCGCAGAGGTGGTTTAAACTCAATGGCTGTTTTTAGCTTTCTAGCAGCGCGCCACATAGAGTCATTAGATGCTGGTGTGACATCAAGACCTTCCAGATAATTTTTAAGAGATGCAGTTTTTTCAGATGCAAGCAACTCTTAGAGTCGTTAAGTGTACACTTTAAATCTGATTTTATGTTGGGGTGATCTGTGCTGTTGCCATTCCTTTCTAGCTCTACTTTCTACACAAACGAGACGTTCAATATCCGTAGAATAAATTCTATTAAACCCAGTCTGCGGATGGGAGGTAGTGGCATGTTCAGCAGCCTGTTTAATATTTTCGTTAAGATTAGCAAAGTTAAATTCAATATCATCGTATGTTCTTACCGTAATGTTTTCCGGACAATGAATACTGAGATATTTTTTTAACCTCATCCAATTAACACGGTTGATCATCTTCACATATGTGTGAGGTAAGTGAGTTATTAATGGGCTACAAATTGTAACGGTCGCGGGACAGTGATCGGAGAGAGATCTAGAGAAGCTTCAACTTGAATTAAGTCCCTAAATATATTTTTCATGACGCCAAAATCTATAGCATCCGGAATTTTTTGTGTGTCAGTGGGCCAGTATGTGTGCTCCCCACTAGAAATGACGTCCAAGCCCATTTTTCAAATTGTGTTGAACAACGCTCGACCTCTGGGTGGAATAAGACCCGAACCTCAGAATGCATGTTTAGCATTATAGTCGACAGCTGCTACGAAAAAAGAGCCAAGAGATTTGTAGAAATCCTTCTTGAAGTCAAATGAGTTTCAGAGACTAACATTATGTCAATATTTTTTTCCATGAGGAAGTGCTCAAGTTACTTTTTGTGTTGGCGGATGCCGTTTGCGTTCCAGAAACATATTTTTAACGTGTTCATGGCATGTCAACTATTGCTTGAAGCAGAGTATTCTGCATTCTCAGCATTTCTTGCATTATGCTAGTCATATTTCTTGTAAAACTATTTATTGTTTGTACCAGATTATCAATAGGAGATTCAAGGCGATTATAATTAAAGCTTGATTTTGTATTTGTTGAACTATTGGGCACTGAAATATTTTGTGTGAGAATAGAACTAGTCCTAGCAGCATCGGCATACGATACACGGGAAGTAACTGGCTGGCTCACTTGCGTAAAAGTGGCGGATAAAGCGTTTGCTGATTAAGCTGGAACTAATTTAGGTTTTTGCCACATAGTCTGTTTGACGAGGGCAACCTCTGTAGATAGCGGTGTGATTACCTCCACAAGTACTAAATTTTTTTTCTGCTTGATCTTTTGGTTTAATACAGCTAGCAGTACCGGTTAATTCACCGCAGAGAACACACACTGTAAGTAAATTGGAGTAAGTTTTGGTATGGTCATGTTCTTGGCAATTATGGCACTGTAGGGGACCTGAACGGCTATGTGGCTCTTCAACTGTGATGTTTCAGTATAAAAGATATTTTGGGCTATAAATTGGATGTATCTTGTTTTTTTTCAACTTTATATCATTTGGCTCAACATGAAATAGACCTTGGGGGATCTTGTCCCTATTGATTATATTAGTAAATTTTTTACATTAAATCGTTTTATGATGAGTACATCTTTTACTTCTTCGGGATTAAATTTAAGTGATTAAATTTAAGTGACACACTTGTTTTCATTACAAAATTATTTTGTTATAGATGGTCAGCAAAAGTAAAGACATAAAGAAACACAAAAATAATAAAATGTAAAATAGTATATACTAAGTAGCGTTAAACATTCAATAAATCAGACTTTAATTTGTGAATATAAACTGGAAATAACTTGCCTGTTTCAATTAAATTCTCAAAAACTTTTGGCACCTCTTTTGAGCGCCTATTGACAAGCTGGACTCCCTGAAAGCTGTTTAAAATAACCAAGGGACTATAGGGCCACACTCCACACTACTATACAACACATTACATAGTAATCCTGCCTTCAACCTTTACATGGCGATCCTGCAACCACGATACTGAGATCCTGCAACCAAGAACCCATGACAGAGATCCTGCAACCACGATGCTGCAATCAGCGGACATTGAAAACAATATTCTACATTTCTACATACATACAAGTAACCTGTGACTTTTAACAAATGTTCGAAGAGATAGACGAGATACAGAATTTTACATTCGAAATAATTTTCTGTAATTACCAACTAATAATGGAACTAAAACACTTACATACTTTACTAAAAAAATAATTTACCTAAAATTTGTGACTATAGACAAATGTCAAAAAATATTTACGAGATGTATTTAACAAATACAAAATATCTACAAAATGTTTGTAATATCTTTGCAACACAAAGCAACATGATGTCTACAATAAATGCAGAATTTCGCATTCGAAATAAGTTTTTGAAGTTACCAACAAATCACACTTTCTAAAGGCCAAACGGAAAAGTACTTCAGTAAAAACAGCATTCCAATTAAAATACAAAGCGCTTATGTAGATGAAAACAAATTTTTTTTTTAACAATTTGTATTCAATTGTACACATACTTAACTTTTCTTAATCTATATATATATATATATATATATATATATATATATATATATATATATATATATATATATATATATATATATATATATATATATATATATATATATATATAAATGATATGTTGTCTGTTGCTAAGCGCATAACTTCAAAATGATTAGACCTATTTCGCTAATTTTTTTTTAATATGTGTAATAGTCTGAAAGAAACATTTTAAAATTTGCTTGGAAAATTGGAAAATTTCGAAAAAACTAAGATTGTGTTTTTCTGTGGGATTTAACATTTTTTTAAATTTTTTTACAGATTCCCTATAAACTTCGTACAAAAGATCGCAATAATATTTGGTGGACTTAGTCTGTGCAACTCCCGGAGTGTTAAGGGGTATTGAAACTAGGACCAGGAGGGTGATAGGGGGGGAAATTTCTGCCCCTCCCAAACGTCCAAACCGATTTTAATAAAATTTAGAACACAGATAGATCTTCATTTGAAAACTCACATATGCCATGTAGATTTTCAAAACTAGGTCCAGGAGGGTTTATGATTAATCATAGACAGTAACTTGGAATAAAGATATTTTCATATAATTTAAATTAAGTAAACCATTGCTTCTATTTGATTTTTATATTCTTAAAACATTCTTTCCGTACGATTTCCGTCAAAAAATTTAAGCGTAAGCAAAATAGAGAAAAATTTGTATATTGCGGAAGCAATAATATGGTAATACCGCAACTGCGGAAAAATACCGTAGCAACGGAATGCATAATTGCAAATTTTGCTTCCGCGAAAAAATGCTTTCCGCAATTGCGGAACGGAATAAATAATTGGAACCTATATAATTTTATTGCATTGTTATTTCACTTATGAAATGTGTTTTATATAATAAACCAGCAAAGCTATAATAGGGTGTCCTGAGACTACTCTCTTCTTTTTTTATAATTTTTTTGTTTAGTATGTACATATGTTTGTAAGAAAAAATCCGTAAGGACGCCTGTTGACTATGAGGGTTCAATAAAAAATAGTGAAGGGGTGTCTGACTACTTTTCTGGTAGGAATAGTCAACTTTAACAACAATTTATCTTTGAAATTTTTTTAACACCTCCGAATCATAAGTTACGGAAAAAACCTATTTTTCGTACCCGTTCGCACTTATCAACTTTTAACTGAGTTCAATATTAACCGATTTTAAATTTATAAATGGATTTAGATAGAAGAGACTTTTAAACAACATATACGTATATTTTATTTCAGTAAATTTCAGATATAAGTGAGTATATTTTTACCAACTTAATTTTTTGAGATTTTTTTGAAAATTTTCTCCATTGGATTTGTTTTTACACAGTTTATTTGTACGGGAACCATACTATTTATAACTTTACTCCCTAATTGCCAATATGGCCACACAAAAACTTACTGCAAATTACCTACAGTTTGTGTTATTTGCGGTGAATTGCATGGTACTGCTAGCTGTACTAAGCCAAAAGATCAAGTAATGCAGTAATTGTGGAAGTAATCACACCGCTAACTACAGAGGATGCCCTGTATATTCTTTCGTTAAAAAGGCAATGGGTCAAAAACCAAAATTAGCTCCAGTTCAATCAGCAAATGCTTACTCCGCCACTCTTTCTCAAACTAGCCAACTTCACGTGTATCGTATGCCGATGCTGCTAAGACTAGTTCTATTCCCACACAAAATGTTCCACCGCAAAATAAGTCAACGAATGCAAACTCTAGCTTTAACTGTAGTCGTCTTGAAGCTACTATTGAGAATCTGGTGCTAACTATAAATAATTTTACAACAAATATGACTACCTTGATGCAATAAATGCTGAGAATGCAGAATACTCTGCTTCAAGTATTAGTCAACAGACCATGAACACGTTAAAACTATGTTTCTGGAACGCCAACGGCATTCGCCAACATAAAAATTAACTTGAGCGCTTCCTCACGGAAAAAAATATTGATATAATGTTGGTCTCTGAGAATCACTTGACTAGCTGCTTTAAAATAAATGGTTACACTCTATATGATCAAAAAGACCCGAGAGGGAGAGCATGCGGTGGATCAGCAATTCTAATTAAGTCAAGACTCAAGCACTATATCCTTGAGAACGTTAGTGAAGAATATATGCAAGCAACGAACATTTTCGTAGAAAATTTTTGTGAGAATATCGTGATATTATCAATTTACTCACCTCCCAGATTTTCAGTTAACGAAGATCAGTATGAGAAGTTCTACAAATCGCTTGGTTCTTACTTCGTGGCAGCTGGTGACTACAATGCAAAACATACGTACTGGGGCTCGCGTCTTGTTACACCTAGAGGTAGAGCGTTGTTTAATACAATTTCAAAAATGGGCTTAGATGTCATTTCGAGTGGGGAGCCTATTTATTGGCCTACTGACGTAAGAAAAATTCCAGATGTTATAGATTTTGGCGTCACGAAAAATATTCATAGGGACTTAATTCACGTAGAGGGGTCTCTAGATCTGTCCTCCGATCACTCTCCCACAATTGTTACAATTTTCAACCCACTAAGGAGTGATTTAACTAACTCATATGTGAAAAGGATTAATAGGGTCAACTGGCTAGGATTCAAAAAAATTTGTTAGTAGTCACTGCGTAGAAAAAATTCAGCTAAGATCATCTGATGATATTAAATTTAATATTGCCAATCTTAACGAAAATATTAAACAGGCTGCTGAACATGCCACTACTTCCTATCCGCAGACTGGCCTTAATAGAATTTATTCTACGGAAATTGATCTTCTTGTATGTGAAAAAAGGAGAGCTAGAAGAGAATGGCAACAATACAGATCACCCCTTAATAAAATCAGACTTAAAGAATGTACTAAACGACTCAAAGAGCTGCTATCGTCGGAAAAGATTGGATTGCTGGAAAAGTACTTAGAAGGTCTGGATGTAACGTCAACATCTAATTACTCTTTATTGCGCGCTACTAGAAATCTTAAAAGACCCGTTGATCTTAAATCATTACTGCTTACTTCGACCGGAGGCTGGACAAGAAGCGATAGTGAGAAAGGTAACTTATTTTCTGAGCATTTAAAATTTGTATTCACTCCCAATTCATGTACGTGTGCTGCCGATCTACCGAGTGTAGTCTCTCTACACACTCGTCCCTTAAGGTTTAAGATGCGTGAACTACAAAAAATAATTGTTGAACTGGACCCGAAGAAAGCTCCGGGTATTGATGGCATTAGTAACAAGATGCTGATGAATTTGCCTCATATTGCAATAAGAATTTTACTATTTATTTTTAATGCCATTTTACGAATGCAGTATTTTCCACATAACTGGAAACTTGCCAAGATTAAAATGATTCCAAAGCCAGGCAAAGATCTTACCAAGGCTGAGTCATATAGGCCTATAAGCTTACTTTCAACAATTTTAAAGCTTTTCGAAAAGCTGCTCATGACTAAATTGTCCACATTTTTAGCTGATAGTGGGTGTATCCCGGACCATCAGTTTGGCTTTAGAAGTCAACATAGCACTATTGAGCAAACGCATAGATTGGTTCAAGTTGTAAGGAGGACTTTTGAAGAAAAAAAGTATTGTTCTGCCCTTTTTATTGATGTTTCTCAGGCATTTGATAAAGTATGGCACAAAGGCCTAGTTTTAAAATAAACATACAAAAGCTTTTGGAAAGTTATATTGTTGATAGGAAGTTTACTGTTGTGGAAGGAGACTTCATGAGTGTGCCCGAATCTATATCTTCTGGTGTGCCACAGGGTAGTATTCTGGGGCCAGTATTGTATATAATATATACTTCTGATATGCCTGTGAGCAATAACATCCACACTTCTACATTTGCCGATGATACAGCCTGTTTTAGTATTCACAAAAACCCTGATGAGGCATCCCGTTATCTCCAAGCACACATTACTCAGCTTGAAATATGGTTGAACTTATGGAGAATTAAATTAAATGAACAAAAGTGTGTTCATATAGCGTTTACCCTAAGAAAAGATACCTGTTCCCCCATTCGAATCAACAATCAAAATATTCCTCAACATTCTCAAGTGAAATACCTTGATCGAAGGCTTACATGGAAATATCATATTGACTCTAAGTTAACCCAAATGAAACTTAAATTAACTCAAATATATTGGTTAATTGGCAGAAATTCAACACTCAGCCTAGACTGCAAACTTTTGATATACAAGTCGCTTTTGAAGCCAATATGGTGCTATGGAATTCAGCCACAACACTCAAGTCACATCCTAATCCGCTTGCCCGTAATATTTGGAGCTTTTCTGGACACATCCGCCTAAAAAAGAGGGACACAAGGGCTCTTATACTCAACACTCCAGATGGGACTGCTTAAAAATACTTCTTTTTGTTTTCCTTTTTGATTATCACTACTTATGTATTATTTATAACTATCACTAAGTTTATATCCGATACTGGTCGGGCCTAATAATTATATTTAGATTTAAGATTTGATTACTTATTGTTAGTTAATTTTTGAAGATACAATAAATAAATATATATATGAAAAAAAAAAAATTTTTTTTCAAATTCAGAAATCATTTTGCGGGAATCTCTTTCGTCATAAATTTGAATTTTCGTTTCATCGATTTATTGGAACAATGTGAAATTTATTCTCACCAATGGCTGAAATTAATTTCTTAATAAGAGTGTTTGAATTTTTTTCTCTTAAATAGATTGGTGGCGGGTTGGGAGTTTTGTTCGCGGATATATTTGGTATGTCTTTGTCATCTTGCAATATTTGAAAACGATTAGTGGAGGATGCGCTGTTATCCCTTCGCTTCGCCCGCGCTTTCCCACAATTATATATCGGTCCATTCCGACTTGGACCTTGTGTTTTGGGCTACTCTTATTTATAGTGACAAATTGGGCAAGTGATGAATAGGATGATATCGCTAATTTAAATGACGAAGTAGTAGGCCGTTATAACTCACTTCACAATTATTTGTTTTTGAGGTACTTATATAGAGTATTCCTCAAGGGCACTTTGTTAGTGTATTCCTCAAGGGCACTTTGAGTTATTTTGTTTACGGTTGTTTTTGTTTTTTGTTGTTTTAGTTAACCTACACTCGGTTACTTTGACTATCATACAGTGTATTTATTAAAACTTCCCAATAAATTTGTAATTCAATTTAATTTTTATATAAGATAATATTAGTAAACAAAATACAATAATGTCGTCAATTCATTTAACTAAATTTATGCGAGCATCGGATGCTGTCATTAAATTCGAAGCAAGTTTTAATTATTGTAATGAAAATGTTCACTTTGAAAATTCGACGCGATGAATTAAAGAATTTATAGCAGAACGTTAAAGAAGTGTTTGAAAATTGACTAGACCATGTTGATAGCAACACAAAACTGAGCACCAGAGAAGCGCAATGTAGTAGTGAAATGTGAGTTGAGTTGAATCATGATTTATAATTTCTTGTACTTATGCGCACCCATACTTATTGCAATCTTGTCTATGAATAGACTTGTGTCCAACAGTTCTTTTTGAACTAGTTCGTTCAGTTGGACACAAGTCCAATCAAAAACATCAATGAAAATTAAATGGGTTTGAAACAACTTTTGATTCAAACGCTCTCAAACTAGTTCAAAAAGAACTGTTGGACACAAGTCAATCTATGAGTCATATTCACTTGAAAGTTTGAAGTGCGCATCGAACTCATACTTAGCAACATTTATGATATTATTGATTTCGACTCTCCTTAACTCAATGCCTATGGACGATGCAAAATAAGTATGATTCACAATGCTAACTTTGCATACGAACATTAAGGTTCTCATTATTAGGTTATGTGTTTCTCTCTTGATTTTTTTACAGGAATTGAAAAACAACCCTATTTACTACCAGGGCTGCCGTTTTTGGTTATTTCTAACCAAAAGTGGTTACTTTTTTCTTTAATGTGGAGATGTGAATATTTGTTTCATTTTGGACTATTTTTTTTTGCCAAAATAATGACACATGTACATATTTTTTATGTTATACTTTTTAAGCTTTTATGTTCTTAAATTTTTAGTATTGCTACCAAGGCAACGGAAAATAAAGCAGCTGTGACTAAAATCGCTAGTGCAGCCACCTGTTATGAATTCGCCTTGATTGCTACTCACTTGTTTTTTACAATACTTTTACAACACTGTCAACAGCTTTTAATTTTACTAAATAATCGCAACTCTGTACTACAGAAATGACATTTCTTCTGTAATGGCGGTAACATTCAATTAAAAGATTTTACAAAGTAAATTTATATAAAGACTATGCACGTAAGTTGTTGTGAAAAAAAAACAATAAAACGGAAAACTAAACGAGAAAAAATTAATCAACTGCCAACTGGCATATACCTTACAAAAGTGCATTGATCTATTGCTTGCAAGTCAGCTTCATGTACCTTGATTTCTTGTTGTAGTGCGGCACAAAGTGTATGCATTTTAAATTTTATTTAATAAAAATACTACTTATTGAAATTTGGTTATTTTTTTCTCATTTGGCAACTTTTAAAGCGAATTTTGGTTGCAAATATTTTTTGGTTGTGGCAGCACTGTTTACTACTATTGTATACTACTTGCAAACTCTTTTTTTTTTTTAATACATGACTTTTATTTATTGTATCTTCATATATGAACTAACATTAAGTATTCAAATCTTAAATATAAAAATATAATTAGGCCCGACCAGTGTCGGACATAAGCTTAGTAATAGTTATATATAATGCATAAGTAGTGATAATCAAAAGGAAAAAAATATAAAAAAATAAAAGTATTTTCAGGAAGTCCCATCTGGAGTGCTGTGAATAAGAGCCCTTCTATCCCTCTTTTTTAGGCGGATGTGTCCAGTAAAGTTCAAAATATTACGGGCAAGCGGATTAGGATGTGACTCGAGTTTTGTTAAATATTTGCCAGCGTTTTTTGCAATTTCTTCAGTCACTAGTGGCATATTTAAATCACGATGTATATTTGAATTTTTTTATATACCATGGAGCCAATGTTATTAACCGTAAAATTTTGTTTTGCCTTCGTTGGATTCTCTCGACATTAGAAGCTGAAGCAGTACCCCATAGCTGAATTCCGTAGCACCATATAGGTTTTAAGAGCGACTTGTATATTAAAAGTTTACAATCTAGGGTGAGGGTTGAATTTCTACCAACCAGCCAATGTATCTGAGTTAGTTTAAGTTTCATTTGCGTTAGCTTAGAGTCAATGTGGTATTTCCATGTGAGCCTTCGATCAAGATTTATACCAAGGTATTTCACATGTAAGTTTTGAGGAACAATTTGATTATTGATCGTAACGGGGGAACAAGTGTCTTTTCTTAAGGTAAATGTTACCTGAGCACACTTCTGTTCGTTTACCTTTATTCTCCACATGTTTAACCATAGTTCTAGCTGAGTAATATGTTGCTGAAGATATCGGGAAGCCTCGTGAGGGTTTGCGTGCATACTAAGGCAGGCTGTATCATCGGCAAACGTAGATGTATGGATATTGCTGCTCAAAGGCATATCACAAGTATAAATCAAATATAAAACTGGCCCCAGTATACTCCCCTGTGGCACACCGGATGAGATTATTTCAGGCGTACTCATAAAGTTTCCTTCCACAACAGTGAACTTCCGGGCAATAATGTAACTTTCCAGCAGATTTAGAATGTTTATTGGTAGGTAAGTCTTTAATTTTAAAATTAGGCCTTCATGCCACACTTTATCAAATGCCTGAGAAACGTCAATGAACAGCGCAGAGCAATACTTTTTTTCTTCAAAAGTTTTTCTTATAAATTGAACCAATCTATGAGTTTGTTCAATGGTGCTATGCTGACTTCTAAATCCAAATTGCAAACTCTTTAATGACTAAAACTTTAAATAAACATACATGCATGAGTTAAGTGAGCTGAATTTATGAGTGGTATAAGTATTTTCCTGAAATTATAAATCAAACTGAGGTGATTTATGTGTGTGAGTGTGGTATGACTATGATGTTGACGTTGCATTCATATTTATTTCAACCTATACATATAAACCAATGTAATCGTGAGTATGCGTAAATCAGAGTAGTTGATTTGAAATGATGTCTACTCACTTATATTTAAAATTTTATGAATCAGTATGAATAGCGAAAACGTGATTCATTGTTAATGTCTGGTGAGCACTGAAGATCAAAATGTAGCGTCTTCTACATATCAAAAGACATATATGGCCTATCTAAATTGTTTAGCTTTGATTAATGAAAAGGTCCATCAGTTTGAAATAAAAACGCAAAATAAAAAATATTCTTCAGCAGAAAACTCGCACTCAGGTAGCTCAGAACATAATTTAACACTATCTCTTGCGATGTAAAAACATTTAAAGGAGATTATATATCATGGCCTGAATTTAGAGATTTATTTACGGATATATAAATAAATAGTTCGGGTTTCAGTAATGTAGAACGTCTGTGCTTTTTAATATGTAAAACCACCGGTGAATCGAATGAAATTGATGCATATGAGATTTCTCGTATGTTGGTTAATAACTAGTTAAAGTTATTATATAACCTTCCTTGAATTGAAAAAGAGTCTAGTGCCGGATTAAAAACTTTGCAACGTTATATTAATGATTGTCTCATTTCACTTTCTACGAGAGTGGATCATTAACTCAGTGTTTTTTTTTTAATTTCCCGCCTCTTGATTGAAATGGCAAAACTTCACTGTCAAGAGGCAACTTTTAGTTGACTCCTGTCTAAATTAGAACAAGGTGTAATTTAGTTTGTGTTTGCAGCCGTTTATAACAGACTACCTCGCCTTTTGAGAAGAAAATGGAAAAAAGTGAATTTCGTTTGCGCATTAAAAATAATTTTTTGCGAAAAAAAACCGTCATTGAAACTAAGGAAAAGCTCGATAAATACTATGACGACTCTGCACCATCGATTTTAATGGTAAAAAAGTGGTTTACTGACTTTCGTTGTGGTCGCACAAGTAAAAAATAACGCTGAACGTTCTGGACGGCCAATTGAGGCCAGTACACCCGAAAATGTTGAAAAAATGGTGTTGGCCGATCGAACAGTAAGAGTGTGTGAGATTGTTGATGCCATAGGCATTTCATATGGCAGTGTGGTTTCGATTTTAAATGATCAGCTGGATTTAAGAAAGTTGTCTGCAATATGGGTGCCGCGTTTGCTCTCAATTGACCATAAACGTAAACGTGTGACAACTTCAAAGGATTGCTTGGAGCTGTTTAACCTTGTAACGAACAGTTTGCACACAAACTGATGTCACACCCTATAAAGTAGTAAAACATAAAATAACAAATATGATCGACGAACTAATTTATAAAACAAAAGACACTAAGAAAATATATTAAAAAAAATAAACTAAAGAACAAAACATACAACAACAAACACATCCAACAAAATAATTTACAAGCAAAGGGATTAACGGTCACTAACAATACATACATACAAACATGTACATTAATGTGGTATATCAACTTGCATTATATTTACTTGCTGAAAATATATTAAATGTTAATTGAATTATTTGTCATTTATGTATGTATTATAAAAAATGAAAATAAAAACTTCCTTACTTTTGATTGAACCAACCAACAGCAAACAGGTTTTGAGTCGTTACATTGGCGACGAGGAAAATAAAAATTGAAAATAGTTTATGTTGTGATATACAGTGAACAAAGAAAAAACTTGTACAGCAAACGCTCCGCTCTTCTAATCAAAATATCTCTGTTGCTTTGTAAGATTTTAAGATAAAACCAAAAGCAGTTTCAAGACAAATTAATAAGCTTTCTATAGAAATCTTTAATTTTATTAAGAAATTTATTTTAATACTAAAAAAATAACTTAACATAAAATAACACTATTTTCAAGAGCCAAAAAAAAACTTGTACACTAACTCTTCTTTCAGGAAGGAGCTATGAAATAAGGAATACACTAAAAATTAGTACTAAATGTGGCCACGTCTAGCATCTAATAGATTATTTTCATAGAATGAACTGGGTTTTTGGCAATTTTGGGAGCTATATGGTCCAATATGCCCTGGAGAGCACTTTTGAGTTAATTTTTACACATAATCTACAACTCGCGTAATTTTTTGTTCACATACGCCCACAGAATTTCATTTGTACTAAGGCCAAGGATCTAGGGAGGATGTGCCTGCAATTTTTTTCCATTGAATGGAAGCCATTCTCTTATTATTGAAGACGAAAGTTTCGGGTATTTAACTCTAACTAATCAATAGTCTCCACTTACATTTAATTTGGCAGCTAACTGTGCTAAATTATCTTATTATTTTTAAATAATTCATTTTATTTATTGTACGTTCCATAAAAACCGGATTTCATACACCACTCGATCCCATTGAGCCCCATACCATCATATTACACCCCCCATGCTTCACCGTGTTATTCAGGTTATTATCGTTAAAGCTGGAACTTTTCTTTGCCACGCAAAGAAAGATTATATTAATCACTATGATGACTTTTGGGACACTGCTGAATCCAAATTTAATATATTTGGATGTTATCGTTGTAGATTTTTAACAATCACAAAATTACAAAGATGAGTACATTGTTGAAGGCGTACAATGGTGCAAACATTGTTGCAATTGGTACTTGTGATGTCAATATTTGTTTTAAAAATCAATACAAGATTATAACGTTTATGATTATAGAGAACGGTGGACCACCACTGCTTGGTCGAAAGTTTTTGAAAATATTTAATACAGAATTTGCAAATTTAAATTATCTCAAAAATGATGACAACGGGAATTATTAGCTAAAAAAATATAAAAATTTATTTGACGGCTCGTTGGGTTTGTTCAAAAAAAGTCAAGCACATTTATTTGTAAAAGACAGTGCACATCCAAAATTTTTCAGGCCACGACCTTTGCCTTTGTCTATAAAGAGAAAAGTGGAAGCCGAATTAGATAATCTAGTGTCATTAGGAGTGTTAGAACCGGTTAAATATTCAGAATGGGGTACACCGATAGTACCCATAATAAAAAATAATGGGGGGATTCGTATTTGTGGGGACTTCAAAGTTACACTAAACCCACAATTGAATATTGAAAGGTGTCCACTTCCTAGAATCGAAGAAATTTTCGCCAAATTACATGGGGGTGTAGAGTTTGTAAAGCTTGATTTAAGTACTGCGTATCAGCAAATAGAACTTGATAAGGAATCGAGAAAATTCACAACTATTTCTACCTCTAAGGGCTTATTTCAATACACCAGATTGATATATGGGTTGGCATAAGCCCCTGCAATTTTTCAGAAAATAATGGATTCTTTGCTTTCAGGCTTAGAAGGTGTCGTAGTGTTTCTTGACGATAATCGCAGCACCTAACAGAAAAATTATATTACAAAGAGTAGAAACAGTTCTAAAATTACTAAATAATGCTGGGCTTAAATTATCTAAGGAAAAGTGTGAATTCTTTTGTGAAAGCATTAATTATTTAGGACATGTGATCGATAGAAAAGGGCTTCATATGAATTCAGAGAAAGTTAGAGATATACTGAGTATGAAGGCTCCATCAAACGTAAAAGAACTTCAAGCTTTTTTGGGAGTTATTAATTTTTATAGAAGATTTTTGCCTAATGTATCAACCATACTTAGTCCTCTTCATAAGTTGCTACAATTAGAAGAACCGTATATTTGGTCAGACAAATGTTCAAAATCAGTTGAAGAATTGAAAAAGCATTTGATTTCTAATAATTGTTTAGCTCATTTTAATCCTGACAACAGAACAAAAATTACAGTAGATGCAAGTCCTGTAGGTGTTGGGGCTGTATTATCACAAATTGACAGTCATGGAAACGAAAGGCCAATTGAATTTGCATCTAAATCTCTCTCTGGAGCAGAAAAAAGGTACTGACAATTAGATCATGAAGCAGTTGCAATTTTGTTTGGTATTAAAAAGTTTCATCAATATGTTTATGGAAGACATTTCACTTTAGTAACTGATAATAAACCATTACAACACATATTCAGTCCGAAAAAAAGAATTCCTGAAATGGCATCAAATAGATTACAACGCATTGCATTATTTTTATCGGGATATCAGTTTGATATTTTTCATGTGAATACGAAAAATAACATTGCGGATTATTTTTCAAGGTTTCCAACGGGATGTAGTTCAGATAATGAAGAGTTTTATGATAATGTGTTTTTAAATTTTTTCAAAGAGGTTACAGAGTCAAATGGAATGCTTAATTTAGAAAAAATTAAAATAGAAACGAAAAATGATGAATTACTACAGAAAGTAGCTGAAATGTTGAAAGTGGGTTGGCCAGATAAAAATAAAGATGCTGATTTATTACCCTACTTTATTAGAAGAACTGAACTATCGGAAGAATCAGGTTGTCTGTTTTGGGGATTTAGGATAATTGTTCCAAAGAATTTACATAAAAATACAGTTACATTTTTACATGACACTCACATGGGCATAAGTAAAATGAAAGCTATGGCTAGAGAATGTTGTTGGTGGCCCGAGCAAGGAAAGGATTTAGAAAGAGTAGTACAGAACTGTGAGTCATGCTTGTTAACTAGATCAAGCCCACCACAGAATGAATTACTGACATGGAAAAGATCCGAAGAAGTGTGGTCAAGAGTTCATATATTTTTTTTTTGACCTTTTATGAAACGTTGGTGTCTGATAATTGTGGATAGTACTAGCAAGTGGTTAGAATGTGTTGACATGGGAACAAACACAACCAGTAGTGCTGTCATATCTGTATTAAGAGAAATGTTTGCTAGATTTGGGTTACCTAAAATAGTTGTTTCCGATAATGGAACACAATTTGTTTCAGCCCAATTTGAAAATTTCTTAAAAATTAATGGAATAGATCACATTACATCTCCAGTAGGCTATCCGGCTACAAACGGACAAGCAGAAAATTCAGTAAAAACTGTTAAAAATGCTTTATCACGGTGCTTATATAAGGTACCTGTGTCTGAATTCAACAATGTACTCAATAGATTTTTATTGGATTATCGTAATACGATACATTTAAGTACTCCAGCGTATTTAATGTTTAATAGAAGAAAATTAAGATGTAGATTAGATATATCTATATATAAATAGGCAAGTGAAAAAAGTTAAGAACCATTTTAACTGACTTAAACTCAACGTATTCGCTTGATTTTTTTTTTGTTAGATAGATTGACAATAGGAGCAGTGCAGAATGTATTTTTTCTTCTACATTTTTGTGTCTAAGATAGTTAAAAACAGTTAAGAATATTAGCCAATCATAAAGCCATGATTTCTCTTTCTCTCTTAATTTGCTAAAAAAAATTACAACAATTTGGCTTGGCAACTCCATAAACACTCAGAAGGAAAAACGTATTTTATTTGTTCATTCTATTCTTATTTCCATCTTTCTATGTACTTAAACGATTATTGCTGAAACTAATAAAATTTGGATATTTAAATAACGAGTGGTACTATATTATTTTTCTTTATGGTAACAGCGTTACCATTAAAAATTTTCAAAAAGGGGCACAAAAAGGGGACTTTCAAAAAAAAAGTGACACAAAAAGGGTATTTCAAAGAAAAAAAGGGGCAACTTAAAAATCAAGAAAAATTAAAGAAACAAGCATATTTATTAACTTATTTTTATTTAAAATAAACAACAACAATTTCTCATGTATAAGAAGTACAAAAACATAAATTTTATGAGAACTCATATACTACGTTTATACGCACGTGTTATTTGCAAGTAAAAATTGTAACTTACTAATTCACGAGAACAATTACTTATTGCTGGGGATGAGATGTATTTATACAGAAAAAGAAATTTTTAGTTTTATAATTGCTTATTTGACTCACAGTCTTCATATATGCTTCCATTTGCAAATAAGACCAGTATAAACGTAGTATAGATAGCTATTATATAAAAAAATCATAAAATCTATGTTAATAATAAAACAGTAGTCGAATTGCTGCATTTTATATCAATCGAAATTCCAACAGAAAATAAATTTAAATTTTTTCGATATCGAATGCAGTAATTGGCCCCAGTTCTTAAGATATACAAAAAATTGAAGAATACATAAAAACATTTATGCATTGTTATTAAATACATTAAATAACCTTTCTTTTGAAATTGTACATTTGTATTTATTAATAAGTTTTTTACTTGGAATCCATTCTTCCAAATCGTTTTGAAATAAATTTAAAGCAGACAGCATGGACTGACAAGTGTCTACATTTGATAATTTTTTCGTAATACGAGTACTTATTTATTTATGTTTTTTTTTTAATTTTACTTTATATAGATAAAGAAATAAGGTGTAACTCGCAGACTTTGCAACTAGCAAATCTGAATATATTTTTGCCAATTTGTCTATTTTCTTAAACGGGTTCATCTTATCATCCTTAAAACAAGCTTCATTCATTCATATTTTCAGCAATATCAACTTTCCTCCGAAAATCGGTATTTTTGTGGTAAAGGCTCGGATATTTTTACATCATTTTTTTTTGTAATTGGCCACGTGTGTGACATTCAATGATTCATTCGGCAGATGACTGAATGTAGAAAACACAAATATTTTTTTTGGTATCTGCATTCATCTGAACCCACTTACTCGTATGCCGTCTCTCCTAATCATTGGAATACTTTCGTGTTGTTTTTTTCTTTTTTACTGTTATTTCCAAGACAATAGGCTCACATGATGAACTAATTTCATGGGAACTTAAATCAAAAGCATTATTTGATGATAGCAATTCAGTATGGTATTTTCATACAATATCTATTATTTCCCTTAGCATAAAGTTTTTCAGCTTTTAAAATTAAGTACTTTTATCAAACTTGGCTGCGGAAAATACAGTTAGAATTATCTATGAATATGTAATTTTAACACCATATACTCCCACAGAAAATAATATTACGCCATACTGTCAATTTCCCAAAAAAAAATTATTTTTCATATATACACATAGGAAATAAAATCTTGTTGTCGAATGCGGTAAAAATAATAATTAAAGTTGACTTTGAACAAAAAAGGTGCAAAAAGGGGCACAAAATAATGCAAATGATACTAAAAGGGGATTTAAAACTAAGGGGCATAAAAAGTGGCAAGGCATTCGAAAAAGGGGCAAAATGCGACTTTAGTCGCACAACGGTAACGCTGCTTAAAAATAATATATTTTTCTAATTATTAATAACTTTGATTAAAGTTAAATTCACCTACAGCACAAAGTAAGTTTTTTATTTTTGGTTTATTTTGTGTGCGTTTTGTTTTTGTTCATTGTTTTCATTATTTTTCTGTGCTTTAAATTACTGAACATACTGGAATGTTGGAATATGATGGAATGATGGAATGTTGGAATATGATGGAATGTTTATATTCCCAGTAAAAAAAAGACACTCCAAAAAAGTCATGAAAATGTAGAGTTTGCGATCTGGAAGTAGTGCAAATTTCGATCCGATGTAATGATTTTTACATAGGGTTGTCATTGCAAGAAGTTCTCTTTTTCGATGCCTGGTCACCGAATTGGAAGCGATTTTAAGAAAAATTTCCTTTTTTGTGTTCTATGATAATATTTTCATCTAGGAAAAATGGTTGATAGTTACTTATTTTAACAATTAGTTTCTTTTTATAGGAATTTAAACGTGAAACAGTATTTTCATGTAAATTTAAGCAAATAACTTCAATATGTTAGACCAAAATTAGTTCATAAGTTTCTTCAAAAAAATCGATTTTTTAAAAATTCTGGTGAGTAATTTCTAAAACTATTGACGAATTACAAGGTTTTGTATGACTAAAATAAACTTCTACTTGGTTTTCTGCTAACTATCGGCAAATTAAAAATATCGATTTTTTGGAAGCAATGAAAATGTAGTTCCTTTGGAATGACTTCCAATTTTTTTTACTGGGATTATTAGGCTAGCATATTCGTACATACATATGGGGTCTTTCTCAAAGAATAGGGAATAGAAACATTATTTGTAACAAACGTTTTAATGGGGAGTCTAAAACTTTAGAGAAAAAGCGTTCAATGAAAAAATAAACGAATATTTTTGTTTTGGGCAATAATAATGAATATGAAGTGAAAGCACTAGGAGCAAATATCTAATTACATTTAGTTCAAAAAGTGAACAACTTTTTTTAAATATTTTGATTAAAATCTATTCTTATTTATGCCGATAAATGAAATTTTAAATTCGTATTTAGTAGTTAAGAAAGTGGTTTAAGAGAGTGGTTTACCCTGGAGTCTATACATATGTATATTTGAATATAGTTTTTAAATTGTGATTTAAATTCATCAAACTTTAAATATTTTCATTCTATTCTCCACCTCTGTGCGTTAATGGTTGATTTTCAACCACTGGGCGAACACTAGTTAAATAAAAAACGCAATGTAATTTCTAAAAACAATGACGAAATTGCAGATTTTGTTGGCAAACAACAAGACAAACAAAAAAGAAACTTTAAAGGATCAAAGCAAAATTCGTTTAATGTAAATGATTTCGTAATGGTCAGGGACTATTCGCGCCCAAATAAAGTTGTTTGGACAAAAGCTGTAATTTCCAAAAAACTTGGAAAGCAAATTTTTATTGTAAAAACACATGAAAATAAATTGTGGAAAAGACACGCAAACCAAATTATTGTAAGAAAAAAAGAAGTCGTGAACCCAATACTAAGTGATTCACTAGAATCATTTACACCAATGAGTGAAGATTATCAACACAAAAATAGAGATGATCATATAAACTTAAATTATGAAAATCCTGTTGTACACACTAGAGCAGTACCATATAACTTAAGATCTAGAAATAAAAATTAAAGCTAATAGCTATAATAATACAGATGTATATTAAAAAAAAAAAAAAAAAAAAAAACACTTGTATTATTAGTATAATTGTAAATTAAGCGAGGGGTATTGTGGTATATCAACTTGCATTATATTTACTTGCTGAAAATATATTAAATGTTAATTGAATTATTTGTCATTTATGTATGTATTATAAAAAATGAAAATAAAAACTTCCTTACTTTTGATTGAACCAACCAACAGCAAACAGGTTTTGAGTCGTTACAATTAAAATAATGCTATGTTCAGACGGCAACATGAACCACTTGGTTCGCTCTTTGAACCACAATTGCGAACCCTGGTGTTCAGACGACACATTCCTGGTTCATTTTGACAAATATTTTTGACACAGTGATGCCAACTTAGAATTTTTTGGGCTGGATTTAACGCATTTTCACTCACTCAAAACGCGAAAAAAACGTGGCCCCAATTTTTACAATTACGAATTTTCATTTCGATCGATTTTGTTTTACCTTCTTCAGATTTCGATCGATTTGTTCATTCCGAAAAAACGTCAGATCGATTGTTTTCAATTTAAATGTGGAAATATTGGGCAAAAAAAAAACACATTGTTGCTCTTATTAGAAGAGCAACAAAATACCAAAGGATAAATTTTTTTTATAGAAGTGAACCAAATTTAAAAATTGTTGTTTTTATTGTAATTGCAATAACTGCGGTTTTGGATGTCCAGAGCAGTCAAGATTTTGGCGGAAAATTGCTTCAGATCCACTTTCATATCCAAACGTAGTGTATGTGTCAAAGTTTTATTTAATTTTATTTGACAGAATAGAATATTTCAGTTTTTATGATAATGCATTTTTCCCCTAAGAAAATATCTTAAATATGTAAAAAAAAGTTAAATAAAACAAACATATTTTAAATAAATGGTTGAAAAGCATTTTTCTTTGTTGAAATAAAGTTGTTTCAAACATATTTTTGAACTTTCACATAGAGAAAATTACAATTCCGAGCATTACTCATCGAGCAAATTCTTCGTTTTTCATTTTCTGCAGAAGCTAATTACGGAATTGAAATCATTTCGATCGAATTTGGTTTCTGTGACAGGCCTGTATATTTCAGCCCTTTAGCCCCTTTTTCTTTTTGTTCAATATGGCTAGATTTTAGTCTGTGAACTTTTTATTCCTTTAATCTAGCAATATGGAATTTTAACTCATTTTATTTTGCTAGATTACCAATTTTAAAAAGAAGAATAATATAGAATAATCTGCTATTTCTTCGAATTTTTTGTGCTCGAATACGAATATTTTTGCAAACAAATTAAATAAATAAATGCATAAATCCTAAACGAAATTTAGATAAATGGCTAAAAATATTAGTTTGTACAAATCCATTAAATTTTTTATAGAAATTCGTGCTTTGTATCATTTTTAAATATTATTTAATGACGATCAATAAAATTTTTGGGTAGTATGAAGTCCTTTTTCATAAAAATTTTTTAATATTTAATAATAATAATAATAATATTTAATATTTCATATTGCAGACGTAAATAGAACCCCAATTTAATATCTATAAATTTCATATATTATATTCATATTCGCATTCGCATTCGCGAATATCGTTTCAAATATTCGTATTCGCGAATATCAAAAATTTACATTCGTTATATCACTAGTACATACCTTATTAAAATGTAATATCTCGACCTGATGTTCTTATGTATGTGTTGATCTTATGATAGTCACATATTTATTTTCTAATAAATTAAATTAAATAAATTTGACATATTTATTTTCTAAAAATGTTTGATGTTTTGATTTAAAACAGAAAGATTTTAAAACTAGCCCCTTTTCGCGCTTATTCAAAAAAATTGACTTTATTTTGCGCTAAAGGTATATTTTTCATTTTAACCCTTGCTTCAAAAAATGTTTTCGCGCTTTGAGTATCAAAAGTTGGCATTACTGTTTTCATGTATATACATACATGCAAATATGTATACATGTGTATGTGTACGTGTGTACTCATTTTGTTTTGATAGCTAGTTCAGATAAATTAGCGATAATATGTTATCAAAACTAGCGATGATAGCAATTTCTTCATGGTTCGCAGAAAGTTTCAAAATGAACCAAGTTGGTTCGCTCTCAAAAATTTGTATGGCGAACCATGTTGATTCAATCAAGATTCGACCGCGAACCGTGAATGAGAGAGCGAACCTCGATAATTGCTGTCCGTATGAACATGCTATAAGTTATAGTATGTTTAGACGATACCTGCTTCGCTCTCTATTCATGTTTCACACCCCAATCATGACCGAATCAACTTGTTTCGCCATACAAAATTATGAGAGCGAATCAAGTAGATTCAATATGAATCTACCTGCGAAGCACGTAAAATTGGTATCTTCTCTAACTTTTATCGCAGTAATCGCCACTTTATCTGAACTAGCTATCAAAACAAAATAAGTATATGTGTATGTGTGCGTTTGTAAACAAATAAAAACAAACCAAAAAAACATAGATGTGAGTTTAATATAAATAAATTTAATTAAGTTATGGATAATATAAGAAGGAAAAATAAAAATAAAATATGGGGATGCCTTCAAAAACAAGATTTTGAATGAGTCGAATATATGTAAGCATGTATGCTTATGTGTATGTGTCAATATACATAAAAAGATGCCACACGAACAGTGATGCCAACTTTTCAGAGCAAAAAGAACTGTGCGTTCATAAAAAAGCATTAAATGCAATAAGTATATTTGTATGTACATAAATACATATATATTTTTTTATATTTATTTATTTATTTTCAATACAGAGAAAGCCCACATGGCTAATTATATATGTATTGAATGAGTATAATTTAGAAATTTAAGTTAACTAAAATTTTAAATTTACTACATTTCACAGGTTTTTGTAATAATTTCAATTATATCAAGCCATATTTCGATTTTGCTTATAAGTAGAATATGAGTAGGAAAATAATTGAAGTTCATTTGGCAAGACACTCCAATTATGGTTATTATTTTAACAAAAGAGTGATCAACGAGAATTATAATCCTCGTTTCAGGAAATGTTGTTTCATCATTTTCCTCTGGCCATAAAAATGTTTTAATAAAACAATTAGATTCTTAGGCGTTTCATCTGAATTAATTTTTACATGAACATGATTCAGTATGTTACATTCTGAACAACATAAGTATTTTCTTTCTAGACCTTATTTTATATGAATGAAACAATTTGGTGTATAAAAATCATTATTGTATTTCTAACTTACTTTTAAAATAGTTATTAGAGAACACGTCTATGTAGATATTAATAAACATTGTTAGCGATTGCCTAGTCGCGAAACAATACAGTAGAACACGGATAAGTAGACATTGACAGACATTGTTAGCGATTTTCTAGTCGCGAAACAATACAGTATAACCTAGATAAGTAGATATTAATAAACATTGTTAGCGATTGCCTAGTCGCGAAACAATATAGTAGAACACGGATAAGTAGACATTGACAAACATTGCTAGCGATTTCCTAGTCGCGAAAAAATACAGTAGAACCTGGATAAATAAATATTTATAAACATTGTTAGCGATTGCCTAGTCGCGAAACAATACAGTAGCACCTAGATAAGTAGATATTACTAAGCATTGTCAGCGATTGCCTAGTCGCAAAACAATACAGTAGAATCTAGATAAATAGATATTAATAAACATTGTCAGCGATTACGTAGTCGCGAAACAATACAGTAGCACCTAGATAAATAGATAATAATAAACATTGTTAGCGATTCCCTAGTCGCAAAACAACATCGATAAGGAGAAATTAATAAATATTGTTAGCGATTTCCTAGTCGCTAAACAATACAGTAAGACACCGAGAACTAGATATTATAAACGCTGTCAGCGATTACCTAGTCACGAAGCAATACAGTAGTGCATCGTTAAGCAGATATTTACCAATATTATCACGCGACAATATAGGGTAATCTCGGTAGTATTGCAACGATTGTTCTCACCACGAAAACAATACAACGCCACCACTAAAACGGGGGTAGTAGGCCAGTAGCCGATACGTTCAGCATAGGACCACAGGAGTAATACAAAGGTTGACTACGGAAGCATAGAAGACAGGAAGAAAAGCCATAACAAATCCGGGGAGCTGAGAGGCCATAAGCAAAACAAATGATATACTACTACGGAGTTGAATTATATTTCAGAAAACACTAAATTTATTTATTTTAAATATTCGTTATTTAAATAAATAAAAAGTAATAAATTAAGGAAAGGAACGTGTTATTTCTTGCAACGACCAGTGGCATTTTCAGGCTGAGTATACCCGGCAGAAAACGACGTTACAAGTGGCACCCGAGTAAATTCTGGATAAAAGCAAGAAAAACACGGAAAAAAGGATAAAATTTTTTTAAATATACCACGAAGCAAGAAGCCACGTTACAAGTGGCGCCCGAGCAAATTCTGGATAAAAGCAAGAAAAACACGGGAAAAAAGGATAATTTTTTTTTCAATATACCACGAAGCAAGAAGCCACGTTACAAGTGGAGCTGGAGCAAAATTCTGAAAAACACGTAACAAATAAAAAAATAATAAACATTTAAAAAAAATACCACGAAGCAGGAAGCCACGTTACAAGTGGCGCCCGAGCAAATTCTGGATAAAAGCAAGAAAAACACGGGAAAAAAGGATAATTTTTTTTTTCAATATACCACGAAGCAAGAAGCCACGTTACAAGTGGAGCTGGAGCAAAATTCTGTATAAAAAGACGTAACAAAAAGAAAATAAAACAAATAAATATATATTTTTTTTGAAAAAATAAACGAATCAGGATGGTAAAAATAAACTGGATCTACAGCCTTTGAAAGGAAGAGCTGATACAATATGCAGAAGAATTTTAACTAGAAACTACAGGAACAGTCGAGGAACTTCAGAAACGAATGGTTGAATTCACTAAAATGGATTTACAAGAAGATATAGTACAACGACTAGAAGAACTGTAGCAAAAACACACCAGGGCTACGTCGCCTTACATGGAAGGTGCTAGAACAAGCAAAGGAATCGTTCAGAAACAACAACAGGAGGTACCTCAGCTCATGGAGAGCACTCCGGAGAAAGACACAAGGAATACGGAAAAAACGTACCAACAAACAATTGACCAAATTCGGCGATGGTCATTCAAATACGACGGCAGCAAAAACCCGATGACATTTATAGAAAGAGTAAAAGAATTAGCTGAAGCTTACGATCTCCATTTAGACCTTGTACCACGTACTATGCCAGAATTGTTAAAAGACCTAGCGTTGACATGGTTTCGTAACAATAACAAGAAATGGGAGACTTGGGAAAATTTCAAACAAGATTTCTTGAAATACTTTTTACCAACAGGATATTTCGACAAACTGGAAGATATAATACGGGACAGAAAACAACAACCGGAGGAAAAATTCAGAGTATATATGGTGACATTACAGGATCTCATGAGACAAGCAGGATATGACGAACATAAACAAGTAGACAGAATATACCAAAATATCGACCCAAACTACAAACTGTACATAAAGAGACGGGATTTCAATACGCTACAGGAACTAACAGAATTGGCAGAGAATTTCGAAAGTATCCGAATTACATTGGTTCCTCATACCATTCGAACACCAATACCGCGAGCAAGAATACAGGTACAAGGCAACACCTGAGCTATGCAACAAAGCGCAGTTAAAACTCCAGGAAACCAAACTATAAGCCCTCAGAAAGCATGTCGTAGCACAGAGGGTTAGAATAGCCTGTTTTCTTGGATTAATTAAAAAAAAAATTTTTAAGTATTGTCAAAATTTTTTGTACCCGGTTAGAGTATATAAAATTTTACATCACTTGTCGTTAAAATAAATGTCAAAAATGCTCTGGTGTTTTTGTAGTGAAACTTCAAAGTCAAACTTTATAGAAATTTTTGTGCAAAAAAGGCTGAAAAAAAGTGAAAACTTTCCCGTTGAAAATTTTATTTATTTTAAAAAGTATTGCAAAAGTTAACAATTTTTCAATGGAACCATCAAGTTCAGGTTATTTTGCAAATACTTTGTTAACATTTGTGTGTCAAATTGTGTGTGGAAGTGTTTTAGATTTAGTTATTTATATTGGAAATGCCAAAAAAATTAGCATTTTTATAGTTTAAATGGATAATAAATCTCTATTATATTGCAAAATTTTACGCTGCCTTTTTGTGCCTTTTAGAAGCTATGCATAGTTTAATGCAAATGTTGCAGCAGTCAAATAAGCTAAAAATCACATTGATCTCGCGACTTCTGCTGTTGTTGTGTATTGTTGTTTTTCATGTTACTTTTTTCCATTTATTTGTGCTCTTCATTTCAGTATATTAATTATGTTATTTTTGTTTCTTTTAATAATACTAGTGTTCGCCCAGTGGTTGAAAATCAACCATAAACGCACAGAGGTGGAGAATAGAATGAAAATATTTAAAGTTTGATGAATTTAAAACACAATTTAAAAACTATATTTAAATATACATATGTATAGACTCCAGGGTAAACCACTCTCTTAAACCACTTTCTTAACTACTAAATAAGAATTTAAAATTCCATCATATTCCAACATGCCATCATATTCCAACATTCCAGTATGTTCAGTAATTTAAAGCACAGAAAAATAATGAAAACAATGAACAAAACGCACACAAAATAAACCAAAAATAAAAAACTTACTTTGTGCTGTAGGTGAATTTAACTTTAATCAAAGTTATTAATAATTTAAAAAAATATATATTATTTTTAAGTATCTAAAGAAAAATAATACAGTACCACTCGTTATTTAAATATCCAAATTTTATTAGTTTCAGCAATAATCGTTAAGTCCATAGAAAGATGGAAATAAGAATAGAATGAACAAATAAAATACATTTTTCCTTCTGAGTGTTTACGGAGTTGCCAAGCCAAATTGTTGCAATTTTTTTTTAGCAAATTAAGAGAGAAAGAGAGATCATGGCTTTATGATTGGCTAATATTCTTAACTGTTTTTAACTATCTTAGACACAAAAATGTAGAAGAAAAAATACATTCTGCACTGCTCCTATTGACAATCTATCTAACAAAAAAAAATCAAGCGAATACGTTGAGTTTAAGTCAGTTAAAATGGTTCTTAACTTTTTTCACTTGCCTATTTATATATAGATTGTTTGTTTCAATAATATTTTGTTTTTGTTTATTTTAATAATATTTTTTGTTTTGACAAACAGTGATCGTGTTGTACAGTTTTAAGTAATCGGGTAAAAGGGATTTTTGAAAGGTTTTTTTTTGTGTTAGAATTATTTTTTGTTTTTTATAGAAACAAATTCGAACGTTGTTTTTTATACTCGTCGAAGCTTATTTGATATTATGATGAATTCAAGCGCTCAAACAATGAATGACAAGATAAAATTTTTAGCTGAAGAAATCAAAAAACGCACCAACTGCTCTGAGGATAATATGTGTGATTTTAATAAAAGAATGGATGTTTTCTTTTATGAATTTAAATGTAGGTGGACTAGAGCGCATAGAATGAAAATGAGGTTTATTGCTAAAAATAAAATCTGGTTGGAATCCTCTATTGGTTTTACTCTCGCCCCGACTGCAAAACGTGGTCGAAAAGAAATTAGTTTTACCGAGTCCAGTGGTTGGAGTAAATATAAAAAAAACAAAGATTTTAAGAGACACCATATCATTGCCAGAGTTACTTTATGCTGCACAGGTTAAATTACAAAGCGCAGGTTATGTCGAGGAATCAAAAGTGTTGCGAGCCATATATGAAAAGTGTTGCAAGGGCATAAATTTAAAAAAAAAAGTTGAAACAACCACTTCCCACCTTGAAAATATCGAATACAAAAGCTTTGGCTGTTTTTGTAGAAGCTAAACTGACACGAAATCAATACAATGTTGTTAGATAAGCTGCTCCTCAAATATTTCCCTCCTACAACAATATTCAAACTGAAAAACAAAAAGCTTACCCAGAATCGACCAGCTTTAAAATAAGCGAGACCTCCGTTGAAGTAACTTTACAAGGTCTTCTTAATCACACAGCGGAGCGACTAATAGAACTTCAAGAAACTGTTATTGACTCATTAGGCATTACTAACTCGAATGTAGTATTATATTCAAAATGGGGCTTTGATGGAAGCTCTGGCCATAGCTCATACAAACAAGCCTTTCATGGATCTGATGCTAGTGATTCATCAGTTTTTTTAACCACAATTGTACCACTTAGGCTTATGTTTGAGGAGAAGGTAATTTGGCAAAATCCACAGTCGTCTTCAACTAGATTTTGCAGACCCTTGAAAATTGAATTTACCAAAGAAACCGCATATGTGTCAATTAGTGAACAAAAAAGAGTTGAAGAGGAAATACAGAATTTAACCTGTTCAACTGTCACGATTGGTGAGAAAGTTGTACATGTTTTCCACAAATTAACTTTGGCAATGGTAGATGGAAAAGTTTGCAATGCCTTAACAGAAACCACATCAACACAAAAGTGTTACTTATGTGGCGCTACAAGTAAGGATTTTAATAATAAAGAAGCCATGATCCAAAGACCTGTGCATGTAGACAATTTAAGATTTGCCCTTTCCATTCTTCATGGCTGGATTAGATTTTTCGAATGTCTTTTGCACGTGGCATATAAAATACCTTTACAAAAGTGGCAGGCTAGGACTGATTCTGAAAAAAGAACAGTAGCTGAAACAAAAAAAGAAATTCAGAAAAAATTTAAAGGGAATATGGGATTAATAGTTGACCAACCCAAACCTGGTTTTGGAAACACGAATGATGGGAATACGGCAAGACTTTTTTTTCAAAACGCTGAAAAATCTGCCGAAATAACAAAAATAGATGTTAATTTAATAAAAAAAATGTACGTGTTGCTTATTGCTGTATCCAGTGGCCATGAAATTAATAATGAAAAATTTAAAATATATGCACACAATACAGGACGACTTTTTGTTGAAACGTATCCTTGGGTCAATATGCCTCCCACTTTGCACAAGTATTTTATTCACGGACCCGAAATTGTGTCAAATGCCATTTTACCTATTGGGCAGTTATCAGAAGAAGCGCAAGAAGCTCGAAATAAAGATTTTAAAAAATATAGGGAGTTTCATTCACGAAAGTGCAGTCGCGAAAAATCAAACCAAGACATTTTTAATATGTTTTTGATAACCTCTGACCCAATTATTTCAAGCATGCAAAAATTGCCTACAAAGAAGGTTCAAAGCTTGCCAGAGGAGGCAATTGATTTAATTGTACCTGCAGCTCCGAACAAGAACAGTGATGTTGAACTTGCTGATGCTGCTAATGATGATGATGATGATAACGATGATGATGATAACGATGATGATGATGATGATGATGATGATAACGATGATTATAATGATGATGATGTTGATGATTAACTTTAAGATGTATAAAATGTAATGTTTAAGTTCTAATATGTACTCCTTGCACTATACACCTACACTGATATTTGGCATTATTTAATAAAATTATACTCAAATATACTTAGAAAACATTTTTTTACTTATTTTAATGGTATTAACTGAAAAATAAAGAAAAATTATCCGAACATAGCTTCCCTGATTTGATCCAAGAAAACATGCTATTCTAACCCACTGTGCGTCGCTGCGGTAGAGAAGGGCACAGTTATAAGTACTGCCAAAATCCCGCAATTATTTTTTGCTGGGAGTGTGGCAAAAGAGAGATTCGGACCATTGAATCCTGCAGGAGAAAAACGGGAAATGGTCAAGGGCCCCACCAATAAGGGAGGGCAGGGTCCGAAAAAATAGACCCTTTACACAGCTAGAAACAGCATCAGCTTTACTTCAGAATAGCTTACGGCAAAATCATGCAAGGCTCAAACTTAAGGTGGGAGGCAAGGTAATGGTACGGTGGCTACCAATAGTTTCATTAGCATAACAAAAGCAAACGAAGTAGCAAACAAACACGAATTTAAGCAAATGCACATGAACATAGTTTTAGCAGATGGTACAACAGTAAGAATAAGGGAAGCAATAAATTCAACAGTCGAATACGGTAGAAATACAGTGAATATAATGTTATTCATACTACCCAATATCTCGGACGGAGTAATACTTGGTACGGATTCCTGATCAAAGTAGCGGCCACATTAAATATCGGTGGAACCACCATTGAATTTAGCAAAGACGAAAGTAACGATACTATAAATGAAGACCAACCAAGTTTCTTTATAACGAACTCACCAAATTTGAAAAATTACACTAGTTTACAAAATAAAATTTTTTTCATGTACATTTGATAAGATTTATATTTCCTTATGTATTTTTTTCCGCTGAATTCGAAAATCAAAGTTAAATTTTTTTTTATGGAACAGTTTTTGAGATATTGTGATTTTTTCAGTTTTTCGACCTTTTTTCACCTGACCCATAATATCTCGAGCTAGACTTGTCCGATTGGGTCGTTGTTGGTACTCAAATGAAAGGTATTGAGATGACAAATAAATATGTATAATTGGATCTTTAATTGGTATAGCGGTTCAAAATATATCGATGAAAATAGGGCACATTTTCACAAAAATCATATTTTACAGTGATTATATACTGACAAAAAAGTACAAATCGTTAAAAAATCGTCTGGTTTCGGTTCATGTACATAAAGATAATATTTTTACGTAAGAATTAAGACCAACTAGAAGAAAATCGACCGAAAAATTAAAAAGTTATAAGCAATGGATTGAATAAATCCAAAGTAAAAATACATAAAAATAACAAATAACACAGGTCAACAAAATGAAATTTATTATGTAAGGTCAAAGGTTTCATAGTCAATTTGTATATAATAAGTACTGAGTATCAATCCCTTTAAATTAGTTTTTTTGAATTGGCTCTGTATCTCGAGATTTTCCGTTATAAAAAAAATAGGATGCTGTATCACATAATTTGCATTAAATCGAGAACCAGTTCTTCAATTCAATAACAAATTGGCCTTTAAATAACATCGTCATGAATTTTTCCACAGTCTTATACTTGCAGAGATATTTAGAAAGTTTTATACAAAAAAATACATTTTTAAAAAAAAAATTAGAAAATCGTTTGTTTCTTAAAAGACTCATTAAAATTATAAACTGAAGAAAATGTTATATTTTATTACTAATTGTGATACATTCATATGTTATAAATAAAACGAGCCAAATTTATTAAAAATCATTCCATTAATTCTGAATTTATTCACAATTAAGTGCTACCATACGAGTATATTTTAAAGAATAAAATAATAATAATAAAATAAATAAAAATTAAAAAATTCCGTAAGATATACACGTATGGTAGCACTTAATTGTGAATAAATTCAGAATTAATGGAATGATTTTTAATAAATTTGGCTCGTTTTATTTATAAGATATGAATGTATCACAATTAGTAATAAAATATAAAATTTTCTTCAGTTTAAAATTTTAATGAGTCTTTTAAGAAACAAACGATTTTCTAAATTTTTAAAAAAAAATTTTTTTTTTTATAAAACTTTCTGAATATCTCTGAAACTATAAAACTGTTAAAAAATTCATACAGACGTAATTTAAAGGTCAATTTGTTTTCTAGCCTTCTGGGTAATTTTTTATTTAATCGAAGAATTGGTTCTCGATTTAATGCAAATTATGTGATACAGCATCCTATTTTTTTATAACGGAAAATCTCGAGATACAGAGCCAATTCAAAAAAACTAATTTAAAGGGATTGATACTCAGTACTTATTATATACAAATTGACTATGAAACCTTTGACCTTACATAATAAATTTCATTTTGTTGACCTGTGTTATTTGTTATTTTTATGTATTTTTACTTTGGATTTATTCAATCCATTGCTTATAACTTTTTAATTTTTCGGTCGATTTTCTTCTAGTTGGTCTTAGTTCTTACGTTAAAATATTATCTTTATGTACATGAACCGAAACCAGACGATTTTTTAACGATTTGTACTTTTTTGTCAGTATATAATCACTGTAAAATATGATTTTTGTGAAAATGTGCCCTATTTTCATCGATATATTTTGAACCGCTATACCAATTAAAGATCCAATTATACATATTTATTTGTCATCTCAATACCTTTCATTTGAGTACCAACAACGACCCAATCGGACAAGTCTAGCTCGAAATATTATGGGTCAGGTGAAAAAAGGTCGAAAAACTGAAAAAATCACAATATCTCAAAAACTGTTCCATAAAAAAAATTTAACATTGATTTTCGAACTCAGCGAAAGAAAATACATAAGGAAAGCACATCTCGTCAAGTGTACATTTTCAGTGTAAACTAGTGTTATCAGGGACATCAAACATATTAAAACATAAAATAGTTATGAAGGATGAAACACCGTTTAAACATCGATACACAATAAACAACCCCGCAAAACAGAAGATCATAGGTGAACTCTTGGATGAATTAATAGCCAACGATTGTATAGAACCATCACATAGCCCTTATAGCTCACCAATTGTCTTAGCCCCGAAGAAAAATGGAAAATGGCAGTTGTGTTGTGATTTTTGACAGTTAAACGACAAATATGTGACGGACGCATATCCACTACCAAGGATAAATTCTATACTAGAAAGACTACGGAATGCAAAATATTTTAGCACTCTGGATTTGAAAAACGGTTACTTGCAAATCCCATTGGATATAAACAGCCGACATTACACTGCATTTACGGTACCTGGAAGAGGATTATATCAATGAAAATTTATGCCGTTTGGATTACATTCCGCACCAGCTACATTCCAAAGAGCCCTCGATCAAGTTGTAGGACCAGAGCTAGAGCCCTACGCATTTGCCTACCTAGACGACATCATCGTCACCGGTGGAACAATACAGGAACACATGAGGAACTTAAGGACAACACTCCATAAGCTCAAATTAGCCAATTTAAAAATAAACCCTGAAAAATGTTAATTTTTTAAATCAGAAATAAAATATCTAGGCCACGTAATGGGAGAAAAAGGAATTCAAACGGATCCAGAAAAGGTGGCGGCAGTAAGAGAAATGCAGCCACCAACCAACCTAAGAGGCGTAAGGAGAATAATCGGCATGGCATCCTGGTATCGTAGATTTGTACCAGATTTTTCCACTCTAGTGGCACCAATAACAAATTTACTCAACAAAGAGCATTCAAAGAATTAAAGAAACGTTTAACGGAAGCACCAGTATTGGTATGCCCGGATTTCAGTAAACAGTTTAAGCTACAAACAGACGCCAGTGATTTTGGACTAGGGGCAGTGTTAACACAAGACATTGAAGGAGAAGAACGTGTAATATCCTATGCAAGCAGATGGTTGGAGAAAGCTGAAAAGAACTACTCAGCAACAGAAAAGGAATGCTTGGCAATAGTATGGGGAGTAAGAAAAATGCGACACTACATAGAGGGATACCATTTTAAAATAATAACCGATCACCTGTCACTAAAATGGTTAAATAGTATTGATAGCCCAATGGGTAGGATTGCAAGATGGGCGTTGGAATTACAACAATATTCATTCGAAATAGCATACAGAAAAGGAAAAAGTAATGTAATAGCAGACGCTTTGTCACGAGACCAAATAGGCAAATTATGCAACATAAACAAAGACGTAGAAAAACAAGAATGCGCATGGCTAGATCGAATATACAGGCAAGTACGAGACAAACCTGAACAATACTACGACTTCACAATCGAAAATGGCCAGTTATATCGCTACATTGCTAGTAAGGATGAAGCTGACGGTTGCATACCATACGGTTGCATACCAAAGTCTCTAAGAAAAAGGGCATTGATGGAAAACCATGATATCCCTACCGCAGGACACATGGGTATAAGAAAAACTATTGCAAAAATTGCGAACCGCTACTACTGGCCAGGAATGTTTAAAGATGTGGGCAAATGAGTAAGAAGTTGCGAGCCAACAAAAACCGGCAGGTAAAATGCTATCGGAGATCGCAGAAGACCCGTGGGCAAAAGTTTGCTCAGACTTTGTAGGACCACTACCACGATCAAAATTTTATGGGTCGAGGGGGTAGCGCAACTACATTCATCAAATCAATAACACCAGTACATATGTTAGGGGTAAATACTGATTTGAAAAGCTCAGCAAATATTTTACCTTTTTCAGTATCACTTCTTGCCCAACCTCCGGCAGATGTACGCAGAGGTGGCTTAAACTCAACAGGTGTTTTAAGCTTTCTAGCAGGTCACCAGTAAAAGTAATTAGATGCTGGTGTGGCATCAAGACCTTCCAGATAGTTTTTAAGACATGCAGTTTTTTCAAATGCAAGCAAGTCTTGGAGTCGTTTAGTGCACTCTTTAAATCTAATTTTATGTTGGGGCGATCTGTGCTGTTGCCATTCCCTTCTAGTTCTTCTTTTTTCACTTACGAGACGTTCAATATCCGTAGAGTAAATGCTATTAAATCCAGTCTGCGGGTGGGAGGTAGTCGCATGTTCAGCAGCCTGTTTTATATTTTTGATAATATTGCCAATGTTAAATTCAATATCTTCGGATGTTCTTAGCGTAATTTTTTCCGTACAATAACTACTGAGATATTTTCTGAACCCCAGCCAATTAACACCGTTGATCGTCTTCACATTTGAGTGAGGTAAGCCACTTCTTAGTGGGCTACAAATTGTAGCGAACGTGGGAGAGTGATCGGAGGAGAGATATTGAGAAGCTTCAACATGAACTAATTCCCTAGAGATACTTTTCATGACTCCAAAATCTATAACATCCATAATTTTTTGTATGTCCGTAGGCCAGTAAGTGGGCTCCCCACTCGAAATGACGTCCAAGCCCATATTTGAAATTGTGTTGAACAATGCCCGACCTCTAGGTGTAATAAGACGCGAACCCCAGAACGTATGCTTTGCATTGTAGTCGCCAGCTGCTACGAAGCAAGGGCCAAGAGATTTGTAGAAATCCTCGTATTGATCCTCAGTAATTGTGAACCTAGGAGGGGAGTAAATTGACGATATGACAAAATTTGAACAAAAATTTTCGACACAAATATTTGTGCTTGTTCTTCATAAATGTTGTCCAGAATATAGTGCTTGAGTGTTGACTTTATCAGAATTGCTGATCCACCGCATGCTCTTCCTCTCAGGTCCTTTGAATCATATAAGGTGTAGCCATTAATTTTAAAGGGGCTTCTCGAAGTCAAATGAGTCTCAGAGACCAACATTATATCAATATTGTTTTCCCTGAGGAAGTGCTCAAGTTCGTTTTTGTGTTGGCGAATGCCGTTTGCGTTCCAGAAACATATTTTTAACGTGTTCATGGCTTGTTAACTAATGCTTGAAGCAGAGTATTCTGCATTCTCAACATTTCTTGCATCATGCTAGTCATATTTGTTGTAAAATTGTTTATAGTTTACACCAGGTTTTCAATAGTAACTTCAAGGCGAATAAAATTAAAGCCTGAGTTTGTATTTGTTGAAGTATTTGGCCGTGAAACATTTTGTGTGGGAATAGAGCTTGTTTTAGCAGCATCGGCATACGATACACGTGAATTAACTGGTTGGCTCACTTGGGCAAGAGTGCCAGAGTAAGCGTTTGCTGTTTGTGCTGGAGTTACTTTAGGTTTTTGCCCCATAGTCTTTTTAATGAAATAATATACAGGACATCTTCTATATTTAGCGGTGTGATTATCTCCACAATTACTGCATTTTTTTCTGCTTGATCTTTTGGTTTAGTACAACTAGCAGTACCGTGCAATTCACCGCAAATAACACAAACTGTAGGTAATTTGCAGTAAGTTCTTGTGTGGCCATATTCTTGACAATTATGGCAATGTACGGGTCCAGAACGCTTGTGTGGTTCTTCAACTGTTATTTTTCGGTATAAAAGATATTTTAAATTATAAATTGGGTGCGTCTCATTTTTTCTCAATTTTATTTCATTCGGCTCAAGTTCAACACGAAATAGAGGCTGGGGGATCTTCTCCCTATTTATTATATTGGAAAAATTTTTTACCTTAAATCCCTGGAGGATTTTCTTTATTTCTTTGGGAACAACATAAAAATCTATGCCCTTCAATACGATATGCAGGCTTTTAGCACTCTTAAGCTGGTATGTGTAGAAACTTGTTTAATTTTTTTTGCAGTTCTCGTTGTACCTTCATAGTGAACAGACGTAATAGCGGAATTTTTGATAAGATTGGCAATGTTCAATTCAATATCTTCGGATGTTCTTAGCGTAATGTTTTCCGTACAATAACTACTGAGATATTTTCTGAACCCCAGCCAATTAACACGGTTGATCGATTTAACATACGGGTGAGGTAAGTCACTTCTTAGTGGGCTACAAATTGTAGCGAACGTGGGAGTGATCGGAGGAGAGATATTGAGAAGCTTCAACATGAACTAGTTCCCTAGAGATACTTTTCATGACTCCAAAATCTATAACATCCATAATTTTTTGTATGTCCGTAGGCCAGTAAGTGGGCTCCCCACTCGAAATGACGTCCAAGCCCATATTTGAAATTGTGTTGAACAATGCCCGACCTCTAGGTGTAATAAGACGCGAACCCCAGAACGTATGCTTTGCATTGTAGTCGCCAGCTGCTACGAAGCAAGGGCCAAGAGATTTGTAGAAATCCTCGTATTGATCCTCAGTAATTGTGAACCTAGGAGGGGAGTAAATTGACGATATGACAAAAATTTGAACAAAAATTTTCGACACAAATATTTGTTGCTTGTAGATGTTCTTCACAAATGTTGTCCAGAATATAGTGCTCGAGTCTTGACTTTATCAGAATTGCTGATCCACCGCATGCTCTTCCTCTCAGGTCCTTTGAATCATATAAGGTGTAGCCATTAATTTTAAAGAGGATTCTCGAAGTCAAATGAGTCTCAGAGACCAACATTATATCAATATTGTTTTTCCTGAGGAAGTGCTCAAGTTCGTTTTTGTGTTGGCGAATGCCGTTTGCGTTCCAGAAACATATTTTTAACGTGTTCATGGCTTGTTAACTAATGCTTGAAGCAGAGTATTCTGCATTCTCAACATTTCTTGCATCATGCTAGTCATATTTGTTGTAAAATTGTTTATAGTTTACACCAGGTTTTCAATAGTAACTTCAAGGCGAATAAAATTAAAGCCTGAGTTTGTATTTGTTGAAGTATTTGGCCGTGAAACATTTTGTGTGGGAATAGAGCTTGTCTTAGCAGCATCGGCATACGATACACGTGAATTAACTGGTTGGCTCACTTGGGCAAGAGTGCCAGAGTAAGCGTTTGCTGTTTGTGCTGGAGTTACTTTAGGTTTTTGCCCCATAGTCTTTTTAATGAAATAATATACAGGACATCTTCTATATTTAGCAGTGTGATTATCTCCACAATTACTGCATTTTTTGTCACTTTGATCTTTTGGTTTAGTACAACTAGCAGTACCGTGCAATTCACCGCAAATAACACAAACTGTAGGTAATTTGCAGTAAGTTCTTGTGTGGCCATATTCTTGACAATTATGGCACTGTACGGGTCCAGAACGCTTGTGTGGTTCTTCAACTGTTATTTTTCGGTATAAAAGATATTTTAAATTATAAATTGGGTGCGTCTCATTTTTTCTCAATTTTATTTCATTCGGCTCAAGTTCAACACGAAATAGAGGCTGGGTGATCTTCTCCCTATTTATTACATTGGAAAAATTTTTTACCTTAAATCCCTGGAGGATCTTCTTTATTTCTTTGGGAACAACATAAGAATCTATGCCCTTCAATACGATATGCAGGCTTTTAGCACTCTTAAGCTGGTATGTGTAGAAACTTGTTTAATTTTTTTTGCAGTTCTCGTTGTACCTTCATAGTGAACAGACGTAATAGCGGAATTTTTGATAAGATTGCCAATGTTCAATTCAATATCTTCGGATGTTCTTAGCGTAATTTTTCCGTACAATAACTACTGAGATATTTTCTGAACCCCAGCCAATTAACACGGTTGATCGTCTTCACATACGGGTGAGGTAAGTCACTTCTTAGTGGGCTACAAATTGTAGCGAACGTGGGAGTGATCGGAGGAGAGATATTGAGAAGCTTCAACATGAACTAGTTCCCTAGAGATACTTTTCATGACTCCAAAATCTATAACATCCATAATTTTTTGTATGTCCGTAGGCCAGTAAGTGGGCTCCCCACTCGAAATGATGTCCAAACCCATATTTGAAATTGTGTTGAACAATGCCCGACCTCTAGGTGTAATAAGACGCGAACCCCAGAACGTATGCTTTGCATTGTAGTCGCCAGCTGCTACGAAGCAAGGGCCAAGAGATTTGTAGAAATCCTCGTATTGATCCTCAGTAATTGTGAACCTAGGAGGGGAGTAAATTGACGATATGACAAAATTTGAACAAAAATTTTCGACACAAATATTTGTGCTTGTTGTTCATAAATGTTGTCCAGAATATAGTGCTTGAGTGTTGACTTTATCAGAATTGCTGATCCACCGCATGCTCTTCCTCTCAGGTCCTTTGAATCATATAAGGTGTAGCCATTAATTTTAAAGGGGCTTCTCGAAGTCAAATGAGTCTCAGAGACCAACATAATATCAATATTGTTTTCCCTGAGGAAGTGCTCAAGTTCGTTTTTGTGTTGGCGAATGCCGTTTGCGTTCCAGAAACATATTTTTAACGTGTTCATGGCTTGATAACTAATGCTTGAAGCAGAGTATTCTGCATTCTCAACATTTCTTGCATCATGCTAGTCATATTTGTTGTAAAATTGTTTATAGTTTACACCAGGTTTTCAATAGTAACTTCAAGGCGAATAAAATTAAAGCCTGAGTTTGTATTTGTTGAAGTATTTGGCCGTGAAACATTTTGTGTGGGAATAGAGCTTGTCTTAGCAGCATCGGCATACGATACACGTGAATTAACTGGTTGGCTCACTTGGGCAAGAGTGCCAGAGTAAGCGTTTGCTGTTTGTGCTGGAGTTACTTTAGGTTTTTGCCCCATAGTCTTTTTAATGAAATAATATACAGGACATCTTCTATATTTAGCGGTGTGATTATCTCCACAATTACTGCATTTTTTTCTGCTTGATCTTTTGGTTTAGTACAACTAGCAGTACCGTGCAATTCACCGCAAATAACACAAACTGTAGGTAATTTGCAGTAAGTTCTTGTGTGGCCATATTCTTGACAATTATGGCACTGTACGGGTCCAGAACGCTTGTGTGGTTCTTCAACTGTTATTTTTCGGTATAAAAGATATTTTAAATTATAAATTGGGTGCGTCTCATTTTTTCTCAATTTTATTTCATTCGGCTCAAGTTCAACACGAAATAGAGGCTGGGGGATCTTCTCCCTATTTATTATATTGGAAAAAATTTTTACCTTAAATCCCTGGAGGATCTTCTTTATTTCTTTGGGAACAACATAAGAATCTATGCCCTTCAATACGATATGCAGGCTTTTAGCACTCTTAAGCTGGTATGTGTAGAAACTTGTTTAATTTTTTTTGCAGTTCTCGTTGTACCTTCATAGTGAACAGACGTAATAGCGGAATTTTTCTTACATACAAACTAAACAAAAAAAATCATACAAAAAATATTCGTATTACATATTAAGTTAGATAAATAAGCTTTTTTTTTGCTTTGCTAATATTTTTACATATAGAAATAACAAAAACAAAAAAAAAACCGTAAACAAAAAAATATACAAAGTACCCTTGATTAATACTCTATATGAGTACCCTAAAGGAAAAAATTTGTGAAGTGAGTTTTAACGGCAGAAATGCCTATTTTACTGGGAGTTTTGATGCTCATAATGATAACAATAAAAATAAAAAATCTGATAATAGACTTGCTGTGAGTTCTGAAGCTCTGAATAAAAATCAAAAATCTGATAATAGACTTTTTCTAACGGCAAGACCACAGTTTCGTCAGCGATCAACTTCACTTTGTCCAATGCCAACTAGTGAATCGTTAACATTAGTGCCTAGTACTTCTACATTTAACTCAGCGATATCATCCGCTTCGGGCTCGTGGTCATCACTTACACAAGTTGTCACTGAAGATAAGAGTAGTTCAAAACCAAAGGTACAAGTAGGAATGGACAGATATATAACTGTTTTAAAGCGCGGGCGAGGCCCAAATTTTACTAAAATTGGATCCGCCCCAAAGATGTCTATGGATAACAACATATCTTCTATCAATCGCCAAAATCGTTTTTCATTATTGCAAGACAAAAACGACAAGCCCGCTGCATCATCGCAAAAGTCTTTTAAGCCACCACCTATTTATCTGAGCGAAAAAATTCTAACGCGCTTCTAAAAAATCTACTGTCGACCATTGGTGAAAATACTTTTCACATCATTCCAATTAAACGAGGTAATATTGATGAAACTAAAATCCAGATATGTGATGAAAAAGATTTCCGAAAAATTGTTAATGAGTTTGAAAAAAATAAAACAAATTTTTACACATATCAACTTAAGAGTGCTAAAGGCCTACAAATAGTATTAAAGGGCATAGATTCATATGTTGAGCCCGAAGAAGTAAAAGGTGCACTTATCGAACAAGGATTTAATGCAAAAAATGTTACCAATATAATAAATAGAGAGAAGATTCCCCAGCCTCTATTTCGTGTTGAACTGGAGCCGAATGATATACAGTTAAAAAAACGAGACGCACCCAATTTATAGTCTAAAATACCTTTTACACCGAAAAAGCACAGTTGAAGAGCCACGTAAGCGTTCAGGTCCCGTACAGTGTCATAATTGCCAAGAATATGGCCACAGAAAAACTTACTGCAAATTACCTACAGTTTGTGTTATCTGTTTTGAATTGCATGGTACTGCTAACTGTACCAAGCCAAAAGTACAAGCAGAAAAAAATGCAGTAATTGTGGAGGTAATCACACCGCTAACTACAGAGGCTGCCCTGTATATTCTTTCGTTAAACAGGCTCTGGGTCAAAAATCTAAATTAGCTCCATCTCTGCCTCAAACTAGCCAACTAGTTACTTCACGTGTATCGTATGCCGATGCTGCTAAGACTAGTTCTATTCCCATACAAAATGTTCCACCGCCAAGTAATTCAACGAATGCAAACTCTAGCTTTAACTTTAGTCGTCTTGAAGCTACTATTGATAATCTGGTGCTAACTATAAACAACTTTACAACAAATATGACTAGCATGATGCAAGAAATGCTGAGAATGCAGAATACTCTGCTTCAAGTATTAGTCAACAAACCCTGAAAACTTTAAAACTATGTTTCTGGAACGCAAACGGCATTCGCCAACACAAAAATGAACTTGAGCACTTCCTCACGGAAAAAAATATTGATATAATGCTGGGCTCTGAGATTTACTTGACTTCGAGAAGCTGCTTTAAAATAAATGTTTACACTTTATATGATTCAAAGGACCTGAGAGGGAGATCATGCGGTGATCAGCTATTCTAATTAAGTCAAGACTCAAGCACTATATCCTTGAGAACGTTAGTGAAGAATATATGCAAGCTACGAATATTTTCGTAGAAAATTTTTGTGCGAATTTCGTGATATCATCAATTTACTCACCTCTCAGATTTTCAGTTACCGAAGATCAGTATGAGAAGTTTTACAAATCGCTTGGATCTTGTTTCGTGGCAGCTGGTGACTACAATGCAAAACATACGTACTGGGGCTCGCGTCTGGTTACACCTAGAGGTAGAGCGTTGCTTAATACAATTTCAAAAATGGGCTTAGATGTCATTTCGAGTAGGGAGCCTACTTACTGGCCTACTGACGTAAGAAAAATTCCAGATGTTATAGATTTTGGCGTTACGAAAAATATCCATAGGGATTTAATTCACGTAGAGGGGTCTCTAGATCTGTCCTCCGATCACTCTCCCACCATAGTTATAATTTTGAACCCACTAAGGAGTGATTTAACTAACTCATATGTGAAAACGGTTAATAGGGTCAACTGGCTAGGATTCAAAAAATATATTAGTAGTCACTGCGTAGAAAACATTCAGCTAAGATCACCTGATGATATTGAATTTAATATTGCCAATCTTAACGAATATATTAAACAGGCTGCTGAACATGCCACTACTTCCTATCCGCAGACTGGATGTAATAGAATTTATTCTACGGAAATTGAACGTCTTGTATGTGAAAAAAGGAGAGCTAGAAGAGAATGGCAACAACACAGATCACCCCTAAATAAAATCAGACTTAAATAATGTACTAAACGACTCAAAGAGCTGCTATCGTCGGAAAAGACTGCATTACTGGAAAAGTATTTAGAAGGTATTGATGTAACGTCAACATCTAATTTCTTTTTATGGCGCGCTACTAGAAATCTTAAAAGGCCCGTTGATGTCAAATCACCACTGCGTACTTCGAACGGAGGCTGTGCAAGAGGCGATAGTGAGAAAGGTAACTTATTTTCTGAGCATTTAAAATCTGTATTTCTGTACGGGTGCTGCCGGATTACCGAGTGTAATATCTCTACCCCGTCGTCCCTTAAGGTTTAAGATGCGTGAACTACAAAAAATAGTTCATCAGCTCGACCCGAAGAAAGCCCCAGGTATTGATAGCATTAGTATCAAGATGCTGGTGAACTTGCCTCATATTGCAATAAGAATCTTGCTATTTATTTTTAATGACATTTTACGAATGCAGTATTTTCCACATAACTGGAAACTTGCCAAGATTAAAATGATTCCAAAGCCAGGCAAAGATCTTACCAAGGCTGAGTCATATAGGCCTATAAGCTTACTTTCAACAATTTCAAAGCTTTTCGAAAAGCTGCTCATGACTAAATTGTCCACAATTTTACCTGATAGTGGGTGCATCCCGGACCATCAATTTGGCTTTAGAAGTCAGCATAGCACTATTGAACAAACACATAGATTGGTCTAAGTTGTAAGAAGAACATTCGAGGAAAAGACGGATTGTTGTGCTCTCTTTATTGATGTTTCTCAGGCATTTGATAAAGTATGGCACGAAGGACATACCTACCAATAAACATACAAAAGCTTTTGGAAAGTTATATTATTGATAGGAAGTTCACTGTTGTGGAAGGAGACTTCATAAGTGTGCCCGAATCTATATCTTCTGGTGTGCCACAGGGTAGTATTCTGGGGCCAGTCTTGTATTTAATATATACTTGTGATATGCCTGTGAGCAATAAAATCCACACTTCTATATTTGCCGATGATACAGCATGGATGAGTATGCACAAAAACCCTGATGAGGCATCCCGCCATCTGAAAGAACACATTACCCAGCTTGAAATATGGTTGAACTTATAGAGAATTAAAGTAAATGAGCTAAAGTGTGTCCACATAACGTTTACGTTAAGAACAGATACTTGTTCTCCCATTGGAATCAACAATCAAAATATTCCTCAACATTCTCAAGTGAAATACCTTGGTAAGCACCTTGATCGACGGCTTACATGGAAATATCATATTGACTCTAAGTTAACCCAAATGAAACTTAAATTAACTCAAATATATTGGTTAATTGGCAGAAATTCAACACTCAGCCTAGACTGAAAATTTTTGATATACAAGTCGCTTTTGAAGCCAATATGGTGCTATGGAATTCAGTAATGGGGCACTGCTTCAGCTTCATATATTGAGAAAATCCAACAAAGGCAAATCAAAATTTTACGTTTGATAACATCGGCTCCATGGTACATTAAAAATTCAAATATACATCGTGATTTAAATATGCTACTAGTGACTGAAGAAATTGCAAAATACGCAGGCAATTATTTAACTTAACTTGAGTCACATCCTAATCCGCTTGCCCGTAATATTTTGAACTTTACTGGACACATCCGCCTAAAAAAGAGGGACACAAGGGCTTTTATACTCAACACTCCAGATGGGACTGCTTGAAAATACTTCTTTTTTCTTCCTTTTTGATTATCACTACTTATGTATTATTTATAACTATCACTAAGCTTATGTCCGATACTGGTCGGGCCTAATAATTATATTTAGATTTAAGATTTAATTACTTATTGTTAGTTCATTTTTTGAAGATACAACAAATAAATATATATGTATATGAAAACAAACCTTACTTATGAAACATGATTGATTACGAGTAAAATGGATGTTTGTGCTAAAAAATCCGATGCAAATTGACTGAGATATTTATTATTTTTTTAGAAGATCTTTTGTTATAAAACTACTTGCATAATGGGTTTCATGTTCTATTGATGCGCTTTCTGTTGATTTACGGTTCCAGGATGATGAAAGTACAGTTAAGCAAACATAGATCAAGACATAGTGACAAATTGCTGCAACAGTGGTCCCAAAACTTTTTTTATTGAGAGGCACAATTTTCACGTACGCCAACCTTACATTCCACAAAACTCTATTCATTCTTAGTATTTTTACATGAGTTGCCTTGTTGCCACATTTTTATTTCCACTCTAACTTGTATTTAGTATGGCAGTTATTTGCAACTTCCGGCCCCCAGTCTGTACAAATCGTATCGTTATGATAGTTGTAGGGTACTAACTAAATATAAAAGTAGATTGCAAGTAAGACACCAGTCATTGCAGTATTTCAGGCAATGATACGTCAAAATAGATTTTAATTTAATGCAATTGGGCGATCACTGCTGTACTAGTTTGTACTATGTGTTGATCCTTGTCTGTTGAATTGTACTTTTACCTTAAATACATTGAAAACGCATAAATAGTACACTTTATGCAGGTAGTTTTTTAACAAGAGGTATTCTATTAAAATATTTAATAGCTCAAACAATTTCAAACGGATTTTTTAACACAAGCCTGCGTTTTAGTCGTAATCAGTTAAATTTTATAATAACAAATCCATTTAACAAAAATCTTAAAAAAATCAGAAAAAATTAAGTTGATAAAAAAATACTTACGTATTTTTTAATTTTCTGAAGTATGTAAAATATTTGTTGTTCAAATGGTCCAAGTCTCTTCTATCTAAGTCCATTTATAAGTTTAAAATCAGTTAATATTGAACTTAGAGTCCGACCTAAATTAGAACGTCAAGAGTTGCGTTAGCAACAGGTAACGTATTTTCAGTACATTGAAATAATATTTTTTACGTTTAAATGTACTGAAAATGCGTACCCTGCTGCTAACGCAACGCTTGACGCTATAATTTAGTTTGGACTATTAGTTAAAGGTTGATAAGTACGATCAATTACAAAAAACCAGTTTTACCTGTAACTCACGATTTCGGGGTGTTTGAAATTTCAAAGAAGAAAAATAGTAGCACATCCTTGTTATCTCGACTTCATTAAATTTTGTCACACTGTGTTATTAGCTTGACTGTACTCGGTCAAAAATACTTATGTGGCAACACTCTATTCATGAAAAGCTGTTGGTTTTTACAGCTGTTTTCCTTACATACTTCTTACAACTACATACAACTGGAGCTGAAAAAAGTGAGCCAATGTAGCAATGGTAAAGTAAGAAAATAAAAAACATGTTGATTATTGAGTTCTTGTTTTAACTTTGATATTTGTTAAAACTCTCATTTTAATGTAAGTTTAACATTATAGCTCCAGTTGATCTTAGAAATTTTTTGGTAAAGGTGCCCTTATGATCTTAAAAATATTAACAATTGTTAAAGTTAAATTGTAACAATTCCAAAAATACCCCAAAAACATTTTTATGTACCATAGATCTGTAAATTAAATCAATCTCTGTATGACTCTCCTTATGAAAATCAGCACAGATCCCGCCTTATATCATCTGTACACAGAATCTCAGAATGAAAAACACGTCTTCTACTGCCACATAAGATGATACACTCAAAAATAATGTGTGCCATAGTCTGGTCATCTTCCAAGCATAAACGACACAGGGATGAACGAACTTGATTATTTTTCACAGAAAATAGTTTAGTCCAAAGTGACCAGAAAGAAAACCAGTGACAAGCTGTAAATCACTCTTGTTTAGGTTCAGGAGGCCATTATATGTAAATGGTTGCATCAAAGCTTTGGCCTGCCTTAAAGCAGAAGAAGACAGCCACATTTCCTTAGCTTTCGATCAGATATGTTACAGTTGACCCTGGACCCTTAAAAGGAGCAGTAAATGCCCTCTTGGCCAGCTCATTCACTCCCTCATTCCCTGGTTGACCGCTGTGGCCAGGTATCCAATAAAACCAAACCTTGTACCGTATATATAGCTTTTATAATGAAACAAAGCACTCTAGAACTAGCCTGTAATGGAATTCCCATGAAAGGAGAGACTTAGAGTCCAACCTAAATTAGAGCGTCAAGCGTTGCATTAGCAGTAGGGTACGTATTTTCAGTACATTTAAACATAAAATGTTATTTGAGTATACTGAAAATACGTACCCTGCTGCTAACGCAACGCTTGACGCTCTTATTTAAGTTGGACTCTTAAGAACTGCCTAACTATAGGAGAAAATAGCTATATGAGCTACTCTAATGCCCATATTGAAATTATTGTAAACACATTTGGTGGTTGCCAGTATTTTTGCCTGAAATACCGCAGGCCATTTGCCCATGGGCAAAGGGGATTTTACGTTGGGTCAAAAACTCCAGCACCAACTCCATTCTCCATTTGTGATCCATCCGTATACCAATATAAACTTCTGTAATCCATATAGGGACCTCTTTTGTGCCACACTGCCTTGGTGGAATTGTAACATTGAAGCTCCTGTTGAACCTCAGTTCACAGTTTATCCTGTCACTAGGCATTCCTAGCGGTCCTAAGCTGGGCATTGTACTCAGGACCGACCCGTTGCCAACACAACGAGCAGATCTCCCGAGATCCATTCTTTAAGCGGCCATTGCCGCAGATGATCTTATAAATAATATAATACGGATTTCTAGGGGTAGTAGTCCAATCAAGGCCTCAATGGCTTAGGTTGGACAAGACCTAATTGGGCCTGTTGCAAGACACTCCAATCTCTAAACTTTACAGAGTTTAGCTGTCGCCACGACTTGGTGAGTCTTTTGCCAGCAAACAATCACGCTGTGCGTTGTGATTGGCCTAACAATCATTGTGTAGATCGACATAACCATTTTTGGGCTCATGCCCCAGGTGCATCTAGCACAACTCTTCACCGCACAGATCGCGTAGTGGCTTTCTGTGTTACGCATTCAATATGTTGGTTCCAAATTAGCTTTCTATCATGGGTAATCCCCAAGTATTTGAGATCGGTCGAATAAGGAATATTGTATCCATTCAACGATACTGTCCCTAGACCAGGGCCAACCATTTCATACAACAATTGTGCAGAGAGCACTTCACACATATTCTTATGCTCATTAATTTAGTCGCCAATGAACAAGCGACGATTACACATGCGCGGATGCTTACAGTTTTTGTTGATGCTTTTGTTGTTGTGTTTTAATTTTTTTAGGTAACCAGCAAACATTTTGTATAAATAATGTCATGCGAAAAATATTTCGCTATTCAAAGTGCATTTGGTAACGTGCAATGTATATTATGTTATAAAACATTTAAGAACGACACTGAATATGTTATTAAAAGACATTATGAGACGTTTCATAGCGAAATGAATGTTTTTGAAAGTACAGAAAAAGAAATACTTTTTAATAAAAACAAAGGCATTTACATTAAAAAAATGAAAGAATGATTGCTTGCAGTGGAGCAAAACGAAGCACATTTTGAAAATAAAAAACTCTTCGTGGAGATATCGAGCTTAATAAGCTTGGACATTGTCAAACATGGAAGGCTATTTTCTGATGGTATATTTGTAAAAAATTAATTACAAAACTACGTTAATACAATCCTTCCCTTCTCTCCTCAGACGGTGGTACGGCGTATTTCCCAAATAGGAAATTCATTAGAATGTATTATTAGGGAAAAATTAATGAATAGCGAATTCATGTCCTTTTGTCTGGATGAAAGACATAAATGACCTTTGTCAACTCGTTATATGTATTCGCTGCGTAAGTCGCAACTACGAAGTTTTTGAAACTATGTTTTCCTTAGAAACATTTCATGGAAACGTAAATGGCAAACTTTTATTCGATGTAGATAGCGATAAGCTTTTTTCTGTTACAGATACAAAAAAAATTGTTTGTGTCTGTACAGATGGAGCAAATATAATGGCAGGCAAATGTGAAGGTTTCATTGGGCAAATGAATAAAAATGGAATTTCAATTTATATCATTCATCAGGCCGCTCTTGCATCCAAATTTATCACTAATTATCCTGCCATGAAAACTGCGGAACGCATTATTAATAAAACACGAGGAAGGCATCACGCCCTCACACATAGAAAGTTTGTAAACTTTTTGAAAAACAAAAACGCAGCATATAATTATCTAAAAATTTTCACGGAAGTTCGTTGGCTAAGCCGTGGTGATTGCTTAAATAGATTGTTTGATTTAAAAGAAGAAGTGCTACAGTTTTTAGAAAAGGAAAAGATAGATGATTGTGGAGTGCAGGCGCTACAAGACAAAGAATTTATTTTGGATCTAGCTTTTTTGGCCGATACCACTAGTTTTTTAAATGAATTCAATTTAGAGCTGCAAGGTAAGGAAAAGAATTTGTGCGATTTGTATCGAATTCTTTTTAACTTTAAGACAATGATATTTTTACTCCTTTCCGAAATTCAATCAAATGATTTTTCTAGTTTTCCAAAAACTTATCTCATATATGACAAATAGAAGAACGTAACTAAATCTGAATACATAACACTATTTGAAAGACTTTTATATAACTTTCAAGACAGGTTTGAAGACTTCGAAAAAATACAACCATTGCTTGAAATTTTTGAAAGTCCATTCACTTGTGACGTAACCAACTACAATTTTGATATACAAAGCGAACTGATTATACTTCGAAGTGAATTAAATGCGGCAGAGAAAACGAATGTTACAGAGTTCTGGAAAAATTTGGATACATTGGTATATCCCGAACTAAAAAAAAATGCTATGAAATGTTTATCGTTTTTTTCCATCTACTTACTTGTGTGAGCAAATTTTTTCCGACCTCAAACTAATTTGTTCAAAGCAACGCAATAGCCTAAGTTCTTCGCATTTGAAGCATATTTTAATTATAAGGAATTGCCACAAGAGTATTAACACCGAAAATTTTACTGCAATACTTTAAAATGTGATCAGTTCCGTATTCGTAGTTACGATTTACACAGTGAATACAAAAATCATGAGTTCGCAATTCATTAATTATTCCCTAATAATTCATAATGTTTGTTGGGTTGCAGGGTGTTTTCTCACTAACACAACCTCATTTTATGTCGTGGCTGGCTCTGCCCTAGACCAAGTTTTCTTCTAAGAGAAGGTACCAGAATGGATTTATCAGAGTTGATCGCCAGGCCATGTCTCCCACACTATGTCATTACAGTGCACAAAGCATAGTTCATGAAGTCTGAGAGATCTTGCGGAATTTCCCAGTTGCCATCACAACCAGTTCATCATCATACCCTATAACTTCGTGTCCTTGTTCACTAAGAATGAGGAGAAGTTTATCAATAACCACTGACTAACGGAGTGGTCACTCTGTTAAGTCATATTTTGTATTATCAAATTCACCATTAATGTCTAAAAAAGCACACGACACAATTTTCTTGTAACATGATGATGCAGAGCATGCTCGGTCAATTTACCCTTAGCATATGCATATTGATTTGCATGCAAGGAGGCGGTATTGAAAACCATCGATCTAATGTGCGGATCAATTAGTCTCTCCATAGCTTTCAGCAAAAACTATGTTAGGCTAATCGGTATGTATATGGCCAAATTTCCTGGCCTATTTAAGTATAAATGCAACGTCAACCTTCCTCCACAGCGGGGAAATGTGTCCGAACATAAAACTAGCTCTAAATAGGCCGGCTGGGGCACAAAGTAGCATTTTAATGCAGCTTTGAAAAAGCGCTGAAGATATACCATCCCCACCAGGAAGGAGCCTTAAAAGGCTGAAAAGAGGCAATAGCTCAATTTATCCTATCCGGATTAAATTTGTCTTTAGACAAGTTGAGAGCTGTTCTGTATGAAACAGGGGAACGACAACCTTAATATAAAGTTGAACATACTTAAACTATAAAGTTACATATGTTTTTGAGTTAAGAAGGATATGAAGTAATAATGAAGCATTTTTAAATTAATAGTGAAATTGTTTGAATTAATAATTCTGATTTTTTATATTAAAAATAAAGGTTTTAAATTAATTTTGGATAGTTTTTAAATCACTGATGGTTTATTTTTAAATTACTGATGGTTCGTTTTAAAATTAAAAATGTTTAAATTTTACTTTCATATTACTTCGTACTATGGAATCAAAAGGCCCTTTTTATGAGCAATGTTTAATCTGAAATGTAAATTTTCTCTTTTTCCTTTATAATTTATAATATTTCTACAAAAGTACCAAAATTTTAAAAGAAAACATAAAATTGTATTTGGAACTCATTTTATTTAAAAATATAAAACCGATTAAAATCAAAACCATAACATACATGTATTAAAAAAACATAAAATAAAATTCATATTTAGATTTAGAGATCTTAAAAAAATATCACATACAATTAAGGCTCAGTTACCCGACTGTAATGTAATGTAACTACAACAATAGGAAACAGCTGATCGATATTGTTATGTGAAAAGTAATGAAAATGGTTATACACTGAGAAAATTAAAAGCTTTAAAATCAAAGAAAAAACGTCTTTGTAAAATTGTAACGAAAATATCTTTGTTAGAAGGAAAAAATCCTTGCATCAATGATTTATTCTTTAAACAAGCAAATGGTGCGTCTTCAACACAAACGACTAAAATTCTTTGAAGCTTAATCAAAGAAATTATCTTTTCCGTAAAGATAAAATATTTGCTACAACGATTAATTTCTTTGCTAATAAGGGATTGAAAAACGTATTTAAAATTAAAGACTTTTCTTTGTTTTTTTAAAGCTAAGCATCCTTGCTACAAAGACAAAGTCTGTAACTTTAAAGAATTTTGTCTTCAATGCATAAGTGAATATTTTTTGCTTGTTCACACATGTTGGCTTGCAACGGTAAACAAGAGCGGTTAAAAAAATAAAGATAAAGTCTGTATCTTTAAAGAATTTAGTCTTCAAAGTTAAATTTTTTTACGTTTATGTAAAAAATAAAAAGAATTGTTTTCGTGGTTGTCATTAATTGTAAGTCAGTCGATAGGAACGCTCAATTGTGCATGTGCGCCTTGTCGTTTTTTCTTCTTTTTCGTCAAGTGATTTAATATGTAATTTTAATATAAATTGAAGTGTTGTGTTTTTTTTAAATATATTATAATAACAATATAAAATATATAATAATAAGAATATAAAAAAATAAAATAAAAAACGCTCTATCGTCGTGGCAGCGCTTGACCTTCGTCAATATACTTATAACTATTAGTAGGTGAAAAGTGAACTATGTATATGAACTATTTTTTATTTTTATTGTATTAAACTTAAATAAAAAAATGTATTATAACTCTTTTAACATTAAAAATGTCTAGAGTCAGTATTAAAGTCAAAGTCTAAAAATGTTGTTAGATTTTAATTAGTTAAGTAAAGTTATGCTGTATATGAACTATTTTTTTATTTTTATTACATTGAACTGAAATAAAAAAATTTTATAAAAATGCTGTGTTTGGTTTCATTAAATATTTTATTTTGCAGAAAAATTTTAATTTTTTAAAACATTTCTATAGCAGATTTCAAAGAAAATTGCCTTTGTTCCTACATATCAATCTTTAGTATTTCAAAGAATTATTTCGTTGAATTTAATTGCATTTCTTTGTAATAATGTTAAAATTACGTCTTTGTTAAAATGAAAATTGTACTTAAAATCAAAAATTCAAGTCTTAAGACTAACGAATGAAAGTCTTTGTGCCAAAATACTTTTTCCTTAGTTTAAGGACTTTTTTAAGTGTTTCCAAAGACGTAAATCCTTGCCACAAGATTTTAAGTCTTCGATTTTAAGTATATATTTCATGGGAATCTAAAGAACTTTGCGCCTTTCCGGTAAAGTTGTTTTGTCTTTGGGCACAATCTGACCAATAAAAGTCTTTGCAACAAAGTGTATTTTCTTTGATTTTACGATTTAATTTTCTCTCTATAGAGATGTAAGTAAGATGTGTAAGTTCTCGTTGTACCTTCATAGTGAACAGACGTAATAGCGGAATTTTTTTTACATACAAACAACAAAAAAAAAATCATACAAAAAATATTCGTAGTACATATTAAATTTGATAAATAAGCTTTGTTTGCTGTGCTAATATTTTTATATATAGAAATAACAAAATCAAAAAAGAACCGTAAACAAAAAAACATACAAAGTACCCTTAAGGAATACTCTTTATGAGTACCCCAAAGGAAAAAAATAGTGAAGTGAGTTCTAAATAAAATATCTGATAATAGACTTGCTGTGAGTTCTGAAGCTCTTAATAAAAATCAAAAATCTGATAATAAACTTTTCCTAACGGCAAAACCACAGTTTCGTCAGCGATCAACTTCGCTTTGTCCAATGCCAACTAGTGAATCGTTGATATTATTGCCTAGTACTTCCACATTTAACTCAGCGATATCACCCTCTTCGAGCTCGAGGTCATCACTTAACCAAGTTGTCACTGAAGATAAGATTAGCCCAAAACCCAAAGTCCAAGTCGGAATGGACAGATATATTACAATTTTAAAGCGCGGGCGAAGCCCAAATTCATCAAAAATTTCATCGGTTACCAAGATATCCAGAGATAACGACGCCGCAGCAGTTAACCGTCAAAATCGTTTTTCAATATTGCAAGCAAATAACGACCAAGATGCTGTTTCATCAAAAAAAACTTCCAAGCCACCACCAATATACCTGAGAGAAAAAAATTCGAATGCCCTTATTAAAAAATTAGTCTCGGCAGTTGGTCAGAACGCATTTCACGTTATTCCAATAAAACGTGGTAAAATTGATGAAACGAAAATTCAAATATACGAAGAAAAAGATTTCCGCAAAATTATTACTGATTTCGAAAAAAATAAAACAAATTTTTATACTTATCAGCTTAAAAGTGCTAAAGGTATGCAGATCGTACTAAAGGGCATTGATGCTTATGTTAATCCCGACGAAATAAAAGATGCACTCAACATACAAGGATTTAAGGTAAAAAGTGTTACTAATATATTCAATAGAGAGAAGATCCCCCAGCCTCTATTTCGTGTTGAACTGGAGCCAAATGATATACAGTTGAAAAAGAACGAGACACATCCAATTTATAGCCTAAAACACCTTTTATACAGAAAAATTACAGTTGAAGAGCCACATAAGCGTTCAGGCCCCGTACAGTGCCACAATTGCCAAGAATATGGTCATACAAAAACTTACTGCAATTTACCAGTTTGTGTTATCTGCGGTGAATTGCATGGTACTGATAGCTGCACGAAGCCAAAAGATCAAGCAGGAAAAAAAATTAGTAATTGTGGAGGTAATCACACCGCTAACTACAGAGGATGCCCTGTATATTCTTTGTTAAACAGGCTATGGGTCAAAAACCTAAACTAGCTCCACATCAAGCATTCAACGCTTGCTCCGCCACTCTTCCTCAAACAAGCCAACCAGTTAGTTCACGTATGCCGATGCTGCTAAGACTAGTTCTATTCCCACACAAAATGTTCCACCGCCAAATAATTCAACGAATGCAAGCTCAAGCTTTAACTTTAGTCGCCTTGAAGCTACTATTGAGAATCTGGTGCTAACTATTAATAGTTTTACAACAAATATGACTTGCATGATGCAAGAAATGCTGCGAATGCAAAATACACTGCTTCAGGCATTAGTTAAAAAGCCATGAAAACGTTAAAAATATTTTTCTGGAACGCAAACGGCATTCGCTAACATAAAAATGAACTTGAGCACTTCCTCACGGAAAAAATATTGATATAATGTTGGTCTCAGAGACTCATTTGACTTCGAGAAGCCTTTTTAAAATTTCTGGCTACACCTTATATGATTCAAAGGACCCGAGAGGAAGAGCATGCGGTGGATCAGCAATTCTAATAAAATCTAGACTTAAACATTATATTATTGACAACATTTGTGAGGAATATCTATAAGCAACGAATATTTGTGTTAAAAATTTTTGCACAAATTTTGTGATATCATCAATTTACTCCCCTCCCAGATTCGCAATTACTGAGAATCAATACGAGGATTTCTATAAATCTCTTGGCCCTTGTTTCGTAGCAGCTGGCGACTATAATGCCAAACATACGTGCTGCGGTTCTCGTCATATTACACCCAGAGGTCGATCATTGTTCAACACAATTTAAAAAATGGGCTTGGACGTCATTTCGAGTGGGGAGCCTACTTACTGGCCTACTGACATAAATAAAATTCGGGATGTTATAGATTTTGGCGTCATGAAAAACATTTCTAGAGAATTAATTAACGTTGTAGCTTCTTTAGATCTCTCGTCCGATCACTCTCCCACGATCGTTACAATCTGTAGCCCACAGAGAAGTGATTTACCTTACTCGTATGTGAAGATGATCAGTCGTGTAAATTGGCTGCGATTCAAAAAATATCTTAGTAGTCATTGCACGGAAAACATTACGCTAAGAACACCCGAGGATATTGAAGCTAACATCGCCAACCTTAACGAAATGATTACACAGGCTACTGAACATGCTACTACCTCCCATCCGCAAACTGGATTTAATAAAATTTATTCTACCGATATTGAACGTGCCTTATGTGAAAAAAGAAGAGCTAGAAGGAAATGGCAACAGCACAGATCACCACAACTTAAAATCAGATTTAAAGAGTGCACTAAACGACTCCAAGAGTTACTTGCAATTGAAAAAACTGCATCTCTTGAAAATTATCTTGATGTCACACCAGCATCTAATTACTCTCTGTGGCGCGCTGCTAGAAAGCTGAAAACCCCCGTTTAGCTTAAACCAGCTCTGCGCACATCTACCGGAGGTTGGGCAAGAAGCGATACTGAAAAAGGTAACATATTTGCTAATCATTTAAAATACGTATTTACCCCAAACACATGTACTGGTGTTGCTGATTTGCCAAGTGTAGTTGCTCTACCCCCGCGACCCATAAAGTTTAAGATGCGCGATGTACAAAAACTAATTGCTGAACTTAATACAAAGAAAGCTCCAGGTATTGACGAAATTAGTAACAAGATGCAGACAAACTTGCCTCATATTGCAATAAGAATCCTGCTATTTATTTTTAATGCCATTTTGCGAATGCAGTATTTTCCACATAACTGGAAACTTGCCAGGATTAAAATGATTCTGAAGCCGGGCAAAGATCTTACCAAGGCTGAGTCATATAGGCCTATAAGCTTACTATCAACAATTTCAAAGCTTTTCGAAAAGCTGCCGGACCATCAATTTGGCTTTATGGCTTTTTATGGGTCAAAAACCTAAACTAGCTCCACCTCAAGCAGCAAACTCTTACTCCGCCACTCTTCCTCAAACAAGCCAACCAGTTAGTTCACGTGTATTGTATGCCGATGCTGCTAAGACTAGTTCTATTCCCACACAAAATGTTCCACCGCCAAATAATTCAACGAATGCAAGCTCAAGCTTTAAGTTTAGTCGCCTTGAAGCTACTATTGAGAATCTGGTGCTAACTATTAATAGTTTTACAACAAATATGACTTGCATGATGCAAGAAATGCTGCGAATGCAGAATACACTGCTTCAGGCATTAGTTAAAAAGCCATGAAAACGTTAAAAATATTTTTCTGGAACGCAAACGGCATTCGCTAACATAAAAATAAACTTGAGCACTTCCTCACGGAAAAAATATTGATATAATGTTGGTCTCAGAGACTCATTTGACTTACAGAAGCCTTTTTAAAATCTCTGGCTACACCTTATATGATTCAAAGGACCCGAGAGGAAGAGCACGAGGTGGATCAGCAATTCTAATAAAGTCAAGACTCAAACATTATATTATTGACAACATTTCTGAGGAACAAGCAACGAATATTTGTGTTGAAAATTTTTGCACAAATTTTGATATCATCAATTTACTCCCCTCCCAGATTCGCAATTACTGAGAATCAATACGAGGATTTCTATATATCTCTTGGCCCTTGTTTCGTAGCAGCTGGCGACTATAATTCTAAACATACGTTCTGGGGTTCGCGTCATATTACACCCAGAGGTCGAGCGTTGTTCAACACAATTTAAAAAAAGGGCTTGGACGTCATTTCGAGTGGAGAGCCTACTTACTGGCCTACTAACATAAATAAAATTCTGGATGTTATAGATTTTGGCGTCATGAAAAACATTTCTAGGGAATTAATTAACGTTGAAGCTTCTTTAGATCTCTCGTCCGATCACTCTCCCACGATCGTTACAATCAGTAGCCCACAGAGAAGTGATTTACCTCACTCGTATGTGAAGATGATCACATACGAGTGAGCGATTCAAAAAATATCTTAGTAGTCATTGCACGGAAAACATTACGCTAAGAACACCCGAGGATATTGAAGCTAACATCGCCAACCTTAACGAAATGATTACACAGGCTGCTGAACATGCTACTACCTCCCATCCGCAGACTGGATTTAATAAAATTTATTCTACCGATATTGAACGTGTCGTGTGTGAAAAATGAAATGAAGGGAATGGCAACAACACAGATCACCACAACTTAAAATCAGATTTAAAGAGTGCACTAAACGACTCTAAGAGTTACTTGCAATTGAAAAAACTGCATCTCTTAAAAATTATCTGGAAGGTCTTGATGTCACACCAGCATCTAATTACTGTGGCACGCTGCTAGAAAGCTGAAAACCCCCGTTGAGTTTAAACCACCTCTGCACACATCTTCCGGAGGTTGGGCAAGAAGCGATACTGAAAAAGGTAAAATATTTGGTGAGCATTTAAAATCCGTATTTACCCCAAACACATGTTCTGGTGCTGTTGATTTTCCGAGTGTAGTTGCTCTACCCCCTCGACCAATAAAAGACGCGTGATGTACAAAAACTAATTGCAGAACTCAACCCGAAAATAGCTCCGGGTATTGATGAAATTAGTAACAAGATGCTGATGAACTTGCCTGATATTGCAATAAGAATCCTGCTATTTATTTTTAATGTCATTTTACGAATGCAGTATTTTCCACATAACTGGAAACTTGCCAAGATTAAAATGATTCCGAAGCCGGGCAAAGATCTTACCAAGGCTGAGTCATATATGCCTATAAGCTTACTATCAACAGTCTCAAAACTTTTCGAAAAGCTGCTCCTGACTAAATTGTCCACAATTTTAGCTGATAATGGGTGCATCCCGGACCATCAATTTGGCTTTAGAAGTCAGCATAGCACTATTGAGCAAACGCATAGATTGGTTCAAGTTATAAGGAGGACTTTTGAAGAAAAAAACTATTGTTCTGCCCTTTTTATTGATGTTTCTCAGGCATTTGACAAAGTATTGCACGAAGGCCTATTTTTAAAATTGAAGACATATTTGCCAATAAATATAGAAAAACTTTTAAAATTTTTAAACGCACTAATAATAATTTTTAAACGCACTAATAATCCCAAATTATTATTTTACTTATTAAGTAAAATATTTTTTATTAAAAATACATTGAAATTGATTATTGAGGGGTTTAGCTGGATCCTATGCGCATTTCACTGTTGCTAATGCAGATCATCAGGGAACCTGTATTTTTAATAAAAAATATTTTACTTAACAAGTAAAATAATAATTTGGGACTATTAGTGCGTTTAAAAATTTTAAACTTAAATTTTAACAATTCCCATAAAAACACTAATTATTAACTTGGCTGCACCCGGTCATAAAAAATACTTGTGTGGCAACACTCTATTCTTTAATAGCTGTTGTTGTTATTTACATTTATTTTCTTTTACATACTCTTACAACTACAATTTGAAGCTGAAAAAAAGTCAGCCAATGTAGCAATGGTAAAGTAAGAAAATAAAAAAACATGTTGGTTATTGAGTTCTTGTTTCAACTTTGTTATTTGTTGTTAGGCTTCTCATTTGTTTAAATAAAAGTTTATAATATAATAACTCTAGTTGTTCTAAGAAATTTGGGTAAAGGTTCCCTGATGATCTGCATTAGCAACAGTGAAATGCGCATAGGATCCAGCTAAACCCCTCAATAATCAATTTCAATGTATTTTTAATAAAAAATATTTTACTTAATAAGTAAAATAATAATTTGGGATTATTAGTGCGTTTAAAAATTTTAAACTTAAATTTTAACAATTCCCATGAAATCAATTTTATTTTAAGTTTTAATATGATTTATATTTATTTGTCTTGATTTAATACACTTTTGTAAGTAAGTGAAATATGTATGTATGACAAAAATATACATACAAATGTATAATAACTCCAAAAAAGCTTAATTATTAAAAAAATCTGTTTTTGCAATCACAATAGCTTGCGTTTTGCAAAGATCTGTATCGCTCTTGAACTTTTTTTAAAACCATGTTAGGTCTTTTGCATTTCATATGACGATATGCACATTAGAATAGTGTTTCAAAATTAGAAGTTGGATTTTTTAAGTCTAATATCGCAAATAGTATTTATAAAAAACAACCTTAAGAAATTTTAAGTCAATCAGTCAATTAGATTAAGGCCGGGTTTATATCTGTGTGCCCAAAAAAGCGTAACCACTAATAACTATTGCATAAATATTTGATTCAGACATGTATTTATTGATTTAAACAGTTGGATTCTATAAAATTGTCCATTAGTTATGTATGAAACTGTTTAACTTAATAAATACTTGTCTGAATCAAACATTTTTTCATTAATAGTTACTGGTTACACTTTTTTGGGCACATAGCACACAGATGTAAAACTAAGTGTTATGCGTGATGTTCTTGTTGGCAAAGGCATATTGTTTTCATACAGTTTCTTACACATTTTATTGAGATTCTTATATTATTATATTTTTATTTTATAAATGCTATAATGACCAAAAGTATGAATGACTCGGTACGATGTCCACTACAAAAGTCGTACTACTTTGTATTACCGGGTAAAAATACCTTTGGTAGCAGTCAGCCCTCACTTAAAAAGTAAAGCTGAAAGTCCATACCATCCGTTCAATGCGTATTTGTGTTTTATGCATGTGTCAAAAAGTAGGATCAAGGTAATTGTATGTGGCAAGTTACAGAGGAAAACGCAAGGAACGTATAGACGCATAGGACGGATAAAGTAGGTTTACTTCCTACTTTTGTATCCGTCGCATGCATCATGAAAAAAGTTCAGCTGTTTTTTATAGCCAAATGTTCGTGTGGTGAGCTTAAATTTTCTCTCTTTTTGCATTAAAACAGTTTTTAGTAAAATAAACTGCTTTCGTAATAAAGTTTAAAACTGCACTCAAAATATTCCATGCTTAAATATACGAAATATTTTTTCGTAATTTAATTTTTGTGCAATAAACAAAAATTTTGTACAGGAAAACAGATTTTGTAATTTTACGAATTTCGTTAAGTTACAAAAATTATTTCGTACAATTATTTTCGTATATAAAACCATATCTTTCGTTTATTTTATTGAATTTAGTATAAAATAAAACATTTTTATAAAATTAGAAATTTCGTAGAACAAATTTTGTTTTGTTATCATTTTGTTTACAGTACAAAATTTTTCTAAAATTTACACAAGTTTAGTGAATTTTACGAAAAAATATTTTTAATATAAAAAATAATATTTTTTAATGTTTTCCATTTGTTTTCTTGTCATTGTATATGTTCTATAAAAAATATTCAACAAATTTCAATTAAAATAAAATATTGTAATAAAAAATTGGTTTTCGGCTTATGCTAGGAAGACAACTGGGACGAACGACAAATCTCGTCCACGGCACACCAACGATGAATAAGTAACAGATCTTTTAATTGATAATTGGTTATTGTTTGTGCAAAGATAGAGATAAAATGGTTTTTTCGTCGTTCATCGGCGTAAAAATAGAAATAAATCTATCGCAGATTTCAAATGTGTTTTATTTTCCGTGTCGAAAGTTCGCAACGAAAAATTGATTGTTCGTCCCAGCTGTGTTCCTTGTTTGATTCGTGAGTTTCAGTTAGGGTTTGGGATTTCCCGGACTTTTGCACTTCCCGGGAAACGGGAATTAAAAAATCAAGTTCCCGGGAATTCCCGGGATTCCCGAGAAAAGCTAATTTTCTAAATTAAATACATTTATTAAATGAAAGTTGGTGAAATTTCGATTGTTTTATTAATGTAAGCATTCTTTTGAAATAAAAGTTAATAAAAAAGCAGTTCTAAGACAAATTTTTAAGAATTTTTAATTGAATTTAAGCAAATGGAATAAAGTTATTACACAGCAAAAGATCATATAAAAACCAATTGACGACTGTTACCACAATTAGTAGACAATTTTCTAATAAGACCTACCTTCATTTTAATAAAAATTTGCCTTGCTTGTTTCTCATTCTTTTTGAGAAAGTTCCAGGCGGTTTCTTATCGTAAAGTACAAGCAGGTTACAGTACCATACTGCGCTGCGCGGAATTTTGAATACCCTGAGCCACAGTATGTCTAAGTGTCTTTCATTTAATTTCTCCTAAAATATTTTCTGCAGGGTTTCCATAATAGCGTCTACTTGTAATCAATTTAAGTTTCGTCAACTCAGAGTTCTTACAGCTTAAAATTTTCACTACACTTTTCAAAATTTGTTCAGTAATTCGGCGAAAAATCACTCCAAGTTCGCTTAGCATCGAATTATTTATTTTAGGAAATGATTATATCATTGCAATCATTGAAACGAACTTTTGTAATATATAAAAAATAAAAAGTTTTTATATTAAAGTAAAATTGGATTATAAATTCTATATATTTATGAAATAACATGCACTTTTAATTTCCCGTTTTCCCGGGAAAATCTCAAAAATTTCCCGGGAATATTAGACAGACATTTCCCGGGATTTCCCGCCCGGGAATTCCCGTTTCCCAAACCCTAGTTTCAGTGTAAAATATGTATGTATGCCTGTGTATGTGACGTATGAGGAATACACAAGCTGTAACAATTCCCCTCAAATTATATTTTTCTTTTCATATTTATTGCAACCTTCAATTCCAAGAATTGCAGATTACTCTACAAAATTATTTTTCAGATGTAAAATATATTTTTTTTGCAGATTTTTATATTCTAAAGATTTTAATTTTACACAAAATTTCGTATATAACACAAAATTTATTTTCATTATCAACGAATTTATTTTGTAATATAAACATTTGTTCAATTCACAATTTATTGTAGTAGGTCGTCAAGCTGTACAATAGTTGTAAAATGTTGTAGGTAATTTCCATAGAAAAGTTTGCTACGACACCTACAACATTTTTCCCTATGTTTGCTGAATATCGTAGAATGATATCAGGAATGCATAAGCTTATAAAAGTGCTAATGTGCTTTATTAAATTAATAAATATTAGTGCAATTATATATGCAAATAAATAAACAAATTCGCGAAATTACGAAAATTGGCAAAAAGCTACTAACAGCAGGATGATAAGAAAGTCTAATAATGTTTTAAAACCTTCAAAATTGTTAGGCCGCTAAAAACCATGCGAAAGCCACTTTTATTGCGAACTTTGCGAAAAATCGCGAAAATTGGCAAAATTTTAAAAATCGCTAAAACTATAAGGAATGCAAAAAATTCGGCAAGAATCGCGAAAACTACGTAAATTTGCAAAAACTTATTAACAACGGGATGATAAGAAGGTCTAATATTTTTTAAAATCAGAAAAACTGCCAAGAAGCTGAATACTTGCTTTGCAAAAAATTCGTGAGATGTTGCAAAATCTTAAACAAGCAATAATATTGATTAAAAATCGCCTATAATGTAAAGAATGCAAAAAATTCAATAAAAATCTCGAAAATTACGAAAATTGGCAAAAAGTTACTAACAGTGGGATGATAACAAAGTAATATTTTTAAAAAATCGGCAAAACTGTTAGGAAACTGAAATCATGAAAAAAGTCGCTTTTATCGCAAAGTTTGCAAAAATTCGCGAGAAGTTGCAAAATTTTAAACAAACCAAAAATCGCCAAAAATGTAAGGAATGATAAAAATTCAATAAAAATCGCGAAAATTACGAAAATTCGCAAAAAGCTACTAACAGCGGGATGATAACATAGTCTAATATTTTTAAAAAATCGGCAAAACTGAAAGCATGTAAAAAGTCGCTTTTTTCGCGAAGTTTGCAAAAATTCGCGAGAAGTTGCAAAATCGGAAGCAAGCTGGAATAAAAGTGATTGTCTTCTTCAGAATCGTCTGAAATGTTTTGATTTTTTATTGAATTGTAATTTTCCTTATTTTTTAATCCCCCGAATCCACCATTAACATTTCTGCAGTAAATTTTTCGCATAATGCCGAATTTTTTTGTTTGTTTTTTGCTTTTATTAATTTCAAACTATTTTCGTTATTTTTATTTCTTCTCTTCTTCTTTTTAAATGTTCGACATTTTTAAAAGTGTAACAATACTTACAACAGGCCGTTCACAACTGCCATACTTCAATATTAAATTTTCTGTCAAACATTTTGCGATTGGTTTTGCTTCTTTTGTTTCACTGGTGCAGCTATTATGTATTAAGTAAATTCACATTGCATTGTTAATATATATCGATAGTTTCCAGAAAGTCGTAAAGGGCCAACTGTATCTATGACTTTAGTGGAAAAACTATATTTGGGTGTGTCTGTAATGCATAACAGTTCTTTGGTGTGTCTTACTTGTTTGTTTATCTGACATAGATCACACTTTAAAACGTAATTTTTTACCATTTTGTACATATTTTTCCATATGTATTTTTGTTTCAATTAGAATAAAGTTTATCTTACTCCGAAATGTCTTCCGCATGGTTTGTTGTGATACAATTTAATTAACTAATATTTTCTGTTTTCATCTGTTATTCTTTGAGGATTATTATATAACATTATTTTTACATCATTTTCTTTGCACGTGTCTAACTTTTCTTTAAACTTTCTATACTTATTTTCTTAAATATTTCGTCACTAGTGCGAATCGTACATAATTAGTTCTGCCTAAAACAGAAGGTAGTTTCTTCATAATCTTATCTAGATAATAAGGATTATCGCTACATCTGATGCGCATTTCATTTAGGACAGAATCATTTTCGATTATCATTTCTTTTTCTGATTTTTCAAATATAAATTAAAATTTTCTTGCAAGCTTTATATCATTTATGTATGTACAATCCCAAATTTTTAGTTGATCAGGCTCATTAGGATCTGTATCACCGTTCTTTTAATTTTTTTTTGTATTTACCTAGGTTTTTAATTTCCTCAATTTGTGTCCTCTTTTTGTTCATATTTCTTGTTATCACCAGCGACTTTTTTTACATTTTCATCAATTTTATTAAGAATCATTTCTTTTAACATTTCTGAATCTAATTGTATTCCTGACAATGCGTCTGCGTTAGTATTATTACTTCCTTTTTTGTATATTATTTCAAAATCATAGTCCGACAATTCCATAGAATTCTAGTTAATTTTGAGTTTGGATTTTTATGTGAGAATAGTGAAATTAGTGGACGGTGGTCTGTGACGACAATAAATTTTCTGGCGTACAGGTAGGGTCTAAAAAATTTTATTCCCCAATTTATACCAAGTAGTTATTTTTCTATTACTGGGTTATTCCTTTCATGTTTGTTAAGTGATCGACTAGCAAAGGATATCGGTCTATCCGTTCCAATTTCTCCTTGTGTCAGAACAGCGCCTAGTGCAAGATTAGATGCGCCTGTCGTCAGTATGAATGGTTTGTCGAAATTTGGGTATTGTAGAACTGGTGGGCTTATCAGTTTCTTCTTTATTGTTTCAAAGGCAGTTCTCGTTGTACCTTCATAGTGAACACACGTCTTAGCGGAGTTGTTTTTTACATACATACTAAACAAACAAAATCATACAAAATATTCGTAATACATATTGACTTTAATAAATAAACTTTATTTGCTTTGCAAATATTTTTTACATATAGAAATAACAAAAACAAAAAAAACCGTAAACAAAAAAAAACAAACAAAGTGTCCTTGAGGAATACTCTATATGAGTACCTCAAATGAAAAAAATTGTCAAGTGAGTTATAACGGCAGAAATGCTTATTTTACTGTGAGTTCCGATGCTCATAATGATAACACAAAAATAAAAAATCTGATAATAGACTTGCTGTGAGTTCTGAAGCTCTTAATAAAAATAAAAAATCTGAAAAAACCACAGTTTCGTCAGCGATTAACTTCGCTTTGTCCAATGCCAACTAGTGAATCGTTGACATTACTGCCTAGTACTTCTGCATTTATTTCATCACATCATCATATTATCCGCTTCGGGCTCGGTGTCATCAACCAAGTTGTCACTGAAGATAAGAGTAGCCCAAAACCCAAGGTCCAAGTCGGAATGGACAGATATATCACAATTTTAAAGCGCGGGCGAAGCCCAAATTCATCAAAAATTTCATCGGTTCCTAAGATATCCAGGGATAACGACATCGCAGCAGTTAACCATCAAAATCGGTTTTCAATATTGCAAGCAAATAACGACCAAGTCGCTGTTTCATCCAAAAAACTTCCAAGCCACCACCAATATACCTGAGAGAAAAAAATTCGATCGCCTTTATTAAAAAATTAGTCTCGGCAGTTGGTGAGAACGCATTTCACGTTATTCCATTAAAACGTGGTAAAATTGATGAAACGAAAATTCAAATATACGAAGAAAAAGATTTGCGCAAAATTATTACTGATTTCGAAAAAATAAAACAAATTTTTATACTTATCAGCTTAAAAGTGCTAAAGGTATGCAGATCGTATTGAAAAGCATTGATGCTTATGTTAATCCCGACGAAATAAAAGATGCACTCATCATACAAGGATTTAAGGTAAAAGTGTTACTAATATAATCAATAGAGAGAAGATCCCCCAGCCTCTATTTCGTGTTGAACTGGAGCCAAATGATATACAGTTGAAAAAGAACGAGACACATCCAATTTATAGCCTTAAATACCTTTTATACCGAAAAATTACAGTTGAAGAGCCACATAAGCGTTCAGGTCCCGTACAGTACCACAATTGCCAAGAATATGGTCATACAAAAACTTACTGCAATTTACCTACAGTTTGTGTTATCTGCGGTGAATTGCATGGTACTGATAGCTGCACGAAGCCAAAAGATCAAGAAGAAAAGAAATGTAGTAATTGTGGAAGTAATCACACCGCTAACTACAGAGGATGCCCCGTATATTCTTTTGTTAAACAGGCTATGGGTCAAAAACCTAAACTAGCTCCACCTCAAGCAGCAAACTCTTACTCCGCCACTCTTCCTCAAACAAGCCAACCAGTTAGTTCACGTGTATTGTATGCCGATGCTGCTAAGACTAGTTCTATTCCCACACAAAATGTTCCACCGCCAAATAATTCAACGAATGCAAGCTCAAGCTTTAACTTTAGTCGCCTTGAAGCTACTATTGAGAATCTGGTGCTAACTATTAATAGTTTTACAACAAATATGACTTGCATGATGCAAGAAATGCTGCGAATGCAGAATACACTGCTTCAGGCATTAGTTAAAAAGCCATGAAAACGTTAAAAATATTTTTCTGGAACGCAAACGGCATTCGCTAACATAAAAATGAACTTGAGCACTTCCTCACGGAAAAAATATTGATATAATGTTGGTCTCAGAGACTCATTTGACTTACAGAAGCCTTTTTAAAATCTCTGGCTACACCTTATATGATTCAAAGGACCCGAGAGGAAGAGCACGAGGTGGATCAGCAATTCTAATAAAGTCAAGACTCAAACATTATATTATTGACAACATTTCTGAGGAACAAGCAACGAATATTTGTGTTGAAAATTTTTGCACAAATTTTGATATCATCAATTTACTCCCCTCCCAGATTCGCAATTACTGAGAATCAATACGAGGATTTCTATATATCTCTTGGCCCTTGTTTCGTAGCAGCTGGCGACTATAATTCTAAACATACGTTCTGGGGTTCGCGTCATATTACACCCAGAGGTCGAGCGTTGTTCAACACAATTTAAAAAATGGGCTTGGACGTCATTTCGAGTGGAGAGCCTACTTACTGGCCTACTAACATAAATAAAATTCTGGATGTTATAGATTTTGGCGTCATGAAAAACATTTCTAGGGAATTAATTAACGTTGAAGCTTCTTTAGATCTCTCGTCCGATCACTCTCCCACGATCGTTACAATCAGTAGCCCACAGAGAAGTGATTTACCTCACTCGTATGTGAAGATGATCACATACGAGTGAGCGATTCAAAAAATATCTTAGTAGTCATTGCACGGAAAACATTACGCTAAGAACACCCGAGGATATTGAAGCTAACATCGCCAACCTTAACGAAATGATTACACAAACTGCTGAACATGCTACTACCTCCCATCCGCAGACTGGATTTAATAAAATTTATTCTACCGATATTGAACGTGTCGTGTGTGAAAAATGAACAGCTAGAAGGGAATGGCAACAACACAGATCACCACAACTTAAAATCAGATTTAAAGAGTGCACTAAACGACTCTAAGAGTTACTTGCAATTGAAAAAACTGCATCTCTTAAAAATTATCTGGAAGGTCTTGATGTCACACCAGCATCTAATTACTGTGGCACGCTGCTAGAAAGCTGAAAACCCCCGTTGAGTTTAAACCACCTCTGCACACATCTACCGGAGGTTGGGCAAGAAGCGATACTGAAAAAGGTAAAATATTTGGTGAGCATTTAAAATCCGTATTTACCCCAAACACATGTTCTGGTGCTGTTGATTTTCCGAGTGTAGTTGCTCTACCCCCTCGACCAATAAAAGACGCGTGATGTACAAAAACTAATTGCAGAACTCAACCCGAAAATAGCTCCGGGTATTGATGAAATTAGTAACAAGATACTGATGAACTTGCCTGATATTGCAATAAGAATCCTGCTATTTATTTTTAATGTCATTTTACGAATGCAGTATTTTCCACATAACTGGAAACTTGCCAGGATTAAAATGATTCCGAAGCCGGGCAAAGATCTTACCAAGGCTGAGTCATATATGCCTATAAGCTTACTATCAACAGTCTCAAAACTTTTCGAAAAGCTGCTCCTGACTAAATTGTCCACAATTTTAGCTGATAATGGGTGCATCCCGGACCATCAATTTGGCTTTAGAAGCCAGCATAGCACTATTGAGCAAACGCATAGATTGGTTCAAGTTATAAGGAGGACTTTTGAAGAAAAAAACTATTGTTCTGCCCTTTTTATTGATGTTTCTCAGGCATTTGACAAAGTATTGCACGAAGGCCTATTTTTAAAATTGAAGACATATTTGCCAATAAATATAGAAAAACTTTTGGAAAGTTATATTGTTGATAGGAAGTTTACTGTTGTGGAAGGAGACTTCATAAGTGTACCCGAATCTATATCTTTTGGTGTGCCACAGGGTAGTATTCTGGGGCCAGTCTTGTATTTAATATATACTTGTGATATGCCTGTGAGCAATAACATCCACACTTCTACATTTGCCGATGATACAGCCTGTATGAGTATGCACAAAAACCCTGATGAGGCATCCCGCAATCTCCAAGCTCACATTACCCGGCTTGAAAGATGGTTGAACTTATGGAGAATTAAAGTAAATGAACAAAAGTGTGTTCATATAACGTTTACCGTAAGAAAAGATACCTGTTCCCCCATTCGAATCAATAATCAAAATATTCCTCAACATTCTCAAGTGAAATACCTTGGTATACACCTTGATCGAAGGCTTACATGGCAGCATCATATTGACGCTAAACTAATTCAAATGAAACTTAAGTTAACTCAAATACATTGGTTGATTGGCAGAAATTCAACACTCAGTCTAGACTGCAAACTTTTGATATACAAGTCGCTTTTGAAGCCAATATGGTGCTACGGAATTCAGCTATGGGGCACTGCTTCAGCTTCAAATGTGGATAGAATCCAACGACGGCAAAATAAAATTTTACGTTTGATAATAGCGGCTCCATGGTACATCAAAAATTCAAATATACATCGAGATTTAAATATGCCACTAGTGACTGAAGAAATCGCAAAATACGCAGGTAAATATTTAACAAAACTCGAGTCACATCCTAATCCGCTTGCTCGTAATATCTTGAATTTTACTGGACAGATCCGCTTAAAAAGAGGGACACAAGGGCTCTAATACTCAGCACCCCAAATGATACTTCTTGAAAATAATTATTGTGCTTAATACGAAATTTATGTATTATTAATTACTATCACTAAGTTTATGTCCGATACTGGTCGGGCCTAATAATTATATTTAGATTTAAGACTTGAATACTTATTGTTAGTTCATATTTGAAGATACAATAAATAAATATATGCAAAAAAAAAAAAAAAAAAAAAAATAGAGATGTAATGTAACGTAAACTAATTTTTATATAAAAATATCGCTCAGTTACATTGCATTACTGCGGGCTAACTGAACTTTTAAACACTGTTGCAACCCAGTAAAAAAAATTGGAAGTCATTCTAGAGGAAGTACATTTTCATTGCTTCCAAAAAATCAATATTTTTAATTTGCCGATAGTTAGCAGAAAACCAAGTAGAAGTTTACTTTAGTCATACAAAACCTTGTAATTCCTCTATAGTTTTAGAAATTACTCACCAGAATTTAAAAAAAATCGATTTTTTTCACGAAACTTATGAACTAATTTTGGTCTAAAATTTTGAAGTTATTTGCTTAAATTTACACGAAAATACTGTTTCGCGTTTGAGTTCATATAAAAAGAAAGTAATTGTTAAAATAGGTATCTCTTAACCATTTTTCCTAGATGAAAATATTATCATAGAACACAAAAAATTAAATTGTTCTTAAAATCGCTTCCAATTCGGTGACCAGACATCGAAAAAGAGAACTTCTTGCAATGACAACCCCATGTAAAAATCATTAGATCGGATCGAAATTTGCACTACTTCCAGATCGCAAACTCTACATTTTCATGACTTTTTTGGAGTGTCTTTTTTCACTGGGAATAATAAGGGAGTGTGAAAATATAAGATCGTTTTATTGCATACAAACATCACTTAATATTTTCATGCAATATACTGCAAAAGTTAAGATAAGTACATATTTATAAAAAAAAACTTTAAAAAACTTTATATTTTAAAAAAAACTTTTGGCATCTCAAAAAACTTCCAAAAAAGAGAAAACTCTCTGGTTAGGGCCTAAATTTAGCTCCTATTGCTAGCAACTTTGTGTTTTTGGAGTACTCACTTATGTTTTAATGAGTAAACCGCTCACGGTGCGGTTGTCTTCCCCATCTTTAGCTTCTATCTTCCGGTATAAATACTTTAATATATCTTTTTCTCATACAAAATGTAAAATAAAGCTGTGATTATTTCTCTTAATTTTTCTTAAAAAGTATCGTGTTTTTGTTTATATAGAATTTCTTTTCATATTTTGCACTAAAACGTTTGGTCCAATCGAACTGGATTTTGGGAGTTATATCCACTAATTATCTTTTCTTTTCAAGTTCACCAAAAGATCGTCATCGTACAGCAAACTTTGCCACCAACATTTACATACGTTTTCTTAAACTTTTGAAAAATTAAAATTAAATAAAAGGTGCGTTAAATAAAATATAATATGTATATGTACATAATTAAATTTTGTGGTTGAAGAAACAGAAAGTGCAAAAACACATACTTACATGTATACTTACGTGCTATTGACCTGCACAAGACTATTTATAAGACCTTTCAAGACATGCGACATTTTTCAAACGCTTTACTACAGCGAAATATTCTAAAATAAACGCTAAACAACACTGTTGGCAATATTTTTTTTGAGTTCTTTGTCTTGCCAACAGTGTTTTTTAGCGTTTGCTTTAGAATATTTCGCTGTAAAGCGTTTAAAAAATGTCGCATGTCTTAAAAGGTCTTATAAATAGTCTTGTGCAGGACTTTAATACGTGCTTATATACCTACATATATACATGTTTTTGTGATTGATCGCGTTGCAACCGTTTTATATACATACGAATATATACTTATGTACATATCGCACACTAAATCATAAAGAGTTACAACCAGTGTTACCAAAATATATATTAAAAATTACACCTCGTAGGAGCCAAAATTACCCGATTTCAAAGGAATTACACCCAATATTAAAATAAATATTTGACACATTTCAAAAATCTTGTTTAAGGTCTACTTATGATTTGGTATCAGCCCCAGTGAAGTGCAACATATCGAGAGTGTGTATTCAAAATACGTCAACTCAAATTTTCTCAAAATGCGCTTCCGATGGCAAAAAACTCTCCTATAGAATATTCATCTGTAATATAAATTTCGAATCAAAAAAATGATTTTTTCTTGTTCTGTATAAATTTTTTTTATTCTGCTATCTAAAAGAATAATTTTTTTGGTGAAAATAAATGCTAACTTTCATGTAAAAATAAGTAGTTCATTATAAATCTACCTCATATCTTATTGCTTATTATTATTATTATTTTTTTGTATACCTTCTTTAAATAATAAAATAGCATCAACGGTATCAGACTATAATTTATTATATTTTATTTTGTTTATTATATTACATATGTACATATGTATTCGTGTGTGTTCTGCCTTTCACATCGTTTTCACGTTTTCTTCTGAGTTCGGATGTTAAAACACATGCTACGCGTGTTTAACCCTCCGATGAGTGACAGTTCTGAACTTCACGGCCGTGTGAATAGGTCCCTACGGACCTTTTTTGTAAATCATGTTTATTTCATATAAAAAATTTTTTTTATTTTTTATTTTTGTTTTTATTGTTTATAACTAAATTCTACATACAAAAATAATTGTTTTAATTTTTTTAATTTTTTTTTTTGCTTGAATTTTCTTAAGACTATTATAAACAAAAAAACTTGTTTATTGCTAGTAGTATAAAATTAGAATATTGTGCCTTTCCTTGAAAGCAATAAAGTTCATGTCTTCGAATTTTTCTTAGAATTTTTTGTTTTTATCCTCATCCCTAATGTCTCTGAGTTTAGGTCTTTGTGTTCAGAACAAGTAAATTATGTGTTCAAACAATAAAAAAATTATAATGATGCCCAAAAACATGCATTTATTAATGAAATTCAGTACAAGGTCCATACGGACCTATTCACACGTCCGCGTACTATTCTCACTAAAACCTCAATAACTCCTAAAGTAATGATCCGATCGGCTGGATTTTTTTTCCAAAAGATGCGCAACAAAATACTCTTGGAACACAGAGTGACTTTGGGGGGGGTGTTGTAGTGGCCGAAGTAGGAGTAATTTCAGTTTGAAAAGGCAAAAAGGTCCCTAGGGACCTTCTCACTCATCGGAGGGTTAAGTTGAAATTTAAAAAATACAGATTAATAGTATGTGTTCTAGCCTCCGAATTTAGAAGAACACAATTTGGAAATTGACGATTTCAAACTTTTAGATTTTCTCGTTTTCGATTTTGAGCAAAAAATCGTGTTTTTTCACTGTTAACAAGTGAAATTCGTATATTTTTCACAAGACTGTTAACAAGTGAAAAGAAAATCGAAAACGAAATCAAAAACGAAAAAATTTAAAAGTTTGAAATCGTCAATTTCCACATACTATTAATTTGTATTTTCTAAATTTCAACTTAAGCAGGCGTACCATGTTTTTTAACATCCGAACCCACAAGAAAACGTGTGAAAACGATGTGAAAGCCAGAACACACACGATTTATTATATAAAACAAACGAATTTCAAATTACCCGTAAATTACACCTGAGAGCAATTACCCACGCGTTACACTTGCACATAAAAATTACACCTGATTCGGGTAATTACCCGCGATTCGACAACACTGGTTACAACTCAAAATATTTCAAATGCTCATTAGTTGCAAACAACTGTTGATACTGTACAAATGACGCAAGTATGTGACATAAAAACAAGCATAGTGGTATTTTATATTCTTCAAGAAGACTGTATTGTAAAAGAAATTGTTGAGGTTGTTATAGATTTGTGCGATATGTTCATACAAAATAAAAGATTAATTTTACTGTTGTTAGAGCATTACTGAATAGTGAATAAAATTAAATCAAAATAATATTCAAAATTAAAACAATAAATAATTGAGTGCGAAACAAGTGCGGGTTTTGTTTTATACATACATACATACAGTGAACAAAGAAAAAACTTGTACAGCAAACGCTCCACTCTTCTAATCAAAATATCTATGTTGCTTTGTAAGATTTTAGGATAAAACTAAAAGCGATTTCAAGGAAAATTAATCAGCTTTCTATGAAAATCTTTAATTTTATTAACAAATTTATTTTAATGCGAAAAAAATAACCTAAAATATAATAACACTATTTTCCAGAGCAAAAAAAAAAACTTGTACACTAACTCTTCTTTCAGGAAGGAGCTATGAAATAAGGAATATACTAAAAATACCTGAAATATAATAACACTATTTTCCAGAGCAAAAAAAAAAACTTGTACACTAACTCTTCTTTCAGGAAGGAGCTATGAAATAAGGAATACACTAAAAATTAGTACTAAATGTGGCCACGTCTAGCATCTAATAGATTATTTTCATAGAATGAACTGGGTTTTTGGTAATTTTGGGAGCTATATGGTCCAATATGCCCTGGAGAGCACTTTTGAGTTAATTTTTACACATAATCTACAGCTCGCGTAATTTTTTGTTCACATACGCCCACAGAATTTCATTTGTACTAAGGCCAAGGATCTAGGGAGGATGTGCCTGCAATTTTTTTCCATTGAATGGAAGCCATTCTCTTATTATTGAAGACGAATGTTTCGGGTATTTAACTCTAACTAATCAATAGTCTCCACTTACATTTAATTTGGCAGCTAACTGTGCTAGATTATCTCTTAGTATTTTTAAATAATTCATTTTATTTATTGTACGTTCTATAAAAACCGGATTTCATACACCACTCGATCCCATTGGGCCCCATACCATCATATTACACTCCCCATGCTTCTCCGTGTTATTCATGTTATTATCGTTAAGGCTGGAGCTTTTCTTTGCCACACTGCTGAATCCAAATTTAATATATTTGGATGTTATCGTTGTAGATTTTTGTGGCGAAGAGGAATTCCAGCATTAGTGATAAAAACCTGAATAACACGGTGAAGCATGGGGAGTGTAATATGATGGTATGGGGCCCAATGGGATCGAGTGGTGTATGAAATCCGGTTTTTATAGAACGTACAATAAATAAAATGAATTATTTAAAAATACTAAGAGATAATCTAGCACAGTTAGCTGCCAAATTAAATGTAAGTGGAGACTATTGATTAGTTAGAGTTAAATACCCGAAACATTCGTCTTCAATAATAAGAGAATGGCTTCCATTCAATGGAAAAAAATTGCAGGCACATCCTCCCTAGATCCTTGGCCTTAGTACAAATGAAATTCTGTGGGCGTATGTGAACAAAAAATTACGCGAGCTGTAGATTATGTGTAAAAATTAACTCAAAAGTGCTCTCCAGGGCATATTGGACCATATAGCTCCCAAAATTACCAAAAACCCAGTTCATTCTATGAAAATAATCTATTAGATGCTAGACGTGGCCACATTTAGTACTAATTTTTAGTGTATTCCTTATTTCATAGCTCCTTCCTGAAAGAAGAGTTAGTGTACAAGTTTTTTTTTTGCTCTGGAAAATAGTGTTATTATATTTCAGGTTATTTTTTTCGCATTAAAATAAATTTGTTAATAAAATTAAAGATTTTCATAGAAAGCTGATTAATTTTCCTTGAAATCGCTTTTGGTTTTATCTTAAAATCTTACAAAGCAACAGAGATATTTTGATTAGAAGAGCGGAGCGTTTGCTGTACAAGTTTTTTCTTTGTTCACTGTATGTACGTATATACAAAGTTAACATTGAAAAACTTTTTTAGTTAATTTAATTATTATTTTTCGAACTGTATTTGTTTCTAAATTCTTATGAATTGAACAGACTATGTAATGAAAAAATATTGGAAAACGGGCATACATTTAACTTCGATAGGTACGCCCTAGGGGCAGTTAGAGCCCTGCGAGTAAATTTTATAAAAATTTCCCCTTTGTATAGGCGCCTACTTAAGGAGAGGAGTTAGGCGGTCGGTGTATTTAAAAAAGATGTTGGGCGGAGAAAATTAATGGGTGCTCGCCATACATTTGACCCTGGTAGCGGTGATTCCGGGAAAGTTATATGATCCTTTGTATTTTTTTTTTGCTTTTACCCTCAACTTTGAGCGTGATGCGGAGCCCTTTGCCCCCATCTGACCGCCACCATTTTTGGCTCGAATATTATTTGTCCGAGCCTCATAAATTGAAGGGTTCTTGCAAGTCCAAATCTCTTTACTAAGAATTTCCATATAAACTATGCCATAGCTAAGGCTAATGTTCGTAACGCTTTTTAAGCCAAATTACATGTGATAATTATTAATGAACAAATAACATCAAGTTAGTTGTAAATATTCTGACAACAACACATAGTTGAACGGAACATCCAGCCGTTTTCGAAGGCCACTAAGCCTTCCTCATCAGCGTTCTTCTGTGTTTTGGTCCACTGTGTGTGGTGTCAGTTGATGTAGATTTCTGCCTTATATACGAAACTTTATTGCAAATGGAATATGTGAATTAGTTTCATTCATCGTATTTCAATTTGCTCATGTGTTTTGTAATGAAGGCTTAAAGTTACCATCTCTAAATTTAGAACAGTCTTACCATTTTCGTTTGTTCTTTACTAACTATGCACATGTTTGTTAATTTGCTTATTTTTGTTCTACTTAAGACAAACTTTTTTGGTTTGTTACTATTAAGTTTTTTTTTCAGTGATGGTATTTTGCTCTGTTTCGGGTATTTTTTGGTGCTTTTTCCTCTTCATAAACGCGAAATTTTGGTTAAAACCCTTTTTTAAAAAGCGGGTATTTACAGTGCTTTTTAACAATTTCTCACAGTGCTTTTGGGGCTTTTTTGTAAAATAAAAATATTTTTAATTTACAACCTAATGTACTTTTAAGAGCTAATAGTAGCATCTTTTGACTGAGCCTTCTTAAATTGTTTTTAATGACAATAACGGAAACTTTGTTAAAAACAATTTAGAAAACGTTTCATAATTGGGATTAAAAAATTAAAATACTTCTTGCAAAATAGAAATCGGAAGTAACTGGAAAGTACCACATAATTCTCTGCATAATAATTTATTGATAGTAGTACGCAATAAGCATTTATTAAAGTTTACAGAAATATTTAATCATCCTAGAACAATTGACAGCATGAGGTTGCCAGTTGTTTTAGACAACGGGTAGCCAAGTCCCAATATTTTGGTATCGTATTGAAGTGATGCTTTTAATGCTTTTGTATGTTTAAAATATTTTTCAGTAATGCTATGTTTAGACGACAAGTTGAATCATCTGCTTCGCTCTCTGAATCTTGTTTATGAATCATGCTGTTTAGACTACGCATTAGTGCTTCGTATGCAGCATGCCAATTTAGTGCTTTTCGTACTAGATTTACAGTTTTTTAATTCATAACAGTGCGGAATTTTTCAAATTGTTGCTTAAAAAAAGGCACTAAATTGGTGCTTTTCATCTTTGATTTTAGTGCGTTTTACAAATCTACTAAATATTAATTTGTTAAAGTGTGGTGGCTTTATTTTCACTTTTCAAAAACTATCTGATTTCACCCCTTTTAGACATGCAAAATTTCCTTTGCAGAATGTTAATTCAGCTGGTTGAAATACAAAGGAAGAAAAACTTTATCTTTCATAGTGAGAAAAAATAATATATTTTTAGAAATTACAGAGGATACCATGCACGTTATAAAATAGTTTAATTACAATAATCTAAAAACCACTGAGGGAAGCAATGTATTGCTTTCTTGATAACGAAAGCTTTCAAAAATACTTCTGAAAAGTACTAACGTAGGGCTCTCTAACAAAGTGGACAAAAGTAAAAAAAAAATGTAAACCAGTAACTTTTGCATCTGAGTACATAAAAACTACACATGATTACTTCTGTAAAACGAACTAGTAAAGCAAAAAATTAGTATCTTTTTGGAAACTGAATGCATTGCTTCTAGCTGGCTTACTAAAACTCTTCTGGGAAGCAGTAATTTTTGCTGGAATGGTGAAATTGAAGAAATAAAACGAATTATTAGAAATTTAAGGGTAAATAAATGGGGAAAATTTGCTCAGAACTGATTAATTTTGGATTGAAGTTCATAATTCTAGAAATTCAACTAATCATAATCCATTTCTAATACTGTCAATATTTGCTCTAGGACTTTTAACATTACCATATTCAAATGTTGAAGTAGAAATAACTTTTAGCGCTAATAACTATTTGAAAAGTAAGTTAGAAATACAATAATGATTTTATAAATCAAATTGTTTCATTCATATAAAATACGATCTAAAAAGAAAAGACTTATGTTGTTCAGAATGTAACATACTGAACCATGTTCATGTAAAAATTAATTCAGACGAAACACCTAAAAATCTAATTGTTTTATTAAAACAGTTTTACGGCCAGAGGAAAAAGATGAAACTGCATTTCCTGAAACGAGGAGTATAATTCTCGTTGATCACTCTTTTGTTAAAATAATACACCATAATTGGAGTGTCTTGCGAAATGAACTTCAATTATTTTCTTACTCATGTTCTACTTATAAGCAAAATCGAAATATGGCTCGATATAATTGAAATTATTACAAAAACCTATGAAATGTAGTAAATTTAAAATTCTAGTTAACTTAAATTTTTACTTTTTACTCATTCAATACATTTATAATTAGCCATATGGGCTTTCTCTGTATTGAAAATAAATAGATAAATACCCTGCAGGCGATCGAACTAGTGCCCAACTAGTATTTTACTAGTACAGCAATCACCACCACTAGTTCCCAACTGTAAAGTTTCCTATACCAGCTTAATGCTCAAATTAACATTGAGTGTGCTTAGAAAACTACTAGTACCATTGGGACTAGTTTATTACCAGTTCTTTTCTTCTTTTCTCTAAAGAAAAATTCTATAAAATTGGTGGTTTCATTCCTTTGTTACCCAGTGACAACTGTTAGTTAAACTTCGTCATTATTTATCAAAATTCAAAAATATAAAAGGGTAATTATAATTATTTAATTAAAATTATTTTTATATGAACCTTAAATTTTAATAACTTTATGATAGCAATTTGCATACAGTGCAAGAGCTCTGTTAGACAGTAAAAGTTTATTTTGCAATGTGGTGCCTTGGAACTACTTCATACACTAGTACTCATCAGCACTAGTAATTTTACACAACAACTTTAACCCTTTTTGCACTAGTTCTTGCTATTCTAGTAATTATACTAGTAGCTTTTAGGCAATTAACGCCTAATCTCCTGCAGGGTATAAAAAAGAAATAAAAAATATATTTATGTACATACAAATGTACATACATACATATATACGAGTACTTATTTCATTTAGTGTTTTTTATGAACACACAGTGCTTTTTGCTCTAAAAAAGTTGGCATCACTGTTCGCGTGGCATTTTTTTATGTGTATTCACATAAACATACGTATCATACGCACGTATATACATGCATATACAAAGCATACATACTTACATAAATTCCACTCATGCGAAATCTTGTTTTTGAAGGCATCTCTATATTTTCTTCTTATTTTTCCTTTTTATATTATTCATAACTTAATTAAATTTATTTATATTAAACTCACATCTATGTTTTTTGGTTTGTTTTTATTTGTTTACAAACACACACATACACATATACCTATTTTGTTTTGATAGGTAGTTCAGATAAAGTGGCGATTAACTGCGATAAAAGTTAGAGAAGATACAAATTTTACGTGCTTCGCAAGTAGATTCATATTGAATCTACTTGATTCGCTCTCATAATTTTGTATGGCGAAGCAAGTGGATTCAGTCATGATTGGGGCGTGAAGCATGAATAGAGAACGAAGCACGTACCGTCTAAACGTAGTATAACATACATATGTATGTATTAGAGACCTGCGTAAATAGTCTTGAAATGTAAATACGTCTTGGTTTTAAATGAATTCTCGTGGCTGTAGAATGCTAAACCAATAATAAATGCTGTCGTATTATAAGCAAAACACGATAGATGCATTGGTGTATGTGTATATGAGTGCTAACAAGCAATGTCATGAAGACTTCTTGTTATGAACAAATAATCAACAAAGTAGTGTTGATACGTGTATGCTTGTTATTTTCCATATTGTACGTTTGAGTGTATGTGTAATATGTATATGGTAAGCTATTATGTGTTTAAGGGAGGCTTTTTTTAAGCAAGCGCACACAACTAATGTCAATGCATGTATGCGTTTGTGTGTGCGCAGAAAAATAAAAGACCCTCTAGCCAGCCTAGTGCCATATGTCTCTATGTCAACACTCTTTTCTCTAGCGACAATTGCACTAGTTGAAATGTCGACAATTTTCCTTTTATGCGCGAGTAGAGATACGTTAGAGACAACAGTTCCAGTGTATTTCTGGTGACATTGTCAATGAGTGTCAATAATAGTCTGTTTTTCTTTTTTATTATGCTATGCAATAATGTTAAAAACTTACGTACATATGTATGTAGGTATGTATGTATTTAAGTTTGTTGACCCAACCCTTATTAAATTGTAGACGAGGGTCACTAAAATGTATTAGTGATTCTTTAGTTCAAATGTCTCCATATGGTCGTAAATGAATAGTGCTAAAGTCTACCGGTAGATTTTCAATGACAACCCTATGTTATATGTCAATAGGCAATTACATTGGCTGCGGTACACCTATTCAGTTGTACTATTGACAATGTCACTAGTAAATCACTACAATTTTACTATTGACATGGAGCGAGGAAATATCGATATTGTAGACTGGAGCCCCTAAAATTTACTAGTGAATCTTTGGTTCCAATGTCTCCATGTGGTCCCAAAAGAACTACTTAGTCAGTATTGCTACAGTCTAGTGGTGGATTTTCAATGACAAGCTAATGTTAAATGTCAATAGATAATTACATTGGCTGGGATACACCTGGTCAGTAGTACTACTGACAATGTCACTAGTAAATCACTACAATTTCACTATTCGCATTTTCTGCAGGGGAGCGTACACACAACACGTGTGTGTGTGTGCAGTTACTCTCAGAAATATTTTGCCTACGTTCTTTACGCAAAAAAGTTAAATAAATATATTGAAAATAGAAAATTTAGGCAACATGTTAAATATATTTCTTTTCTAACTAAGAAAGCAAAGCCTAAAGAATGGAAAATACAAAAAAAAACAACAGCTTTGAATTTACGCAATTTCAACATCACAAAAGTATTTTGCTTCTTTTAGCGTTCCCGTTATTTCTTAAATATTTGTGTTGTTAAATGTGTTTTTTTGTGCTATTCGTTTGTAATAGTAATTGTTATGCTTTTTTTTGTCGTAATTGGTTACAATCTTTTTTATTGAGTGCAACACGTGAAGTTTTTGTTTAAAAAAATGCCTAAAGTAAAGGAATTAAATTGATCTGCGAATAAGATCGTTCTATATCTGTATAATAGAACAAATCAATCCATATATTGAAAATATTCCACGAAAAAGTCGAGGAAAGTTGTTAACGGTGAGAAACACAAGAAAAACTATACAAAAAATAGAAAAAACCAGCATTTATATGTTCCAAATCTTAAAGAAATGCTAAAGGGGACCCCACGGGCATACTACGGATACACCTAAGTGGCAAGTCCATCCGTAAAGTTCTAAAAACCAACAATACTAACGGCAGCGTAGCTAGAAAAAAACTTTTATTTCGGAAGTTTATAGATAGAAGCGTTAGTTATATGCTGAACTACATAAATTTCAGACTTCTAATTTCGGGAACACGATAATATTTAGCAACGAAAGTAAATTTATAATTTTTGGGTCAGATAGACAGCTTATGGTGCGGCGCAAGCCAAATAAATCACTAACTATTAAGAATATAAGGCCAACAGTAAAACATAGTGGTGGTTCTCTCATGGTGTGGGGCTGTACGTCGGCTTTAGGAGTAGGAAAGTTGGTGTTGATATAAAGCACAATGGATAAACATCTATAGTTGTCCATTATTAGAGAAAACCTACATGCCATTGCTGTACAAATTGATCAATATATCAATGAGTATTACTTTCAACATGACAACGACCTAAAACATATATCCCTGGACATTAATTTATGGCTATTTTATAATACCAAACATTTGCCAATAAAACCACAAAGTCTCGACATGAGTCCTATTGAAAACCTAAGGGCTTATTTGGAAAAAAAAATCCGGGAAAATAGCATTTTATCAAAATTATGCTTAGGACGAGTTTTGGAAGAAGAAATGTATAAAAAAAGTACCTAAAAATTTCCGAAATTTAGTGGATTCTATGCTAGGACGTCTGGAAGTGGTCATATCTAACAACGAATATCACACAAAACATTAAAACATAATACGCTGCTTTAATAAAGAAAAATCTGTGAAAAAAATTCAAAAAGCAAAATACTTTTGTGACCTGATAAATAAGCGAATTTGTCATTATTTTTTAAAAATTTCATAAAATAATTTTTTGTTTTTAAATTTTAATTAAAATATTTGTAGTTAAGACTTCGCCTATTTAATATGAAAAAAATAAACATTTTTTTTAATACATATGTTTATTTATTGAATCTTCAAATATGAACTAACAATAAGTATTCAAATCTTAAATCTAAATATAATTAATTAGGCCCTACCAGTGTCGGACATAAACTTAGTGAAAGTTATTAATAATAAATAAGTCGTGATAAGCAAAAACAGAAGTATATTCAAGCAGTTTCTTCTGGAGTGTTGAGTATTAGAGCCCTTGTGTCCCTCTTTTTTAAGCGGATGTGTCCAGTAAAATTCAAAATATTACGAGCAAGGGGATTAGGATGGGTCTCGAGTTTTGTTATGTATTTGCCTGCGTATTTTGCGATTTCTTCAGTCACTAGTGGCATATTTAAATCACGATGTATATTTGAATTTTTAATGTACCATGGAGCCGATGTTATTATTCTTAAAATCTTATTTTGCCTTCGTTGGATTCTCTCTATATTGGATGCTAAAGCAGTGCCCCATAACTGTATTCCGTAGCACAATATTGGTTTCAAAATCGACTTGTATATTAAAAGTTTACAATCTAGACTGAGTGTTGAATTTCTACCAATCAGCCAATGTATCTGAGTTAATTTCAGTTTCATTTGTGTTAGCTTTGAGTCAATATGGGGCTTCCATATAAGCCGTCGATCAAGGTGTATGCGTGTGAATGTTGAAGAACAACTTAATTGTTGATTCGAATTGGGGAACAAGTATCTCTTCGCAGGTTAAATGTTACCTGGACACACGTTTGCTCGTTTACTTTGATTCTCCATAAATTTAACCATAGTTCCAGTTGTGTTATATGTTCTTGTAGATATGGGGAAGCCTCGTGAGGGTTTTCGTGCATACTAAGGAGGGCTGTATCATCGGCAAACGTAGATGTATGGATATTGCTGCTAAAAGGCATATCACAAGTGTAAATGAAATACAAAACTGGCCCCAGTATGCTCCCCTGTGGCACACCAGATGATATAGATTCGGGCACATTCATGAAGTCTCCTTCTACAACCGTAAACTTCCGGGTAGTAATATAACTTTCTAATAGCTTCAGAAAATTTATTGGTAAATATGATTTCAATTTTAAAATAAGACCTACTACACTTTATCAAATGCCTGAGAAACGTCGATAAACATCGCAGAACAATACTTCTTTTCTTCAAATGTTCTTCTTATAAATTGAACCAATCTATGAGTTTGTTCGATGGTGCTATGCTGACTTCTAAAACTTTGATTGATGGTACTAACTAGAATTGGGGACAATTTTGTCATGAGCAGTTTTTCGAAAAGTTTTGACGTTGTTGATAGCAGACTTATTGGCCTGTATGACTCAGCCTTGGTAAGGTCTTTGCCCGGCTTTGGAATCATTTTAACTTTGGCAAGCTTCCAGCTATTTGGATAATACTCCAGTCGTAAAATGGCGTTAAAAATTAATAACAGGATTCTAATTGCAATACGAGTGAGGTAAGTCACTTCTTAGTGGGCTACAAATTGTAACGAACGTGGGAGAGTGATCGGGGAAGAGATATTGAGAAGCTTCAACATGAACTAATTCCCTAGAGATACTTTTCATGACTCCAAAATCTATAACATCCATAATTTTTTGTATGTCCGTAGGCCAGTAAGTGGGCTCCCCACTCGAAATGACGTCCAAGCCCATTTTTGAAATTGTGTTGAACAATGCCCGACCTCTAGGTGTAATAAGACGCGAACCCCAGAACGTATGTTTTGCATTGTAGTCGCCAGCTGCTACGAAGCAAGGGCCAAGAGATTTGTAGAAATCCTCGTATTGATCCTCAGTAATTTTGAACCTAGGAGGGGAGTAAATTGACGATATGACAAAATTTGAACAAAAATTTTCGACACAAATATTTGTGCTTGTTCTTTATAAATGTTGTCCAGAATATAGTGCTTGAGTGTTGACTTTATCAGAATTGCTGATCCACCGCATGCTCTTCCTCTCAGGTCCTTTGAATCATATAAGGTGTAGCCATTAATTTTAAAGGGGCTTCTCGAAGTCAAATGAGTCTCAGAGACCAACATTATATCAATATTGTTTTCCCTGAGGAAGTGCTCAAGTTCGTTTTTGTGTTGGCGAATGCCGTTTGCGTTCCAGAAACATATTTTTAACGTGTTCATGGCTTGTTAACTAATGCTTGAAGCAGAGTATTCTGCATTCTCAACATTTCTTGCATCATGCTAGTCATATTTGTTGTAAAATTGTTTATAGTTTACAACAGGTTTTCAATAGTAACTTCAAGGCGATTAGAATTAAAGCCTGAGTTTGTATTTGTTGAACTATTTGGCCGTGAAACATTTTGTGTGGGAATAGAGCTTGTCTTAGCAGCATCGGCATACGATACACGTGAATTAACTGGTTGGCTCACTTGGGCAAGAGTGCCAGAGTAAGCGTTTGCTGTTTGTGCTGGAGTTACTTTAGGTTTTTGCCCCATAGTCTTTTTAATGAAATAATATACAGGACATCTTCTATATTTAGCGGTGTGATTATCTCCACAATTACTGAATTTTTTTCTGCTTGATCTTTTGGTTTAGTACAACTAGCAGTACCGTGCAATTCGGTGCATGCACATAGTCAAAACAAAGTATGCTTTAAGTGTTTAAAACCAGTATTAAAATAATATGGTGTTTTAAACTCTTAAAATATACTTTGTTTTACTAACCCCATTTTGTAACTAAATGCATTTCATAAACATTGAAGCATACTCATAGTCAAAATATACATTGTTTTGAGTATGAGTATGGCTCTTTATCTCTTGTTATAGAAAAAAAATAGTATGATTTTATGATATCAGAAATCATGTTTTCTGTTATCATATGACCATACTATTTTCTTATTTCTATAGTAATGGATAATATTTATAAAATGTACTTAGTTACAAAATGCGGTTAGTAAAACAACATAAATATACCTTGGTATGAAATTTTGATGATGCATCAATATTTCGTACCATCCTATTTTTAGGTTGTTTTGACTATGAGTATGTACCAATATTTATGAAATGTATTTCATAAATATTATCACTTATTATAGAAAAAATAAAATAATATACCTATATGATATCACGAAATATTTTCTAATATCATATAGCTATATTATTTTATTTTTCCTGTAATAAGAGATAATGGTCCCTACTCATAGTCAAAACAAAGTATATTTTAAGAGTTTAAAACCAGTATTGTCATACAAAATACTGATTTTAAACTCTTAAAATATACTTTGTTTTACTAACCAAATTTTTTGTAAACAAAAACAAATGATATTTTTATGTTGTTTTGATTGTGAGTGTGGAGCATTATCTGTTTATAAAAAGTAAAATAATACAGATACACGATTTTAGAAAATATTTTCTGAAATCGAATAGCTGTATTATTTTATTTTTTTATAATAAGAGATAATATTTATAAAATGTATTTAGTTACACAAAAGCGGTTAGTAAAACAACCTAAATATAGGATGGTACGAAATTTTGATGAGTCATCAAACCTTATCTCAAAAAAAATCATAGTTCCCTTCTATTAATTTCTATTCGTGCAAGAATATTTGGTCTGTCAAATTGCGAAAAAAAAATAATAATGCTATGATTGGCTGGATAGAAAGTTCTAATGGACTAAAGCTTGAAAACATCTTCATATTTAAACTCAAATCTCTCTAACAACCTAAATATAAATACCTGCAGAAACTAATTTCATTAATGAAAGACATGGGTATTACACATTTACAGATAATGAATCTGTTATTTCTTTTATGAAAGCTAGAAGTAATACCAATATGATATTTAACCATGTTGTGAGAAGCATATTTTTGTATGGGGTAAGATAAGAATGTTGATGCATTCTACTAATGTCAAACTTATACATGAATCACCAAATATTTGATAGGAAATAATCATAATGTAGTTAGAATGTTTAAGTAATATGACAAAAATATGAATCATGTTGGAATTAAAAATATGGAATTTTGAATATAAGGAAAGATACTGAATTAAGTGATGATCGTCATAGAAAACAATTTGACTACATAACAGTATAGTTTTTCGCATTTTATCTGACCTTAAACTTCATTCATCTAAATGTTATAAATGTCCAGCTACTTGTAAGCTGATAACCCAATCTGAAACAGATAACCTGATCTGATTGTTGTAGTTTTAGACCGTTTTGAATAAAACACAATTACTCAATTCTAGTCTAAATCTATTTATTTTAAATTACAATATTAATTTGTTTGGTACTAGCGCGTATGCGTTCAAAGCTAATACATTTTATTCTGTTTTACAGATCAGCTGCCTGACAACCTGATCTGATACCTTTTCTAAAAACAAGACCAGGTCCTGATAAGCTGATCTAAAAACCAGACGAGCTCCTGATAAGCTGATCTTAAAACCAGACTAGCTCCTGCTAAGCTGATCTGAAAACCAGACCAGGTCCTGATAAGCTGATCTAAAAACCAGACCAGCGCCTGATAAGCTGATCTGAAAATCAGACTAGGTGCTGATAAGTTGATCTAAAAACCAGACCAGCTCCTGATAAGCTGATCTGAAAACCAGACCAGGTCCTGATAAGCTGATCTTAAAACCAGACCAGCTCCTGATAAGCTGATCTGAAAACCAGACCAGCTCCTGATAAGCTGATCTAAAAACCAGACCAGCTCCTGATAAGCTGATCTGATAGCTGATACCTAATCTAATAGCTGATACCTGATCTAATAGCTGATACCTGATCTAATAGCTGATACCTCTTATTTGATATTATTAAACATGGATGAAAAAATTTTAAAACAGTTGGTGTTGACAATAAATATCTTGAAGAAAAAGCTTCGTTGTATAAAACCTGGTAAAATAGACACACGTGAACAACTAAGAGATATATTTGATCCTATAACAGAACCTCTCAAAGAATTCATAAATAGTCCTAAAAATATTGAAAGAATACACAAGAAAGAACAAAGTAAAAACAATATAGAATCTGAAAATAATACAAGTTTTAAAGCCTCAGAAACCATCAGTCAAGAGAGAGAGAGAGAAGTTAAAGAAACTTTCAAAAGGAGCAATATTTGATAATACCATCTTATTTAATAATAGTAATACTGAGAATGAATATGATGATGAAGAAGATGATTTTTACCCACAGCCTTCCAACACCGAAGATACTTATATTGATTTATTATTCTTGGAAGGAAGAAATGATTTAGATACAAAATATGGCTCACCTAAAGACTTCAATAATGAATGGAAATTTGGTGATAGAAATCTAAAACTAAATAAAGATAAAATACAAGTTGATGGTCAAATATGGGGTTTAAAAGTGGGTTTATTTTCTTTAATGATTAATAAAATGTGTAAATACTATGACAAATTTTATTTTGCAAGCTAAATAAAATATATAATCTCTACCAATGAATACATAAAGAATCATCATCATTCACTGACGGAGAATAATGTTATCAGTAAATTGTTTCTGGAAACTCAAATCGAGAAACTAAAGGATCAATTAATAATAATCCTAAGGCATTAATATAATTCAAGGATATATTCAAATGCAAATTGATTGAGTGGAGTGTGAAATAAAATTAACGATAGAAGAAAGGTATAAAATTAAAAAAGACATTCTAAAAATGAAATTATCTTTTGAAAAACAAATTGAACAGCTGAGCGATAAAATTTATAGACTGGAAAATTAACTACATTTTAGTATAAAAAGATGAAAGTGTATCAAGTAGATCACAACACTCTCCAAAAAACTGTAAAACAACTCAATGTCTTTAAAAAGAAATTTAGTAAACGTACTCCATAATAAATTTCCAAAATTGTTTGTGCATTGTGGTGATATAATGAATGGAATATATGATCTTTTATGGAGCTGATTTAGGTGAAGTGGGTAGCTCTTCTAGAGAAAATAGAAATTATTAATTTTTGTAAACTGTAACTTACACATTCTCAAAGTTTATATGGTGAGTATCGTTGAAAATAAAAGCTGCACTAGAAAAAACCAAGATAATGGAAAATATTTTTGAATTGGGGCGAATACCAAAAAACTTACAAAAAGATGATGGTAAAGAATTTTTTAATAAACACTGCAAAATTCATGCATAAATAGAGTATTAAAAATTACTTAATATGAAAGCATAAATAGAAGAATGATTTAATAGATCATTAAAAGGAATTATGTGTTAAGAATTTAGCATTAATGGTTCATAAAAGTGGATTGATATACATACATATATGAAGATTTACTCAGTGCATGAAATAGAAAAGTTCATCTCATCATTAAAATATTTGCGATTAAAGTTAACAAAACGAATAAGAAAAAGGTGCAAAATATAGTATACTCTAATTGGAAGATGTACAAAATGTTGAAATTTAATGAAAATATAAATAAAATTAAAAAGGAAAAATCTAGTTTGTATTAGTTTTTTTGAAGGATTGATTAGGAATAATAGGTCTCAGGGAAGATAATTAACTTAATGTAATGGAATTCTCTAAACTTGATGGTCTGTATGAAATATTGTGAAAACTTAAGAGTTCAAAATGAACTATAATACAGTGCAATATTCAGCAACACATCATATTATCACTTTTTATAGTAAAAGGTGTACATTTTGCATTTCGAAAGCTCGGGCACACAAAATTTTAAATTCTGAATATGGGGTTAATATAATAAATATTCACTCTGTTCATTTCTAGATAAACTAAGGAAATTGGACTTTGATATCCAATCTTTAAGAATGTACAGTGTATGAATGGGTATCAACCAAACTTACTAAATAAATACAGACTTCAACTAGAATCATGCATAAATTGTAAAATGTAATGTAAACAGATCTTACTTTATATCTGTATCTGTATGAGTCTGACATAAATTTACCGAAAAAAATATTGGAAGCATGCCGAAGCATGTATGATTTTAAAAAATTCCTTACGTCATACTTTTATAAGCAAAGAAATTTTAAGACTGTGACAAATGAAATACATACATATGTATGTATATACTTTGCTAAAAATTCAAAAGAGTGAATTCGTAATTCTAATAGTATACATTTTTAATTAAAACACCACTAAATGACGGACTCTTGCGTCACTATCGATAGAAGCATGCATGCTAGCAAAATATTAAATCTTTTAGAAGGTGATGAGAAAGCTTTTTCTAATCAGTAATTTGTAGAGACTCAACTCAACTCATGAATGTATTGTATACAGGTATGAATGATGGTGATGAGGATCTTTTCTAAGTGATAAATGATTACATCTGAATGCGATACAACGCAGCCTACGTTAACCATAATAACGTCAAGGAGTCAACCACCAATGTTTCTAACACTTTATGAAAACACTGACGGTGAGTTGATGATGGAGGTAACTGTGTCATTTTAGATCGATTTTCTAGAATAGTTGATTATTAAACATGTATTTATTTGTATATGAACTAATTTCCACATACATACATACATTTACCTATATGTGTGTATATATTAGTACTTTTAAAATTATATAAATATTCCCTATTTCAAGTAGTAAAATCTGAAAAAATAGTAGTGACACATTAGAAGAAAAAATTTATAAAAAGAGAGACTGACTGACCAACTGATACGTACACTCTGTCTGACAGGTACAAAAAGCGCACTTAAATATATTAGAAATATATACGCAATACGGTAAACTTTAATAAAATGAGAAAAAAAAACACTTCATCCAGAACATCGGCGCTCACCCGTCATAAAATAAACATATACTCGTACATTATCAATGTACTTAAACATATTATCAGTATGAAGTAACACAATTTGAAGAATAAAAAGTAAAAATTTAGTTATCCCTAACGCTGACAAAGAGTAGACAGAAATGCTGGCATACAAAGTCATCTTGTATACTAGAAAAGCAGTTGAGAGGTCAGACCTAAATTGTAAAAAACGACTTCGTTTTCTGATGATCGCTATTCCAGAAGAAAATAAGATTGTTCATTATGAATTAACTAATTTAAAAGTACATTTAAGTTCAGTCTCATATCCATATGATGATAATCCTAACATAAAATTTAAAAATAAACGTAATGCAATTCTATATAGTTAATATATGTATCTAAGATTCCAGCAAAGGTAGTATATGAAAGAATCTCATGCGTTTCTACCTGTACCAGAGTTTAAGATAAACGCTCCTTTTATTCAATAGCGGGGCAATTGAATAAAATTTTAATTTGAAATAGTAAGCAAAGAAATCAGCTTCCTGTATTCTTATTCATGATCGTATAATAGAATATATACCCATCAAAGAACAAGTTCGAAAAGTCTTATAAATTGAGTAATATGGAAAACAACATAATTTTTATAGACGTACAAGGTTTCAAAAGTAATTCAAATAAATTTATTGGAAAAGAAGTAGCGATTGTTTTCAACAATTACGAATATAATAACTTCACTATAAAACTCAACAATCAATAAAAAAATAAAAAAAGAAGCAAGCTGGCTAACAAAAAACTATCGTTACATAAGCTGGACTGCTGGATCAGTTTCATTTAAAAATGTTTATAAATGTATAAAAGGCAATGCAAGATGTTCTAAGATTTATGTAAAAGGTGAAGAAAAAAGACGATGGTTGGAAAAAATTTATATCAAAATATTTCTACGAATGACTATAAGCTGCATCAACTTTATAGGAAATATTTCTATTATAGTTACTATTAGTCTAAAGTATGTATCTTAAGGAATTCAGTTTTACTTAAAACAGAAAATCCTCACAAACTTTGAAGTAAATACAGATAAAAATTAAATCAACGTTTTTTAATTTCAAATAAAAAAACTATGAAGATGTTTGACATCTATACATAAAAGACCCGGCGAATATTTACAACATCAACAAAAGACCGCATACATACATAAAATCAATTTGTAAATATGTATGTACACATAATATCAAATTTCTTATCAATACTCAAGTATTTATTAGATCTTGACAATCACACTTACATATCTACATCATAAAAATATATGAACAACGCAAACCATTCAGTCAGAGCACATGCCCAAGCTAAACGACCTTATTATGGACAGAGAAACTATAAATCCCCATGATCGTATGAAAAGAACTTCAGCGAAAGAAGCCGGACGTAGTTAAATAAACAAAATCTGTAATATAAACAAATTTCTCGCAGGCAGACTTTAAAGCTGGACAATTTTAAACATGACAAAATACCCAGCAATCTTGAGTATGAAAATATACTTATATATATGTATCAGATATATGAAAACATTTTATAGAACCAAATCTCGATATTGAATACAATTTATTTCTACGTACATAAAACTACTAGCGTGAGAAAATCATACGCACACACACGCACACACACACACATGTACCAGATTTCATCTAAGAAAAATTCAAATTATTTCAACAACACACCACCCCTCACAAAACACGGCCAACCTTAAATTCCTACAGATATACATAAAAAAATTCTCACGGTCATTCCTACAAACAACACTGACAACAACACAAATCACGATCAGCCTTAAACTCCTACGAACATGCTTACAGATTCCCACGCATACATATCACTCGTACGACAACACCCTCACCTATCCTAAAATCACTAATAGCATTAAACTCCTACAAACATATGTACATACACACAGACATGTTACTACACCAACCTCACCTAAATCATGATCAGCCTTAAATTTTCACAGACATACATACATACAGATTCCTACATATTACAACAACATCCTCACCTCTCTTAAATCACGATCAGCCTTAAGCTCCTACAAACATATAGACATATATACACGCAGTCGATCAACCTCAACTACACCACACCCCCTCCCAATAACAGCCTCGCTTAAATTCCTCCGGACAGACACATCCACAAATTCCCATGGATACATACTACTCGTACAACAACACCCTCACCTACCCCAAATAACTATAAGCCTTGAATTCCTACAGACTAGCAACACCTGCATAAACGCAGTCGATCTACCTCAACTACACCCCACCCCCTGTCAATCACACCCTCACACAAATTCCAACAGACAGGTATACACACATACACTCAATCCATCTACCTCAACTACACCACGCTCCCCCGGCCAATCACAGCCTCGCACAACAGACAGACGGACGGACAGACAGACAGACAGACACATCCATAAACTCCCTCGGTTATGTATTACGACAACAACCCCACCCACCCAAATCACGGCCAGCCTTTAACTCCTGTATTAGCATTAGAAATAACTTTTATATTTTTCCTGTCGGAATTATGAAAAATCATTTTCCCGTCGGACTTTGAAAAAAATAATAATCATATTTTGCCGTCGGCATTTGAAAAAAATAATATTCATGTTTTATCGTAGGCATTAGGAAAAATATTCATGTATTGCCGTCGGCATTAGGAAAAATTAATTTTCACTATTTCACCCCCATTAGTATGAGGAAAAATCATATTCATGATTTTCCCGTAATCATATATATACATACATTACACAAAGAAAAACCTCCAGCCTATGAACCCACTTAACGTATTCCCACAAAAAACAAAATCACCCGTTCACACAATTAATGTAACCTCAAAAAAAATCACCCGTTCCCACAAGGGTTAATGTAAACAAAAAACTCCTAATGTAAACAAAAAATTCCTAATGTAAACAAAAAAACATCAAAGCGTGCCGCCGAAAACTCAAGGTATCAAATTTCACAAATTTCCAAGAATTTTAAAATTTGGGTAATTAAAATTTTAAAATTTCAAAATTTTAATTGGTGTGGGACCCGCAGTTCCCTACTACTATCTGTTTATATAAATTAAGTGCTTTTCATAGTTGCAGTGCTTTTCGAAATTTAAAAGTTGATAGCACTGTCCCAATTATAGAAAATTGAGAGTATGACCACCGCCAGTGCTGTCGGATGTAACCATTTCTCTCTAAAATCGCCAAAAGCTTTGTTTTAAAATAAAAATTTTGACGAGCCTTTTGTTCATTTATATATTTCAACTCATTTGCGATTATTTTAGATAAACACACATATGTAATTTAAACAATGTAGATTAATGTTAAAAACATGGAAAATTTTACACAAGGAAGGTTTTCTACAACATAAAATAATTAATGAAAAGAGATTTGTTTTCTATATCTAAAGTGTGGTTTTTATAAAACATAGTGGGGAAAACTTCCTTTTATTAATTTGGAACTAGCATTTTGGATAATGATGCATCAATAGCCTTATGCATCATGATAAGGATATAAATAACTGAAAATAAGATTCATATTGATGTAATTCATTTTTAGTATATATACTCCAGTATGTTTGTATGTATGTCTGTTTTATAAATGAAATACACTCCAAAATATTTCATGCTTAAAAATACGAAACACTTTTTCGTAATTTAATTTTTGTACAATAAACTAAAAGTTTTTAAATTTTACTACAATATTTGTAGCTTTGCAGGATAAAGGCCATTTTTCACTATCATACAAAGTCATGCGATCTACTAAAAAAGTACAACCCTTGTGTGATGAATTCTTGTCTTTTTAAATATTTTATAAACTCCATCATATCAGGGTTGTATTTATTCGTAGATCGCACCACTTTGTATGATAGTGTATCACGGCCTTAACAAGTTTCATAATTTTACGAATGTCGTTAAGATACAAAAACGATTTCCTACAATTATTTTCATATATAGTACCACATTTTTCGTTTATTTCATTGAATTTAGGAAGAAATAAAACATTCTTATAATTGGAAATTTCATGAAACAAATAAATTTTGTTTTGTTATCATTTTGTTTACAGTACAAAATTATTCTTAAGCCTACACAAGTTTCGTGAATTTTAGAAAAAACAATTTAAACATATAATAAAAACTGTTGTTTTGTTTTACTTTTTATTATATCCCCCATTTATTTTTCTGTCATTGTATAAAAAATTATTGTAATAAAAAATTTGTTTTTAGTTCATGCTAGGAACAGAACTGGTACGAACGACGAATTTCGTCCACGCAGAGTTTGATGCGTAAATTCGTCGTGTGAAACACAACAACGACGAATTTACTCAACGAATTCAGCTGTTATAATTTATAAAGTTGTTTGAAGCATTTACAAAGCCAGAGAGAGAGAAAATTTGTATTTCATAGTTCGTCGGTGTACAAAATAGAAATAAATCTATCGCAGAGTTCGTCACGCTCTACAAATTTTGTTTTATGGAGGCGTTGTGTTAATTTTAATATGAACAAATATATTTTATTTTCCATGACAAAAGTTCGCAACGAAAACTTCGTCTTCGTCCCAATTGTGTTCCCAGTTTGATTCGTGAGTTTCATTGCAAAATATTCATGTATGTATGTGATGTGTGAGGAATGCAGAGTCTGTAACAACTTCCCTTAAGTTATCTTTTTATTTTCATAATTATTACAACCTTCAATTCTAGGAATTAAAGATTAATAAACTATTTTCCAAGAATATATAAATTTTTTGAAGATTTTTATATTCCACGTATTTTAATTTTATACAAAATTTCGCATATAACACAAACTTGCTTTTCATGATTCACTAATTTATTTTGTATTATTAACATTGTGTTTCTTAAATTTACGAAAAAAAATTTGAAATACAAAATTTTGTTTGCGGACAACAAATATTTCGTAAAATTAAGAAATATCACATCTACTACATATCTACGAAGCATTTCGTACCCTAAAATCAACGAATATTTCCTAAAATTAACCACATTTTTCTAAAAACCTAAAAATATATAAAATTATGTTTTAAATAAAATAATTAATGTTGTATAATATTGACGATAAACGACAAATGTGTCAGCGCTGTGGCTAAAAATCAATCTGACAGCACTGGCTAGCATCGATCAGGTATGATACAGACATGTATGTATGCATCTATTAAAGGATTACGGTACTTGTTGACGCATAATTCATTGCTATTGGCTGAAAAATATAAGGAAAAAAATAAGCAAAAAAAACTGGGAAAACATCACAGTGGAACAAATTATAATTTTTCTACACATTTTAAATAAAAATACGTATTTAAAATGTCCGGCTCTAAATCTTTGACAGAAAAAATGTTTATTTCACCATTATAAAACTTGATGTGTCATACATTCAACATAAACTGTTATGTGTTAAAATAAAAAACTATTTTATTAGAAATGCTCTTGATTAAAATAAAATGTGTAGTTTTTGAGGCACTTCCGCTATATGTTTTTATGAAATGAAAACTTGTTATGTTCAATCTTTTTTATCTTTGCTATAACTCTACTATATACATGTTCCTTAATATTTGATTTTTTTTAATATATGAGTGGGTTTCATAAAAGTTAAACATATTGGGCCTGATAACGAGTATCGTATTTCGACTACGACTACAAAGATTTCGTAATAGATTAAAGAAAAAATCTTGCAATGTTCTTTAGTCTACTACAAAATCGTCGTAGCCGAAGTCGTAATACGACACTCGAAATAAGGCCCAATTACATTGAGTACATCTGTTTATATAAATTAAGTGCTTTTCATAGTTGCAGTGCTTTTCGAAATTTAAAAGTTGATAGCACTGTCCCAATTATAGAAAATTGAGAGTATGACCACCGCCAGTGCTGTCGGATGTAACCATTTGTCTCTAAAATCGCCAAAAGCTTTGTTTTAAAATAAAAATTTTGACGAGCCTTTTGTTCATTTATATATTTCAACTCATTTGCGATTATTTTAGATAAACACACATATGTAATTTAAACAATGTAGATTAATGTTAAAAACATGGAAAATTTTACACAAGGAAGGTTTTCTACAACATAAAATAATTAATGAAAAGAGATTTGTTTTCTATATCTAAAGTGTGGTTTTTATAAAACATAGTGGGGAAAACTTCCTTTTATTAATTTGGAACTAGCATTTTGGATAATGATGCATCAATAGCCTTATGCATCATGATAAGGATATAAATAACTGAAAATAAGATTCATATTGATGTAATTCATTTTTAGTATATATAATCCAGTATGTTTGTATGTATGTCTGTTTTATAAATGAAATACACTCCAAAATATTCCATGCTTAAAAATACGAAACACTTTTTCGTAATTTAATTTTTGTACAATAAACTAAAAATTTTACTACAATATTTGTAGCTTTGCAGGATAAAGGCCATTTTTCACTATCATACAAAGTCGTGCGATCTACATCTATTAAAGGATTACGGTACTTGTTGACGCATAATTCATTGCTATTGGCTGAAAAATATAGTGAACTGGGGCTCCTGCGTAGATTAAAATTTTAAAGACCGACAAAGGACCCCCACAAATTATTACAAACCCCCAATTTCCTGACAGACTCGAATTCCCATAGACAGACAGACATGAACAAATTTTTCGTCGGCTTTAGAAACATTTTATTTTCACGTTTTTCCCGTCCACATTATGAAAAATCAATTTCATGATTTTCCGTTGGAATTATGAAAAATCATTTTCATGATTTTCCCGTAGACATTACAAAAATATTTATTTCCACGTTTTACCCGTCAGATTTACATAAATATTTATTTTCACATTTTTACAGTCCACCTTACGAAAAATCATTTTCACATAAAACGGACTTATTAATCCACCCTCGTATGTAGAAAACAAAAAAAAAAACAAAAACAAAATAAAAAAAATTAATGTAAACAAAAAAAAAAAAAAATAAAAAAAAATTGGACGGTCTTATTGATCCACCCTCGTAGGGTATCAAATTTCACAAATTTCCAAGAATTTTAAAATTTTAAAATTTTAATTACCCAAATTTCAAATTTTAATCGGCGCCCGGAGTGACAGTTCACTACTACTATCTCAGGTTTAAAAACATATACATACCCTGAAGGAAATGTCGATGGTGAAAATGTACTGAGTCGCTTTTGACTTTGTCACCAGTACTACTCTCTAATCAATCCCCATACAATACTTTATGCTATAGACATTTAGCATGTGCTTGTCATTGAAAATCTACTAGTAACACTAAAACAATTGACTAGGTAGTGACTACATAGTTCTTATGGGAACATGGAGACATACCAACCAGACATTTAGTGGTACATTTCTATACCTTACGTACATACAATTATATGAATACTGACAAGTTGTTGCAAAAGCCACCAGAAATAGACCACATTTGTTGTCTCTCTTTCTTTTATACTGACGAATAGAAAAGAAATTGTAGACAATGTACCTACTACTAGAAATTTAGTGTTGACATAGAGACATTTGGCCCCAGTCTGACTGCAGGGTATTTATACCAAAATTATCTATACCAAGTCGAATATGATTATCTGAAGAAGTTAATTTCATAATTAAAAGAATAGTATATTATACATTTATTTTTTTTTTGACGTATTGAAGCTTAAAGAATTTCAAGTATGATATTTGCTGATGCTGCATGTGAAAAGCAGAATAATATACATACATATGTACGTGTATATTTTTGTATGGGGCGACAGACATCATTCTTCCAACGTATAACATAAAACATACATAAATACATACATGCATACATATGTACATACATACATATAGGCAAAGTTAAAAATGCAAATAAACATGAAGCAAAATTACAACGACGTTAACTCAAAATTATTTTAAGTATGGGTGCAGTTAATTTTTAGGATTTGGTGAATTAAACAAGGTTTAAATTAAAAAACGTTTTTAAGCTAAAATTTAGCGAATTTCGCTTAAACAACATTCAAAATGCTGTTTAAAATTTTTATGAATACGGCTGTAAGCATTTAACAAGAGACAATGCAAATGCTATTATAATGTTTAAGCAAGATGAGAAAAATATTAAGCTCGTCTATAGGGATCATGTTGTCAGTAATATGAATTTTGAAAAGTTTCAAGAAATTTGTATAGTGTTGGAAGGATAAATATGGATTTTTGATGATAAATTAAATTATGTTCGTTTTAGAAAACAATTTGGCTATTTCATAACTATATAAATTACTGCTCATAAAGGATTGACTTTAGTTATTTCATCTGACCTGAAACTTGATACATCTATTTGCTATAACCTCATCTGATACCTGATAGGCTGATCTGAAAACCAGACCAGGTCCTGATAAGCTGATCTGAAAACCAGACCAGGTCCTAAAAAGCTGATCTGAAAACCAGACCAGGTCCTGAAAAGCTGATCTGAAAACCAGGTCCTGATAAGCTGATCTGAAAACCAGACCAGGTCCTGAAAAGCTGATCTGAAAACCAGACCAGGTCCTGAAAAGCTGATCTGAAAACCAGACCAGGTCCTGAAAAGCTGATCTGAAAACCAGACCAGGTCCTGAAAAGCTGATCTGAAAACCAGACCAGGTCCTGAAAAGCTGATCTGAAAACCAGACCAGGTCCTGAAAAGCTGATCTGAAATCCAGAACAGGTCCTGAAAAGCTGATCTGAAAACCAGACCAGGTCCTGAAAAGCTGATCTGAAAACCAGACCAGCTCCTGATAAGCTGATCTAATAGCTGATATCTAATCTAATAGCTGATAAGCTGATCTAATAGCTGATACCTTTTATTTATTAAACATGGATGAGAAAATTTTAAAACAGTTGGTGTTGACAAGAAATGTCTGGAAGAAAAAGCATCGTAGTATAAGAACTGGTGAAATAGATACACATGAACAACTAAGAGATACATTTAAACCTATAACAGAACCACTCAAATTCATAAATAGTTCTAAAAAAATTTAAAGAATTCCCATTAAAGAAGAAAATAAAATGAAGACAGAAGTTGAAAATAATACAAGTTTAAGACCTGAAAAACCATTAGTCAAGATAGAGACAAGTATACCAAAGAACCTAGCATAAGGAACAATATTTGATAATACCATATTATTTAATGATGTTAATACTGAAAATGGTGGTGACTATTATGAAGGTGATTTTTACTCACAGACTTCCAATTCCGAAGACACTTATATTGACTTATTAGTCTTGGAAAGAAGAAATGAATTAGATACAAACTATGGGTCACCTAAAGATTTCAATAATGAATGGAAATTTGATGATAGAAATCTAAAACTGTATGAAGATAAAATACAATTTGATGGTCAAATAAGGGGGTTAAAAGTGGGTTTATTTTCTTTAATGATTAATAAAACGTGTAAATACTATGACAAATTTGATTTTGAAAGTTAAATAAAATATATAATTTCTACAGATGCATACATAGAGAATCATCATCATTTACTGACGGAGAATAATGTTATCAGTAAATTGTTTCTGGAAACTCAAATCGAGAAACTAAAGGATGAATTAATAATAAAGCTTAAGGCATTAATATAATTCAAGGATATATTCAAATGCAAATCGATGGAGTGGGGTGTGAAATAAAATTATCGATAGAAGATAGGTATAAAATTGAAAAAGACATTCTAAAAATTAAATCATCTTTTGACAAACAAATTGAACAGCTGAGCGATAAAATTTATAGATTGGAAAATTAACTACATTTTAGTATAAATAGCTGAAAATGTATCAAGTAGATCACAACACTCTCCGAAAAACTGTAAAACAACTCAATGTCCTTAAAAAGAAATTTAGTAAACGTAATCCATAATAAATTTATAAAATTGTTTGTGTATTGTGGTGATGTAATGAATGGAATAGATGATCTTTTATGGAGCTGATTTAGGTGAAGTGGGTAGCTATTCTAGAGAAAATAGAAATTATTGATTTTTGCTGACTGTAACTGACACATTCTCAAAATTTATATGGTGAGTATCGTTGAAAATAAAAGCTGCACTCGAAAAAAAACCAAGGTAATGGAAAATATTTTTGCAATGATATGAGTATCAAAACAAAAAAATACAAATAGATGTTGGTAAAGAATTTTTAATAAACACTGCAAAATTCATGTATAAACAGAGGATTAAAAATTTTATAATATGAAAGCATCAATAGTAGAATAAATAAATAGATCATTAAAAGGAATTATGTGTTAAGAATTTAGCTATAATGGTTCATATAAGTGGATTGATATACACAAAGATTTACTTAATGCCTACAATAGAAAAGTTCATCTCATCATTAAAATATTTGCGATTAAAGTTAACTCAACGAATGAGAAAAAGGTGAAAAATATATACAGTAATTTGAAGAGGTAGAAAACGTTGAAATTCAATGAAAATATAAATAAAATTAAAAAGGAAAAATCTAATTTGTATTGGTTTTTTGAAGGATTGATTCGGAATGTTAGGTCTCAGGGAAGATAAATAGCTTAATATACTACAATTCTCTAAACTTGATGGTCTGTAATTTCAATTCTTATGAATGAAATATACTCACATTAATTAATAAAAATATTTCATTCATAAGAATTGAAATTACTGAACTCAAGCCTGATTAAGAAATTATTTCTGATTAAAAATTCACTATAGTTCAATTAAATCTAATAATGTCTCATTTAATTCATCATGGGCATGTGACAAAAATATGTTCACTTGGCGATCACTGTTCACTTGGCCAGAACTGCTTCAGAATGCTGGAAAGCTAAGTCAACTGTAGAAAGCAAAAACAAAGTAACATAAAGCCACTACAATAATACTTATATGTATGTACCGATGGTGCATCGAATAAGTAAAAATAATTAATGTGATAATCGTAAAAGATAAGTAAGAATAGTTAAACATACATAGGTAGAGTGATATAACTTCGTGCTAACCTAAATAGAAAATGGAAAAACAGAAAATGAATAGTGATACTTACAAATGTGTTTGCCAAAGGCAAATCAATAATTGTATACACAATCAATTCTCATATTCCATTTCATAGAAATTTAAGTTTAATAGCTGATGTTAATAATAATCTCTACCCCAGTAGATAGACATGGGTGCTGATGAAGTGCGTGGCTGCACAGAAAAATATCGGTATTTCCCCCAGCTAATAGTGTCTAGTTTAATTTTTCTTCTATTCTTTAGATACTCACATTAATTAATAAAAATATTTCATTCATAAGAATTGAAATTACTGAACTCAAGCCTGATTAAGAAATTATTTCTGATTAAAAATTCACTATAGTTCAATTAAATCTAATAATGTCTCATTTAATTCATCATGGGCACGTGACAAAAATATGTTCACTTGGCGATCACTGTTCACTTGGCCAGAACTGCTTCAGAATGCTGGAAAGCTAAGTCAACTGTAGAAAGCAAAAACAAAGTAACATAAAGCCACTACAATAATACTTATATGTATGTACCGATGGTGCATCGAATAAGTAAAAATAATTAATGTGATGATCGTAAAAGATAAGTAAGAATAGTTAAACATACATAGGTAGAGTGATATAACTTCGTGCTAACCTAAATAGAAAATGGAAAAACAGAAAATGAATAGTGATACTTACAAATGTGTTTGCCAAAGGCAAATCAATAATTGTATACACAATCAATTCTCATATTCCATTTTCATAGAAATTTAAGTTTAATAGCTGATGTTAATAATAATCTCTACCCCAGTAGATAGACATGGGTGCTGATGAAGTGCGTGGCTGCACAGAAAAATATCGGTATTTCCCCCAGCTAATAGTGTCTAGTTTAATTTTTCTTCTATTCTTTAGATACTCACATTAATTAATAAAAATATTTCATTCATAAGAATTGAAATTACTGAACTCAAGCCTGATTAAGAAATTATTTCTGATTAAAAATAATAATATTCATGTTTTACCGTAGGCATTAGGAAAAATAATCATGTATTGCCGTCGGCATTAGGAAAAATAAATTTTCATTATTTCACCCCCATTAGTATTAGGAAAAATCATTTCATGATTTTCCCGTTGGTACTAGGAAAAATCATTTTTATGATTTTCCCGTTGTCATGTACATATATACATTGCAAAAAAAGAAAAACCTCCAACCTATGAACCCACTTAACGTATTCCCACAAAAAACAAAATCACCCGTTCACACAATTAATGTAACCCCAAAAAAATCACACGTTCCTACAATGGTTAATGAAAACAAAAAACTCCTAATGTAAACAAAAAATTCCTAATGTAAACAAAAAACATCAAAGCGCGCCGCCGAAAACTCCAGGTATCAAATTTCACAAATTTCCAAGAATTTTAAAATTTGGGTAATTAAAATTTTAAAATTTTAAAAGTTTAATTGGTCCAGAAGTGGGAATTCACTACTACTAATGTGCAGATTTTTGATCCACGTGGTGCAATGTAACATCCCTTGCCGGTATTCGGCTTTATTACACAGAGACATTTTGCTATTAAGAAACTACAAATTATTTGCACATATGATTCCACTTCAGAATAATAGCAATTACATTTTTTGTTAAATCAGGGTTTTTTGTGATTATTCTGCAAAACATATTATTTTTATGACATTTGTATTTAATTTTCATTTTTTTTTATTATTTAAATTCAAATTGAGAGAACAAAATATGTCTTTCTTTTTGTATTCAGAATAAAAAATTTTTTGGGTTAAAATTTTATTCGATTAGGAATATCAATAAAGTATTTGAATTTCTTTTCTTTTTATTACAATATAATTTCAGTAAGGTGTTAAATGATTTGTTAGTTACAATGACCGAATTATTTTTTTCAAATTAAATATTGTTTACAAGAATAGTTTTTTAATTTCAAAAGCCAATATTCAGTCACTTTTCTTTCTAACTTATATTTAATTCAGTTGTGTCTACCAATACTTTAAAATGGTTATTAGAAATTAACTAAATCAATTGTTATTACTAATAAAACTACTGTGAGAATTCTATTTGTATTGTAATTATGGTTTTTTGTTTATAAATATGAAAAAATCGTACATTTGATTGATAATTGATAGCAAATATGGAACATTGGAATACATAAGTAAATATTTGTTGCTCCAACAGATTTTTAACCACTCTGTTCTCTCTGTGTATGTTAATTGCATCATCTGGTATATGAATTAGATTATGTTTATTCATAGTTTGCGAATTAGGGCCGTAATATCGGGGCATAATTTGAATGTGGCTAACTTGGTTGACGACAAAATACGACAAGAAGTAAATAGAATTAAAAATTTTTTGTACGATTAATTAATTTTTTAAAGTAATTGCGCCAGCATATAACAAAAAGAAACAGAAATGTATAGGTTTAAAGTTTGCTAAATTCATTAAATCGTATGTTTTTTTAAGTCAAAAGGTAAATTTTTATATACCATTAGTAGGTTTTGTTGCAGCGCTCATACATTTTCTTGTGAAATATAAGAGAATGAATTCCTTCCAATTAGCTTTTGAAGTAATTGTTTGAAGTATTGGGAATTTATTGTACTTATGAAAAAAATTATGTTGGGAAAGCACTTAAATTGTGGTTTTCGTAGTGTTTAGCCAACGACGTAAAAAATAGTCGTCCAACCCCATCATGAGGTTATCATTTGTGTGTTGGCACAACACTCCAAAAGTAGAACTTGTGATGTTTTGCCAACGTTTGAACCCCCTTAGGAAACGCTTTGCCAACGTTAACCCAATTGTATTTTTTTGCGTGGGTACCTTAATATGGCTTTTTCCCATACAAAAGGTAAAATAAATCTGAGATTATTTCTCGTAATTTTTATTATAAAGTATCGTGTTCTTAATTATTTCGAATTTCTTTTTACATTTTACAACTATTGTACAGCTTGACGACCTACTACACTTACAATAGGTTATGAATTGAGCAATTGTTCTTTTTGTAATGCTTAAAAATACATACTCTTTTTCACTAGGATTTCAAAAGCTATAATTTTTTAATAAGAAAACATTATTGCTTTTATTATTGCTTTTAACCCTAGCATATTTAACAAAAAATTTAATTTTTAAAATGAAATGAAAATGAAACATTTTCGTTCTTAGAAAGTTCTGTTATAAAAATAACAATGTGATAAGTATATATATATAAAATGGAATGTGTGTTTGTTTTTTTGTTTGTTTGTTTGTTTGTTTGTTTGTTTGTACCTTATAGGAGACCAGACCTCTGGACGGATCTTCCAGAAATTTTCACATTATGTAACTAGGACTCTGGATTGAATTATAGGCTACTTTTTTTTCAACCACGCCCAATTTCTTAAATTATATTACTCCTTATACATAGAATTTAACAGGTTTAATAATATTAACGAGCATAACTCCGCATTTTGTGGACCATATTTAAATTGTTTCTGGTGGAGGGGAGGTGTCTCAGCTAATTTTCCGCCGCAGTAATTGGTAAGAAAATAGCTTCGTTATCTATTGACATATTTTCAGAATGCTTTTTACATTTGGATGAGGTCCACTAAATATCTTTTTAAATGTTGGGAGGGGGAGAAGGGGTCTAAAAAATTGATTATCAAATATTTTTGTCATATGTGGACCAATTTCCGAAATTAATTTTGCACTATTTTTTTTAATTGTATTGGGAAGGGGAAGCAAAGTGCCAGCCCTTAAGAAGTGAATATCAAATAACTTCGTATGTGGACCAATTTCCAAAATTCTTTTTTCAAGCGGAAGAGTTCCTCTATTTTTTTTTAATTAAGCGGTGCACAGAGGAGTATTTGACCCAAAAAGCTGGCCAAAATTATTAAGTGTGTTTTTTGTTTTAAAAGTTTAACTTTTTTGATAGTTTTAGCTTTAGTTTGATAGAAAAAATTTAGTGGCAGATTATTATTGGGTTAGTGTTATTTTTGACACTGCCCCAGCCACGAACCCACTCAACTTTTATAAGTTTGTTTAATTTTTTTTTCATTTTGAAGAGAATTTAATTGTATATATATATTAATTTATTATCCGTACACGGTATGCCTCGCTATACGATTGTTGTGTGTTTTTAGAAAAATTTATCCAATATTAAATATTAAATAAACAAAACATATTCTCTTTTAATTATTATTTATTTTATATTATTAAATACTCATCACATGAAAAAAATAAACTAATTAAAAAGTTCAAAATTATGATCATGTCATACATATTTCATCATGGGCGGCATCATCCGTATCAGGAAGAAGTAGTTTGTTAGTATCTGATGAAAAAGGCTTTTTTATCTTTCGTGTTTTTTGTGTATTGCAGCTTAATAATAACCTATTTAGAACATCTCGATTTGTATCGATTCTGCTGAATTTTCTCGAATAATTAGGACGATATAATCTGAAGTGCTTATTTCTCGCCTCGGCAGCTTCTTCTGACAATTGTCCAATGGGCAAGATTGCTTGCTTTATTACAGTACCGCCATGAATTAGAATCTTGTGCATCGTTGGACTCATGGGATGCCAATTTTAGAGCTGCACATACATTTCGGCTGTTTTATGTTCATATTCATCAAATTTTTCAATATTAATGCGGTGCCCGCTAGTTATTGTTTCCAATATTATATTCAGGCGTTTGATTAGTTCTTCATTTATGCCAGTAATTTTCGAAACAGTTGCTGGATCCGAAAAAAATCTTCTCGATGTGTTGCCATCATTAGTGTTGCCATATCCCGGTTTTCGAATATCTACAAGTAGGCCCATCTCTTCCTTAAGCCTCTTCTGGATGATTATCTTTCTTTTTCATTTTCGAATTTTTGCTTATAAGATGATTGGTGGGATCCATCACAGCCCCATTTGCTTATAAGTTCCAGAAACTTAAGTTCTTCATAATCCAACTGCTGTAAAACCTCATCAAGGTATGTACATAATCGTGTTGCTATGTTGTCGAGGAGAGATTGCAGCTTCACTTCCGCTTATGTCTCAGTTACGGTTATGGCATCTTCACTAGGATAGCAATTTTTTTGGAATTTTTTAGCTATGAGTACCATGGATATACATTTTTGTTGACATTGGATAAAATTTCATATTGGTTTTTCGTGAGATCAGCATTTATAAACAATGCTAAAGCACCCTCCGCTGAAAGCTTATTAACTGGGTTGACCTCGGAAGTTGTTAACGATCGCTTAGAAATTTTTGCTTTTCTTGGAGATCGTGTTATATCCATTATTAATTTAGCCGCATGATTATGTCCCGCTACTCTCTGGCTCATTGATGTAGTAAATGTGATCTCCTCTGTTGTTAATTGCTGACGAATTTTTTGCGTTTTTCTTCGTTTTGTTCTTTCACTTGCTTCATTAAATTCTTTTTTTGGTCGCCCTGAAGATGAACTGCCAAATACTGGTATTGTCACAGTTCCTTCTAGGTATTTAGCATACGTGCTTAAAAATCGGTCCTCTTTTCGTTGTGCTAAGCCCCAATATCTTTTGAAACAATTTTTGAAATTTATAACACACTGCTTTACTGCTTGTATATCCCCATATCCTTGGTATTCTGAAATCGCACACAATTTACCAGCTAAAAACTGCAACTTCTCATCAATGGTTGTAGCATTAGATTCCTGTCCTATTTGGAATAACTCAAATCTTGTGTAAATTTTTTCCATGTTATCTCTCAAAGTTGCAAGACTCTTATAATAAAAATTTTGCGCAATAAGCCAAATAAGCCATATATGTATGTATGTATATATGTATATATATATGTATATATATATATGTATATATAGACCGCAGGTAAAGAAAAACAGTTAAATAGGTGTGTATGTGTGTGGTTGACTTATAAGTATTCCTGATAATAAGGCAGGTAGAAAATTTGAATTTATGAACTAAGAACTGAATTTTACGAAATTCCTTTTTTAAGGGCAGGCAATCCATCACATTAGGTTTGATCCCGTACTTTTTGGGCAAAGTTCGGTAAAGTGAGAGTAAACAAAAATTTCTCTCACTTATAGTTAAAAATGTACAAAGGTACGGGAACACTAAAAGCCAAAAATGTTTACCAAAAGAAAACGTCAAAGTGTTTTGACATTTTAATACCAGAAATCATTTGACACAGAAAGAGGCGGCAACAAAATTTTAAAAATAATTCTATGCTAAATTGAATTTAAAAAGTGTAAAAATGGCAAACTTACAAATATGTTGTTCCCAAGATACATACAGCCGCGTTAAAACTGGTAAGTAAATCATTTCTAGCAAAATATACTAATATGTATCTTCTACATTTTCCAGACAAAGAGTACATGATGGAAGTTGCTAAAGATGCGCTAACGGAGCAGCCAGGCTCATACAGCCAACTCATATTCTGCCAAACTGATCCATTAGGTAAGTGTTAACAGATCAACATTCGCTAAATAAAACTTTAATTTTCGTATCTTTGTTAGCGTTCGAGGGCATTGAAAACAACCCAGCCATAGACGACTTATTCATCCCTATAAATGATATTTCAATTGGTAAGAAGAGTAATGTGTCAGTGCGTGAACATGAAATTATTGATTAAATGATTATGGAACGATTTTCCGTCACCCCACCTCAAATTTGTTTTATAAACATACCGATTGCGGATATATTCCAACCTGCAGTGGTTTATAAACAGACCGTTTTATGCTATGTATCATCTTCAGTGTTCACTTGAATACTAAATCTAGTTGTATACTTAATCTGATAGTACTAAAGTGAAAACTGCAGATGTCATATAGCCCAAATCGGTATGTTTATAAACCGAATTTGAGGTGGGGTGACGGAAAATTTTTCCAAAATAAGGAAAACCCTGCCTGCATCACTATTTAAGTAATTTAATTATGTTCGATTTCAGATAATGAGAAGCCAACGCATTCCTCTGATGAAAACTTAAATTGGCATGATGCCCCAACTAAACTGTTGTTATCTCTAATGGAAGAATTGCAGCCAAAACCTGGAAAAAGTATTTGTGTAAAAACCAAAGGCAAACTATATAAAATAATTTCTGAACGCATGGCAAAGGAAGGATACAATTACACCGCGGTGCAAATTGAGAACAAATTTAGAGGGCTGGAGCGTTGTTACAAAAAAACCGTGCTGCACAACAGACAAACTGGTAGAAATAGGCAGACGTGTTCATATGAAAGGTGAATTTACATACCTACACACATGTTTTACATTCTAGTTCTTTTGTTTCATACTAAAAAAATACTTCTTTTAGTGATTTGCACCGAATTTTAGGTGGAAAAAAGGGAATTAACCCAGATTTTGTGCTTGAGAGCGGGAATTCGGAAGGAGTTTCGTGTAGCTCTCCTTGTACCGATGACAACTCCGACACAGATAAGTCGGTAAAAGGTAAAATGTATAAAATTTTGTTGTTTTGAATACTCGTTTTTTATTTAAATTAAAGATGGAAAAAGTCCTGATAGCGGTTTTAAAAAGAGGTCAAAACTTGGGCTAAGAGAAGAAGTGCTAAACAAAATTGATGAAATGGCTAAAGAAAAGCAAGATTTTCATTCGAAAATTTTGGATTTATTGAAGAAGAAAGATGAAAGAGCCCAAAATCGTGAAGAAAATTCAAAAAGAAAAGTTGAGTTGTTGGAGATGCTGGTGAATAAAAAAAAAGGATTAAAATAGAGAACAAGATTTGATTTTTTTGAGAAACTCCATAAATGAATTTGTAATGAAATGGTTTTAGTTTGTTTTTGTATATATGTATGTATTTATATGCATGTACATACGCATGTATTTATTAATTAATTTGTAATTGTTATTCTTTGTTTCTTTTTGTTATAGCGTTAAATAAACTCAAATGTTATATGTAAATCGAGGCTAAGAATTTAACTGTAGGTCATTACAAATTCTGTCTCTAATTGTATTTCCATTAGTTGCATCCACAGATCGTTGATGGATAACATTTCCTTCTTCCTCTTCTCTGTTTTCGGAAGAAAATATCAAATCGCTGTCGTTTGCAAGATTACATAGGGTCTCCACCTAACATAATATGTAAGATAAGAGCGTCAAATTCAATCGCAGAGAGAATTATGTTACGTGTAGACTTCAAATTAGTGTTATGTCAATCTTATAATATTTTTTATAAGAGCGTTGTTATAAGAAATCCTATAACAACAATCTTATGATATGAACTGTCAAAAAACTACACGTACATGAAAATAAATGAGTATGCATGTGTGAGTGTTTATTAATATATATGAAAAACAATGTTTTTAAAAAATTTCTGGCATTTTTTATGTTTAATTGATTTATAGGTTAAAGTTTGTGTGAAAAAGTAAAAACAAAATAAATAATTATATAAAATTAATACATGTTAACTTGATGAGAATTTGAATAAAATGAAATGTTATAAGAAAAGTAAAATTACGTTGTCCTATTGTATGATATGAAGAGAAATATCGGCATTTTATTTTTGTTATTCTGCCGACGTTCTCTCACATATTATATCAGAGTTAGTCGCAGTTGTAGACGCTATGTTATGCAAAACACAGCAAGCTCTTATAAAATGGCACAGCTTTTTCATACCTTCCAATTTGCAATAGTATAACTGTCTAAATCTTTGCTTCAACATTCCAAAACTATGTTCAATGCATACACGGCCAGAGCTTAACTTCATGTTAAAGTTTTTCTGTGCCCTTGATAAATGTCCATTATCTTTATAGGGTGTAATAAGATATTGGGAGCAAGGATAAGCAGAATCCCCCAGCAAATAATAATCTAACATAGAAAATTTAATAGTTTTTTATTTTTTTTAAGTTTATGTTTATGGTTTACCTCCGCAGTGCGCTGCAAAGTTTTGGAACAAAAGAGAATTACTTAAGACCCAACTATCATGTGATGATCCCGGAAATCCGACGAAAATATTGATAAATTTTTTTCTTTCATCACAAACTGCTTGCATTGTTACAGTTATGTTACCTTTTCGATCAATGTAGTCATCTTTACATTTCGATGGTGGATCAATAACAATATGGGTCCCATCAATACAACCTTCAGAAAAGTTAGAATACAAAAAAATAATATAATTCAACAGCAATTTTTAAAGCAATTTGTTTATTAACTTACCAATTGCTTTAGAAAAACCACATTTACTGGCAAAAAAATCAGCCGACTCTTGTTTTTTTGGTTTATCGGGCCATTTTATCACATCTGGGCTTAAGCTACTGATGAACATTGTAGTTCTTAAAATTATTCTGCTTATAGACGATCTGGAAAAATTAAAACGGTCAGACAAGTCGCGGAAGCTGCATGCCTCATGGCCGGCAAACCACAAGAAAACGGCCAAATGAGCATTAGCCGGCAAGCGTTTATCCGGCCTAAGGTCCTTATAGAAATCACTTTCTGCGAATTTCTCGGAGAGTTTTGTATACAAGTCTCTTGAAATTCGAAAGTGATTTCGAAATTCCTCCTCAGAATACGACGGGACAACTTTTTCCAAATAATTTTGAATGCTGTTCCTGTTGTCACCGTCAAAAGCATTTAAGACATCAACCATTAAATATGTCTCGACGTCAGAGTCCTGCTCAACAAGTTCAAGAATCTCTTCATCTTCAGAATCGCTCGAAGACTCTAGTAGCTCCGCAACTAAGGTTTCAAAATGACCATCACCTGCCAGTGAGCTACCACTATTTATATTTAAATATGTTTGAAGTATGTCCAAAATAATTCATATCTACATGGTATATGGTGTGTGCAAACAGTACTTACTTTATTCGCCATTTACTTTTACTTTATTACAATTTTTATTTAAAATCTTTTGAAGATAACTTTTTGCAGTTTTTAATTGTTTATCTTTTTAAAACAGCTGACCATTTGACAATTTTCCCAATCTGCCCGAAGAAAAATTGCGGGCAATTTCGTGCAAGAAGAAGAAGAATATTTTTTTCTCAAACTCTCTCTCACTTGCCCAAACTTTGAGTACGGGAACAGTTTTCGGTAAAATTGGGATCCCGCGGGCGCCCAATGTGGAGTACGGGATCAAACCTATTGGTAGTTGTTAAAAGTGATGTAAATAATATTTCACATCAATAATTCGAAAAACACAACAGCTTATGACGACAATAATGTATAAGTGAAAGTGCCTTATGAGCAAAAATAGAAAAAAAGATAAAATTTTCAAGAAATCACCAAAAATAATGGCGCAAACTTGCACAAACTTTTTCTTTTTCTTAAATTAGAGATCTCGTATTTTATTGTGGTATATAACATTATTTGTACAACAGCTACCTTCACTTTCAAAAAACTTTTCCTTTTTTGTTTTGGTAAGAATTTATATATACATATATGTATATATAGTTTTTTGTATAATTAATATTTTTGAAATAAACTGCCTGGCTCACAATGTCGACAAGAAATTTTCGTTCGCTTGTTTATATTGAAAACAAAAACAAATTTTCTTATTTGTTTTTGTTTTCATTATAAATAAGCGAACGAAAATTTCTTGTCGACATCGTGAGCCAGGCAGAAATATTTGAGATAATTTTTTCTTTTTAAATATTGAAAATAGCTGCTGATGAAATCTTTCAGGTAAAAAAAATCAATGTAATACCTCTATTCGTTTAGCCACAAAAATATATCATATAAATATCTTGAAATCGAAAAAATTCAATAAAAACGCATGCAATTTTCTTCACTTTCTTGACTTTAGCAGTGTCCCACAACTACAAATCTTAACTTACAATCTTTAAAATGCGCGATATGATGTAGAATTATGTTCTCTATCGATCTGCGTAATTACTTCTTAGGATTTCATCAAATTAATTTTTGCTTTTTTGGCCAGCTTTTTGGGTCAAATACTCCTCTGTGCGGTGGTTGTTTTGCATATGAAAAAATCTAATAATTTTTTTTTTTTGGGAGGGAGGAGGGTATCGCAGTTAATTACCCGCCCCAGTAATTGATTAAAAAATAACTTCGTTATCTATTGACCAATTTTCAAAATGCATATGGAAGAGGTCCACTAAATATTTTTTTAAATGTTAGTAGGGGGAGAAGGGGGCTAAATCTGCCTGCAAAAAAAAATTGTTATCATATATTTTTGTCATTTGTGAACCAATGTTCAAAATTCATTTTGCATATGGACAAGGGTCTACTAACTTTTTTTAATTGCATTGGTGAGGGGAAGCAAAGTGCCCACCTTTAAGAAGTGAATATCAAATAACTTCGTATTATGTGGCCTAATTTCCAAAACTCTTTTTTCATGCGGAAGAGTTCCTATAATTTTTTTTTAAATTAAGGGTTGTTAGTTTTGGTTTTTGCTTATGAAAGAGGTTTACTAATTTTTTAAATGTTGGCTGGGTGAGGAGTGGCTGAAGTGTGCCCATCAAAAAATTGAATTATCAAGTGACTTTGTCGTTTTTAGACAAAATTTTTAAAATTCTATTTGCATATCGCACACTAAATCATAAACTGTCCCAACTCAAAATTGTCAAAGAGATTTTTTTTATAAATGAGTTAATTTAACAAATCTCTAACGACCGCAACATTTTTTTGCAATAAAGTCTTATTGGAGAA